>JABWTJ010000144.1:1426592-1776781 GCA_016801875.1 Solanum sitiens | reverse complement strand
AACCAAAACGCATTGGTGGTTTACAACACCATGTGGTTATAAAATAGGAGCAAAAAGAGTTAACAATAAACTAAGAAAAACTACAGATTGGATAAAAGGAAATGAAAAAATAAATCAAGCATTAGAAAATGTAAAAGATATTAATAATTTTGAAATTATTATACTTACAATAGATAAACTTAAATCAATCACTGCTCAATTAGAATCTTTATGTAATGATAATCCTTTATACGGATGGGAAAAACATAAAACTACTGTAACGATTGAACTAATAGATGAAAATAGTATAATATTACAAAAACCTTTAAGATATAATTTTGATGATCTTAATGAATTTAAGATTCATATAGATGAATTATTAAAAAATAATTATATACAAGAAACAAATAGTAAACATTGTAGTCCGGCATTTATTGTTAATAATCACAATGAACAAAAACGAGGTAAAACTAGACTGGTCATTGACTATAGAAACTTAAATGCTAAGACAAAAACATATAATTATCCTATTCCAAATAAGATATTAAAAATCAGACAAATACAAGGTTACAACTATTTTAGTAAATTCGATTGTAAATCGGGTTTTTATCATTTAAAACTTGAAGATAAGTCAAAACAGTTAACCGCATTTACTGTACCCCAAGGATATTATGAATGGAACGTATTACCTTTTGGATATAAAAATGCACCAGGAAGATATCAATGTTTTATGGATAACTATTTTAGTCAATTAGAAAATTGTATAGTATATATTGATGATATATTATTATATTCTAAAACAGAAGAAGAACATATTAAATTACTAGAAAAATTTATTCAAATAGTTAAGCAATCCGGAATTAGTTTGAATAAAAGAAAAATAGAATTAATGAAATCACAGATAGAATTTCTCGGAATACAAATAGATAAATCAGGTATTAAAATGCAAACACATCTAGTACAAAAAATTATTGATTTAGACGAAAATATAGATACAAAAAAGAAATTACAGTCCTTTTTAGGATTAGTAAATCAGGTAAGAGAATACATACCTAAATTAGCAGAATATTTAAAACCTTTAAATAAAAAACTGAAAAAAGATATCGAATATCATTTCGATAAAAAAGATACTGAAAATATTAAAAATATTAAACGATTATGTAAAAATTTACCAAAACTAAACTTTCCTGATGAAAAAAGGAATTTTACATATATAGTTGAAACTGATTCTAGTGAACATAGTTATGGCGGATTATTAAAATATAAATATAATGATGAAAAAATTGAATATCATTGTAGATACCATTCAGGATCATATACAGAACCCCAGGTAAAATGGGAAATTAACCGTAAAGAGTTATTAGCATTATATAAATGTTTATTAGCTTTTGAACATTATATTGTATATAACAAATTTATTGTTCGAATAGACAATACACAGGTAAAATGGTGGCTAACACGCAAGATAGATGATTCAGTAACGACAAAAGAAATACGTAGATTAGTATTGAATATATTAAACTTCACTTTTACAATTGAAGTAATTTCTACTAATGAGAATTTTATTGCAGACTACCTCAGTAGAAACAGATACGATGAAGCAGCTATTAACCATGATGACAAGCCTTTGTCAAAAGGTTGATAAAATAGATAATGAAGTGAAACTGCTAAAAGAGCAAGTTAATAGTCAGCAGCATGACTTAAAACATGCGGAACTACGTCTTCAGGCAGACGGAAAAAAGCCAGAGATAAAAGGTGACGATGAGAAACACCATAAAACTCAAAAGATAAAAGGTGACGATGAGAAACACCTTAAAACTCAAATTACTAACAAATTATCTATTACAGGAATTGCAGGAACTGGAAAAGAAGTTATGGAGCTATCAAAACCAAAACCTATAAACTTAAATAATTTATTCAAAAAACCTTTTATACCTAAACTTCAGATAATTGAGTCTTCAACACCACAAACATCTACCTATGCAGCCAGCTTAAACAAGGAAAAGAAGATGTACAACCACATCGCTCAAAACTATATAGAAAACATATATCAAATAGTGACCTTCTTGAACACAAAACCAAGATCAACTACCACCAAAGAAAAAACCGAAGATTATATTACCCAGAAGCTTCAAGGATATAACAAGTTAATCGCACAACCAAAAACTAACCCAAACCTAGTTAAAACTTGTTTTAATTATGGATTGTTAAATACAGTTTACACATATACAGGCGAAGAAGTTAGTGGAATCCCAGAAATCCACAGAGCATTTCTCATATATAAGAAGATAACCAAAGGAAATTTATTTTTTATACGATGTTATACAGCACCAGCGGAGATATTATTCAGTGAAATAAAACCAATAATCCAAGTTGTAAAAATTGGATTAACAAAAGATATGATTATACCCGAAGATATTGGTCAACAACCAGAAATACCCAAAATTGAGTTACCAAGTTTCTTTGCAAATAAAAGGATAATTGGACTATCTACAATTATTCAAGAATTAGCAAACAATTATTTACAAGGTAATGCAATTTGGAGTTATTATTCAAGAGACCATTTAATGATTTATGCAAATTCGCGCGAGATAAGGCAAGCAGATATGGATGAAGTCCAGAAATGGATATTGTCCTTAATCAAACCGGAAGATATGCCTACTACAAGAGCAATTAAAAGAGGATTTATCTCTGAAGAATTATTAACAAGATATTGCAAGTTAATCGGACACAAATATCCGGAACATATTTGTTCAAAATGCAATGAAGGAGATAAAACAATACCAGATGTCCTCTTCGAATAAAGCTAAAGAAGATAACAGCAAAAGGAGCAAAGATAGGTCAAAAGTTATTTTGTAATTGTCGGCCAATATAGGCCATTATTGTATTTAAAGTCTTTGTCGGCCATATGTAGGCCATAGCTTTTACTTTTTCTTTTTTGCTTTTTAAAAGTTTGTCGGCCAATAGTAAAAATAGACGGCCATTATGTAAAGTAGTTTGTCGTATAGCGTCGGCAGAATTAGAATCTGCCAAGAAGTCTATATTTGTTATATGGAGAGAGAATTGATAGAGAAGAGAGAGGATTGGTTGAAGCTTGTTTTATTTCTGAGGATTAATACCTCTATATATACTACAAGCAATCACTATTGGCCTGACAATGGCCGACACTAACTATTGACACTTGGCAGTCTCTAATTCTGCCAACGCAAAACGACAATAAATATAATGGCCGACTTTATACAAATGGCCGACATACTTTTGACAAAGTAAAAAGTAAACAATAATGGCCTACTTTAAATACATGGCCGACAATAAAAACTTTACAATAAAGATACTTTTATCTTTTTGACTCTATCTTCTTGTCTTCCTTCTGCTGCTCTTGTTTTAGTCCAAGGTTACATCTGGAATTAAATTATCTTCAATGCATTTGGAACCATAGTTGTCTGAGTATCTATGTCCAATTATCTTGTATTTGGTTGCTCTTCTAGCTTTGGTAAAATTCATTTGTTGAACTTCATTAATATCTTTTCTCCATTTGTTGAACTTCATCAAAATCTATTTGAACTTCATTAATATCTGTTCTTCAGATTTCTTTTGAAATTGTATATATTATTACTTGATTTCTGCCATATCGTATTTCCATCATTTTCCATCATATTTTATTTCGATTACTTTGAAGATTTCTTCTCTTGTCATAGAGTATTTCTGCAGAACATTATAATTATTTTTTGCTGTAATTCTTTTGAATATACTGAATACTCTGTTATAGCTCTGGTAGTCCTGTAATTTCTTCACCATCAAATGTATATACGATTATTTTCTTATAATTTCTTCCACCGTATATGGTACTCAATAGTCCGTAATTGTAACATATTTTTACTAGATTTGCACTAGTTTCTGAGTTGTATAATGAGTCTGTTATAGCCTTGTAATTTCTAAATAATATAGTTTTCATGAGGTTCAAAAACGTTTGGCTTTTTGTATGTATAACTGGGCTGCGTTGGTAAATGTTTGTGGTACTGGAGTATTTTGTTGGAGTATAGGTACAAATGATTTAGTAAATAAGTATTTAATTTTTTCTGTATTTCCTGTGCTTGTACCTGCATTTCCTGCAATAACATATTTTTGTTATATTGAGTTTTTAGGTGTTTTCTCAACGTCACCTTTTATCTCTGGCTGTTTACCGTCCGCCTGAAGACGTAGCTTCGCATATTTATAGTCATGCTGCTGACTGTATAGCTCTGCATTTTTATAGTCATGCTGCTGACTGTATAGCTTTGCACTACTTATTTCTAGCTTTTCCATTTACTGACAAAATTTGTCATTATGGATAATAGTTTTCTTATTGTAATTTTCCCTTCTTTGTAGATAACCTGTAATAAGATTTTTGTTAGTAGAAACTGCTTTAATTGTAAAATTCAATATATTGAATATATTTCGTTCGTTGTTACAAATTCTTCTATTCTTGTTGACCTTCAGTCTACCTGTGTATAATTTTCTTCTGATAATAAACTTGTTAGTCACAATATAATGTTTCACAATATAATGTTTAAATAAACAAATTAATAAATCTTTTTGTGAAGTCTTAATTATAAATATAAAGTTCAATACCTTTAATACCAATCTTCGTATATCTGTCATAGAATTATAAATGATATTTTATATTATCATCTTTATATTTTAATACTTTTACTTTGCTCAGTAATTGTAATTTTTTCTTTTTACAAGTTAATATAATAATTTCTGATTGGTTAGTTTCTTTTATGTTCTTCATTTTTTGATTTATCATTTTACTCCCTTTAATCCAGTCTGTGGGTTTTCTTTGTTTATTATTATTAACTCTTTTTGCTCCTATTTTGTGTCCATCTGGTGTAGTAAACCACCAATACGTTTTGGTTATAATATGTGGGTATAATTCTTTTAAAAAAGACATTCCAAAAAGTATATCTATTTTATTACAATCAAAACAATATATATCTTTTATTATTAAAATCTTATCCCATATCTGTATTTTAACATTTTTTGCTTTGTAAATAATCATACTATTTTCGTTATTAAATCCAGATACTATCATGGGTGTTTGTAATTTTTCCCATTTATCTTCTGGTAAACAATTATATTTGCATATATTTGTTTCTGCTCCTGTATCTATCATAGGTGTGTAATATCTATTATAGTATCTATCTACGATAATTTTCGCAAGTATATGTATTTTCATTTTATTCAAATGTTTTCATTTCATTCAAATGTTTCATTTTCTGAGTCAATTTCATATTCAGTTTTATCGGATTCTAGTTCAAAATTATCTGAGTCAATTTCATAATCAGTTTTATCAGATTCTAGTTTAGAATTATCGGAGTTAGTTTTATAATTAATTTTATCAGATTCTGTTTCAGAATTATCTTCTATATCTGAAATTTTATTATGTATACTATCATCTTTTAATTCATCCTCTAAATGATTTATTTGCATATATCTATGTTCGTTTAAATTTGTGATTTGTTTAGTAGGTAATTTACAATCTTTTGCTAAATGACCTAACTCATTACAATTGTAACATTTACGTTTTGATAAAGGTTTCTTTGTTTTTAATCTCTTTTGTTTTTTATCTTTACAATCTTTTGCTAAATGTCCTAGCTTAGCGCAATTGTAACAATTATATTTCGATAAAGATTTCTTTGGTCTAGATAATCTTTTTTCAACTAATAATTTTAAAAGGGCTAATTCTTTTTCTAATTCTTCAATTTTAGTGTTTTTAATTTTGTTAATTTTCTTAATTTCATTTGTTGTTTCTTTTCGTATTTTATCAACTTCTTTAGCCTTATCTATTTCTTCATTTTCTTTAGAAATTCGTATCTTAGCCGTTAAGCTATCTTCTAGTTTCGCAGATTCTTTTTCTAACATTAGATATAATTTATCTCCTATTTTTTTATACCTTCGTCCTAAATTCGAAAAGACTATTCTTATAGCTAATCCTTCGTGATTTTTATAGATTTTTTCATCAACTATAAACTCTTCTTTATTCATTATTACAAGTATTATATTTTATATAGCGTTTGTATTTTATTTTCTAAACAGTTTATTTCGAATATCTGTATAAATATCGATTTATTACTTACTTCTGCAAATATATTATTAATTAACAGTTTTTCTTCCCATAACCTCAAATATCTAAACATGATCATTTTAGTTTTTAAATCATCGAATTATATTTTATATTGTTAATATCTATCAGCTCGGACCAACCTATTATCTCATTCATAATCAATTTCGTAAATTATTCTTCGTATTTTTAGCATCAACATTAATATTTCTCACTATATAAAACAATAGCATCATATAGTTATCAGAATTTATCTAACAAGTATATAGGCATATTCGATTTATTTTCACTAATAATGTTATTCCATCTAATCTTTTCGCAGTTTATACGCATTCATTATGAATAATAACAGTATAATGTTCATTTCGTCTAATCACTACTATAGCCTTCTTCTTTAATTAAGTACCCTAACAGCACCTCAACACTCGTGTACTTCCTGACGGCTTCCTCGCCTATTGGTTTCCACATCAAGAGGGCATAGTCTTAGGCTTACTTAATTCGCAGAATATTTCCATAGTAATTATGACCATTATAACATTATTAATTTATAATAAACTCTTATAATCAAGAAAAGACTATCAGGAATAAAGCAATTTTAGTTACTCATAAATGAATTCGAGTATACCTGCACTAGTAGTGTAACGACCTGCTTAGTCGTTTTGAGCAGCAGATTTTATTTCTGGAAAACTGTCTGAGACGACGTATCCAACGACGGACCGTCATGGGCACGACGGACCGTCGAGGGTGTCTCGTTCCAAACACTTGGAATTCTTATATTTGAGTGCTGAAATCGACTCTCTGAACTCTGTGACGGACCTGCAGGACGGACCGTCACAGAAATGACGGACCGTTGTGAGGTTCCGTTTCAGAACACTTCAACTCTTGAGAATTGGGTACTGAGAGCAATTCTCTGAAGTCTGTGACGGACATGCAGGACTGACCGTCACATACATGACGGACCGTTGTGAGGTTCCGTTTCAGAACACTTCAACTCTTGAGAATTGGGTACTGAGAGCAATTCTCTGAAGTCTGTGACGGACCTGCAGGACGGAACGTCACAGACATGACGGACCGTTGTGAGGTTCCGTTTCAGAACACTTCAACTCTTGAGAATTGGGTACTGAGAGCAATTCTCTGTCCGTCGTGACGGAAGTGCAGGACGGACCGTCGTAGGCACGACGGACCGTCACAGGTTGCGTAATCCCAGTCTGGGTCAAATTTCTGGGTAAGTTTTAAAGGAGAGTTTGGACTATTCTTGCTATAATTATAAATTTTAGTGGGTCAATGTTAATAACTCAAATCCTTGGGGGTGTAAAGGAGATGACCTTGAGTTATTTAGTGGGTGGTTTCCTCATCTTTTATACCCAATTACATGCCAAATTGGGGAAAAGAGAGAGAGTTTGGGAGAAGAAAAAATAGAGAGAACAAGGAGAAGAGAGGAACGATCTATAGAGAGAGACAACCAAGAGGAACCAAGAAGCTTGAGAGATTGCTTGTTTGATCAAGGATCCTTGGTGAAGGTAGGTTATGGTTGATACTATTTGTAGTAAACTCTTAATAGTGAATGATATGTATTGGTAGTATTGTAAACCCTTCTATATGCTTAATCTTATGCTTTCATGAATGTGATTATGTGTTTGTGATAAAATAAGCTTAATGACGCTTTGAATCCAAAATCTTGAAGAAACCCTAATTTACCTTGAGATTGATGATGCCTTGGTATAAAAGAAGGCTTGATGAATTGATAGAATGATGTTAGTGGATCGGAGCCGAGTGTCCACGTTCCGACCACATCGTTATTCGTGGACGGGTGTTACGAACCGACACGTAGAATTAGGGGATCGGAGTGTCACGTTCCGACACATAGTATTAGGGGATCGGGTGTCACGAACCGACACGTAGAATTAGGGGATCGGAGTGTCACGTTCCGACACATAGAATTAGGGGATCGGAGTGTCACGTTCCGACACATAGAATTAGGGGATCGGAGTGTCACGTTCCGACACATAGTATTAGGGGATCGGGTGTCACGTACCGACACAGAGGAAAAAGATAATGAATCTTGAGAGATGTTTATATACTCAATGTAATGAACCTAATTTCCCAAATGAGTGTGGTATTGAGGCTTGAGTCCTCATGGATGAACTTGGTAGTACTTATTGATGATTATAGTACTTGTTGCTACATGTTGAGTATTGTAGTTGATTTATGATATGAACTGATATATACTGTTTTCTATTTTGAGTTGGCCGATGATACCTACTCAGTACTTGTGTTTTGTACTGACCCCCTACTTGTTGTTTCTTTCTTTGTTATTTGGGGAATGCAGCAAACGTACCGTCGTCTTCAACTCAGCAGCAATTCTAGCCAGTCTTCACTACACCGGATTTCAGGGTGAGCTAATGCTTCTAGCTTGGACTGGATCTTCTCTTCAATGTCTTGATGCCTTGAACTTCCGGCATGGACTAGCCTTTTATTTATTTTAGCTTCTTAGATACTTTTAGATTTGTAACTTGAGGATAGATGTTCTTGTGATGATGACTTCCAGATTTTGGGGATAATGAGTTTTAAGTCTTCCGCTTTGTATTTTTGTTCAATATGTTGGGGTTTTAGATTGGTTGGTTCGCTCACATAGTAGGATAAGTGTGGGTGCCACTCGCGGCTCGATTTTGGGTCGTGACAATTTTCTACTTCCAAGTCTTCATTTGAATCTTCGAACACAAGTTCTGTCAGTTTTGTTGAATGCCTCTCAAAGTGACAATCTTTCCATTATAGAGAATAAATATTACAAAACTCTATAGATCTTTCATTCCTATACATAAAGATTAGCTTTTGTATCTCTACAAATCTGTCATTCAATCCCTCTAAATCTGCTTTCCTATCCCTCTAAATCAGCTATTCTATCACAATATTTATTCCTTTGATTCTACAACAAATCTATATGATCATGCTAATTTATATCACTGTATAACTACAATAATATAGACAATTGTTTAGATGTCCATCATGATAACATGTTCAACATCCATCGTTCTGACTTGAGAGATATTCGAATTCCAATAAGTTACTGATCTCTATAAAGAAAAAGTTCCCAAATAAATTTTGGGCAAAGGCGGCAACACATCGATTTACATGAAAAATAGATTACTAACAAGGGTTGTGGATGGAATAAAAACACTAGAAACTTATACAATGTATCTTCAGTTCCTTGAACTAGAACACTTTGGGTTGAGCTATATAAATCTCCTTTTCTAGATAACAATTTTAGAAGGAACATTTGACATCTAAATGTCAGATTTTGATTTCACCTTCATTTATGCTGCCAATGCAATCAAAATTTTGATAGTGTCCAACCTTGCAACAGGTGCAAAAGTTGTATCTGAATAATCAACTCTAGGTAGTTGAGAATAACCTTTAACAACCAACTCGCTTTGTTCTTATTTATATATCCATCTTCATTCAACTTCACACTATAAACCCTTATAACTCCAATAACTGATTTAGTTTTTGGTTTGTCGACATGTTTCGATGCCTCGTTCTTCTCAATCAATGCGGTTTCTTGCATTCTTCAATCCCACTAACATCCTCTAATTTTGAATATTCCAGGATAACATGATTACATCTTTCCATAAATTTATACCAAAGGTCTAGTACCTCTAACATAAAAATCTTCATCATTCTCTACTTCCAAGTATTGATTTGAACCTTTTGAAACTGGTTCAACATCCATCCTTCAGACTTGAGAGATATTCAAATGACAATAACAATATTCATACATTCACATCGCTACTTATGAAAATTTTTCCAAATTCGATATTGTAAATTCTATATCCCTTTGATATAGAGTTAGAACCAAAAAAAATTCCCTTTTCCAATTTTTTGTCAAGCTTGCTCTGTTTGACAGTTGGTACATGGGTATAACACAATGAAGATGTCGTGTGCAATTCAAAGCTTCAACTGGTGCTATTCAATCTAGTGAAATCACAATTCTGATTGTGTCCTTTAGTAACCAACTTTCCTATGTGATTGTTAATAGATCCATCCGTAATCAACTTCACTCTAAAAACTTTAACTCCAATAACTTGATTAGTTTCAGGTTTTTCAATGAGTTTCCAGGTCTCATGTAATATTGTCAATTCTATAACCCTTACATATAGAGCTCTAACAAACAAAAATAGCATTATAGCACAATGAACCAAATACTTTTAGATGCCTTATTGATAGTTTTATGCAATTCTAAGATTCATTTGGGGTCCATCAATCCATGGATCTTGTTGGTAATCTATTTTTCAATTGAATCGATATGTTTACCGCCTATGTCCAAATAAGATTTTGGCCACTTTTTCTTGAGATAGCTCGATTGCTTCTGTTCCTTGCAGGCAGATGTTTTAGCACATCTAGGATACAATATTCTTGGTGCACTGAAAAAAGCAAAACTTGTAGTTACATCTAACTCAATACCTACCATTTATTCTTTATATGTGTCAATTTCTGCTTTTATTTCATTAGAGTTCTGATCATCATCACACAGAATCGTGGTTTTATAGATTTAGTGTGATGATGTTCTAAAGTCGGAAGAAATAAGAGTAAAAATTGACTCGGGTGAGAAATTAGTGGTAGGTATTGAGTTAGAAATAATTTTATATGCTACTTTTGTCAATGCACGAAGAATAGTTCAATCCCAAATATGCTAAAACTTCTCCTGTAAGGAACAAGAAGCAACTGAGCTCTATAAAGAGAAAGTTTCCAAAGTATTGTTGGGAAAAGGCGGTAAACACATCGATTTACTTGCAAAATTGACAAACAATAAAGGTCGTGGATGGAATGACACTAGTTGAAGCTTATACACCTTGCCTTCACTTTTTTGAACTACAAAACCTTCGGGTTATGCTGCATATATGTAACATTTAGATCTGTAAACGTCAATTGGAAGTTGAAAAGTTGTAGAAAGTTGTTGGTGCACTAAGTCTACAAGCCCTTGTACGGACCTAAGAAGATTTTACTAGCCGTATGAACAAGTTGTTGGTACTTTCCTGGAGTTCAGGAAAATGTTAAGTCTTAGATGGGAGTCCATAAGCAATCAGTATGCCTCATGGATGGGTATATGTGTCATGGATGAGGCTCTTTGAATAGATATATATTAGACTTGCTGAAATTTTGCCATTTTAAGTTCTACTGACGGCTTGTACGGGTCATTCAAGGAACTATAGATTGTAGAATTCTCTCTGTTGTTGATGTTTAGAACTTTAGTATCCAATAATTTGATTACGACTTGCTAGTACGGACAATCAAAGGATATATGGACCATACTTAACCATTGTGGTTTGTAGGCCTTAGGATCCTGGCCTTTGGCAAGGTTTACTTTATAAGAAGGGGTATGACTCATGGTTTGCAGTGCATGTCATGGTTCTTGGTTCATAGTTGAACTCAAGGACTCGGTCTCCATTTGTGGGAACCGCGAGTGGACAGTGAGTCTGTAGATCGGAGTACGGACCGTAGAAGCCTCTTTGTGGACGGTCCTGCCAATTTTAGGTGTGGTTAAATCAGTCTTTACCCAACCGTTTTAAGCCCTAACCCAATGGTTTTGCACCTAATCAGGGTTTTATTTAGTTTAATTCACCCCTAACACTCTCACAATCACTCCCAAGACTTAGGGCAATGATCCAAGACTTGAATGTTAGGGGTTTCAAGCATCTTCTTAAAGTTTCTACAAGAACTTTTTCTTCTAGGTATGTAGGGCTATTCATACTGTTAGATTAAGTCGTTCCTCACCCCCTAAAACTAAATTCAGTCAGTATAAAGATAAATCTAGGGTTCTGCCCAAAGTTCCATGAATTCTGAATTTGCCTTGTTTATCTTATTCTGAGTTTTGATTTCTTAACTATTGAGACTATAATACTTTATACATATTGATTCTTAAGTCTTAATGACTATATTATCACATGAACCCTTGTTGATGAAACTTGTGAAAGCCTTCATGCAATTATTTCCATACAATGATTTCAAAATTTAATGTACGTCCAAGTATATTTTAAGTGACATTTGAGAAGATCATTTATGGTTCCAAATGTGTTATTTTTGCATTGAGAAAAGTATTCCTGTTTTAAAAATAGTTTTTCAGAAGAATTTTCATTCTAAAGATTACTAAACTTTTAAAGATGTTATTTTTTTGTACTAACTCAATCTAATGAGTATTATTATATGAGCATTAATACATATATTTTTGTAATAGTATTGAATACCGATTTGGATAAGAGTTAAATATAACTTAAACCCAATAACATGCGCCACTAGTGTAGATGGGATCATATTGTAATTCGGGTGACTCCTCCCTAGCCTCAAGAAGGCCTTTAGAGGGATCCAAAATTTAAGTTGCCTCCTATATCCCACAATTTATTGTGTGGTTCTGGCAACATGGTTAAGACGTTGTATCATCACAAACTCTTCGTGATGGTTGTCAGTTAGAGAAACTCCCCAAGAAAGTAAAATATTTTACTCAAGTATTTTGCTATCATTGCATACTTATTTGTAAAGTTTTTTAGTGATTTCGTTTCATGTTTCATTCTTTACTTCAGATGAATTATGTTAGTCGGTTATTCAGTTCACTTAATTTAGTTTGATACACTATATCTTTTGCTCCACCAAGATGTATCCACAATTTCTCAACTTGTGATACATTGATTTTAGGGTTTGTCGTTTTGAATGATTGTATTTTTGAATTTTTTAATTCGACTATATGCATCATGCATATATCACTATATCAACTTACATTATTTTATGAGAAACATTTGTATCATCACAAAAAAATTCAATCAACCATCACCATATATTGTGATCTCTAAAAATACATGTTTTGTGTACAATCTAAGCTAAAACTTAAATATTCTATTTACCAGAAAAATCACTCAACCATTGCCATAAATTCAGATCTAAAACCAGAAACATTATGTATAGAATCTAGCTACAACATATATATTCACTAGATTCCTTGATACAACAAATAAATAATTTTTTAGATAAAAAAACATTCAATTGGATGAAGTCCATTCAAATACAAACATTCTGCTACACTCATTTTCAAAATATCGATAGAGAGAATTAGATACCATGAAAAAAAACAAAGGGGTATAGAAACATAGGAAAAAAAAGGAGTTTTGGGCATTGAGTTTCTTCTTCTTCACTCGCCGCAGTTGTGATATTTGAAAACAGCGTAGCTGCCGTTCTTGATTTCTAAATACATTAGTGCAAGTATATCTTTGAATTTATTAATACATGTTGGTTGTTCATTAAGAGTGCTGGACAATTTCAATTATTCATATTCAAACTTGAATTTTTCTTTGCCTGTATGTTTTATTTCAATCAGCCTCTTCTACTTTATAGACTTATACATGTTAATAATTTAGGTGTTAGCTATATTTGCTTTTCATTTTACTAAATTAAATTAGATTGGTTTAGTATCATGCACTTGAGAAAAAAGTAATAGATCACGCAACAAAAAAGGCAAGGGGAGCATCCAGTCGAATCATTTTCTCATTTTTCTGAAATTTACCGACAGTTTGAAATGTCTCATACGATAAAATATTATGTGACTGAACTGTTTTTCTTCCTCATTTTAATTTTTTTACCATATCGAAAAGGTCTTAAAATTAAGTAGATATTGATACCTAATTGCTAGATATGTAGATTTGTAAAGAGTGATACTTTGTTGAGTTCAATGGCGAAGCAGCAATAAGAGAGAAGAGAACCTACGAAAACATTTGATTAGAGTTCCCTTCTCATGCATCCAGATCTAGATGGTGTCCTTATTACCATTTATGGGTTTCAATGCATCGAATTTGTATTTAAGAAAAGAAAAGCAAACATTACCTGATGGTAAATCATCCTGATTAGATGCTAACGATAAAGTTATTTCGTCCCCTAATCTATCATGAAAGGCAGCTCGCTTTTTCCCTCAGAGAGATAAGCAGTATACTTCATCATCATGGGGTTAAGATCGTAATCATCTAGATGAAAGAGGAACATTGGCGTAGCTAGATGAGTTATAACTTCATAAAGTTCATCGGCGGAGAAGAAGGAACCAGTGAGGAACTTTAGGAGTGAATAGTAAAAAGTTAGAGGAAATGAAAATTTTTAGGTCAAGTTTCATAGAGAAGCATCACAAAAATATTTAATGCCACAAAGATGGGCTTGGTAAATGATGTAGGCCCAACCCAACTCGTTATTGGGATAGGGTTGAGGTAAGATTTTTCAACTTATGTTTGATGACTTTTAATGAGTCACATAAAGTCAAAATATTTTTGTGCAATTTTTCATTATTAATATGATTTTAAGCTACACAAATGAAAAAAACGTAAAACACACTATTATTGATCCCAATTTCACATTGATGAAACAATTTTTCAACTAACAATTTTTGTCGGAGATTTGTTTCAAATATGCATCCGACGGAAAAAATTCATGTATTATTGATATACACATGTTACGAATATACATATTTTGGGTAGTTAGTAAAAGGAACATAATTTAATGAAAAATAATAAAGAGTAATCCATGACTAACGACTTTCGAGGATATGGAGTATGCATAAGCTAAAGTTAATATACAAAAAAATTCAAATTCTCTCCTAAATTTTCTTCGTCACTCAGATTTTATTTTCTTTCTTTTATTTAATAAATATTCCATTTTAAATAGAGTGTATAGTTCCATTTTTCAAAATCACTATAACTGAGATTGACAATGACATATCATTGTGTGGTTGAGACATTCTGAAACTTGATTTTTTTAAATTATATACGATGGATATAAAATTGATGAAATTCATCTCAAGAACTACATTACAAATAATGATTTGACTTATTTTAGTTCAAAACAATATGAAAGAGAGAATTTAGATTAATTGTTCCTGGAAATTCAACTCCGTTGGAGATTTAAAATAAGATAAAAATAAAACTATTTATGGAGTTGAAGAATGGAGATCTAATTATTGATTGTATCCACTGTGTATAATATACATCCTATGTATCTCATCTATCTCATTTGTCACACACACGATCACTCATGTGTACACAAATTCTAAGAGACTCTAATCTAATCAAACTAGTCTCCAGTAATCCTTAAGTATCTAAAACATGATCAAGTTCTCTGTCTATGTTTCTACAAACAACGTGACGAAACTGTGGGTTTGATTTCATGCTTACATCTTCTCTCTTTCCTAATTTCCTTCTCCCTACTGTTACTATACTAAGAAACTAGACAAATATCAACAATTTACACCATGCTGAGAGTTAAGATAATGATTTTACAAACAGAATGTGGTAGAACTCCTCTCTATTGTGAGTTTTTAGAGTTCTAGTCTTTAATTCTTGGAGGCTCTACTGTAAGAAAGATAATAACCAATTCTTCTTCTTTTTTAATTCTTCCAAAAATTCTATACTTGATGCCTTAAAACAAACATCAAAGTAATCCACAATTGTGTTATTAAGCATCAACATTTAAGACATTATTTTGAGGTCATGTAAAGTTTATTGCTTATGTTGATGCTTTAAAATAAATTTATCATAATTCAAGATTAAGGCTGAGATATTGGAGAAGCTAATGATTTTGTCACATTGAGGCACAAGTATGAGGCTCTTTTCAACCGCTTGAGATGCTTATTTAGTATCCAAGAGCATTCATGGATATAGGGTAATTGAGGTTTACTGTGAAAATTACCCTTATATTGGAATGGATGTTAGGAAATCCATCAATCATGGATAGAATTGCAATATTTAATTTGAACATCAACAATTCGCTAGAGGTACGGATAAAGAGGGAAGGACTGAATATTTTTCAAGTGGTGGCAATTTTGAAGACTTGGATAATGATTTGTCAGAAGAACATTATATTTTACGAAGGAGTGAAAATGGAGCACCTGGATATGAAGTTAGCAATCAAGTCTGAAAGTAGATGGCATGTATAGAAGGAGATTCTGATTGTTTTGACTATATTGCTTTCAAGAGCTTAAAAAGTAATCCTAATTCGGATAGTAAGATCAAGCCATAGAGCATAGATAAAGCCACAAACCGTGGTCAGTGTTCATGGATCAACCCCCAACTTTCAACCCCAGAAGACCATTGACGGGTGACCAACACGGACCATCAGTCGATCGTCTGTCCATCGATCCTGTACGTCGGTGACCCCAACAATAGTTAAGTCAGGGGTCTTTTGGTCTTTTCCTTATGCATTGTAAAACTATGTCATTTAACCTCAAACTACGTAGATTTGGTAAGTTTTAGCCTAGTAACTTAACTAAAATCTACCCTAAGAAAGTCATTCACCAATAACATAGAAAAATTAGAACACAGAAGAAGAAGGAGTCGACCAAGCCCTTGTCAAGGAATGCAACAATTCTTCATCAGTTGCAGCCCCGAAATCGAAAGATTTCTACGTAGAATTCTTTACCAGGCATGTGGTATTTCACTAGTTTGTTCCTTTCACCCATTAGGTCCCTAAATTTCAGTCAAAATCATGATTCCCTTAATATTATCTAGACCTAGGATTTCTTCAATGTTAGAAGTTGGTGGATTTTAGTTGTTAAAATGATCCAAGTCAGATTATCATGACTTGTGTATCTTTTGGTGTAGATTATTTCATAAATTCACAACCCTAGCTATGTAGTTCTTTTAGTTTATGAAATACACATGATAAGTAAAATATTTCAGATACATACATGCATGCCTCTATTTCGAATATCAATTATCAGTATATTAATGTTGCATTCTAAGTTTTCATGCCATTGTTTTGAGCTATCAAATATTACAACATTTCACTCATAAAATGTTTATCACTTAATCAATTGAGAGATTCTTAATACCGAGTGGACTAGGTTCAGTCACCCTCAAGTACTAGAACAACCCGCCCCGTAGGTTGTAAGTCCCCTATGTGGGTATCATTTTAGTGATCACGCCAGCCTGCCACTATACCTATGGCAGAGTATATTGGTTCCTCTCGATGGGGCATATACATCGGACTCCACATTTAGCTTATGTGGTTTTATGTCATTCATTAGTTGCTCCCTTACAGTTAAGTTAGATTTTATTGCATTGACCATGTTATCAATATAGTTCAGTACTCAGTCTCAGCATGTTATAGACTTGGTCATTGCATTCAGTTTAGCCATGTTCAGTATCTTTAGTATTCTCTTCATGTTCAGATAATATCATTACTTTATTTCATTTTCAGTTATATTATTGTTCTCCTTTATTCAATCATGCATCCTCAGTACCTTTCAAGTATTGATGCATACTCTGTGCTACATCTTCTCGTGAGAAAGTGACATCCTGAAAACAACCTTAAGAACTCGGTATAGTCATTAAGAATTTGTAGTTATGTCTATTGGACTAACCAATGCTCCTGCAGTTTTTATGGACATGATGAACAAAGTGTTAAAGCAGTACTGGACTTGTTTGTTATCGTCCTTATTGATGATATCCTCATTTACTCTAGGAATGATGAAGAACATGCGGATCATTTGAGGGTTATTCTGCATGCATACTCTCAAGGATCGCTTGTTATTCGCTAAGTTTTAAAAATGTGAGTTTTGGTTGCAGTCAGTTGCTTTCCTTGGTCATATTGTGTCTTGCAAAGGGATCTATGTGGATTCTCAAAAGAAAACTGCAGTGAAAAAATGGCCCAGAACTACCTCTCCTACAGATATCGAAAGTTTCCTGGGGATGTGTTCACCCTGAAAGATTTGAATCTTCGCCATCAGAGATGGCTTGAGTTCTTTATATATTATGGTATGAGTGTGCATTACTATCCTGTAAGGACAAATGTTGTAGAAGACTATGGATTGGTACTGTGGCACATGTAGAGGAAGAAAGAAAGGAACTAGCAAAGCATGTTCACATGCTTTCTCTGTAGGAGTTCATCTTATGAGCATATCAGATAGTGGTGTAACAGTTCAGAATAGGTTAAAATCTTCATTGGTAGTGGAGGTTAAAGAAAAGAAACACAGTGATCCGATGTATCTTCAACTAAATGGTGCATTCCATCAGCACATAGTTGAGGTTTTCTCTTTAGAAAGAGATGGGGTTGTCACGATCGAGGGTTACCCCCTAGACATAACATGGCGTAGTTGACCCCAAAGGGGTTGCATACAAGCCCTTAGCATAATCATACACATAATGTCATAAGAAATAATGCGGAAAATTAAAACTTTTCAAACAAAAGTCATACTTCAAATATCATCAATAAAGAGTTGTGAATTACTAGACTTGTCTAATTGAAACCATCTAAACATAAGAGTACGAAATTAGGGACTCAAGCCTTTTACATCGATGAAAGTCATAAGAAAATAAAGTACGTCTAAAACTAGAACTAAAATAATAATCTGGTCCTCGAAGTGGAGGACTCACCAAAACATAGGGAATAGACGACCCGAGCTTTACTTTGAAGAAGGAAGTAATGATTCAACGTTCGAAACCTACACTCATAGTATTTATAAAAGAAGGGGTTAGCACAAATATGTACTAAGTATGGAAACATACAATAAAACATTTAAACATGCTAAATAGGACATTATTAGTTGAAGTATGCATTTATCAAGTTTGGGAAGCCAGTAAGCATTTGCAAACATAAAAGACAACCTATAGTCACAATACACATAACATAATAATATCAATACATTAACACCCTCTAAGAACACTTGTGTAGTGTATGGTTAGCATCCCGTAATACCAACCTTACTAACCATTCCTTGAAGCCACATGTATGTACCTATGCGTGTAACTATCTTTGCAGGTGATTTTTCAGTAGTGGATTGAGCGTATAGATCTCATGTGGTTACCATCTTGGGTATTACACATGGTAGACTTGATTGTGTTGGATACGATAGATTTTGATGTGATATTACCCATGGATTGGTTCTATCTTTATAATACGGTCTTGGATTGCTTTCAAATAATATCACTTTGAGCATGTATGGCATCCCTCCAATTGTGTGGACGGTTGCCGATAGCCATATGTCGAGGGGTGTAATATAATTTTTCATAGTACGGGGGTTGAAAGGAAGAATTGTATATCTTATCATGCTTATGTTTGGGATACCACTAGCAAAACTCCTTCTAATAGGCAGTTCTCATTTTTAAAAAGTTCTTTTATGTGTTTCCTTCCGTTTTACCTGGTCTTTCTCTTGATAGCGACATTGGCTTCATGAGCATTGATGTTGAACTAGGCACACGACTAGTTTCTATATTTTCGTATGAGATGGATCCAACATAGTCGATTTACCTTAAATATAAGCCGTAGGACCATGTGAGTAAGGGGTTTGTTAGGCATAGAGTTCCCGTTTGGATGCTCATGTTCAGTTCGTGAAGAAAAGGATTGTATGTTGCATATGTGAATTCACTATAGGTAGTTGAACAAGGTGACCATAAAAAATAGGTATCTGATAGAATGTATTGTAATTGTTTGACCATCTAGAGGGTGCATGGATGTTCTCTAATATAGATTTGATATTGGACTGCCTCAAGTTGATGATTAGGGTGGTGGACTTCCAAAGACTACTATTAGGACACGATACGACTACTACGAATTCATATTCATGTCTTTCTAGTTGAAAAATAGCCCAACATCATTCAAAGAGTTCATAAACATGTGGTTCAAACGTATTTGAGTCCTTTGTGATAATATTTTTCATCGATAAAATTCTAATTTATTCCAGAAGAAGGGAACATATGAGCAACATCTTAGGATTGTGAACCACACAATACGAGACGAGCAGTTGTATGCCAAATTCACAAAGTGTAAATATTTTATTGAGTGTGTGGCATTCTTAGAGAGCACGTTGATAAAAAATAAAATTTGTGGATAAAAAAATATAAAGTCAATACGTGATTGGTCCTAGCCTACTTCTCCTACTGAGGTTTAGGGTTTTATTGGTTTAGAAGGATGCTAGAAAAAATATTGTGAATATATTTTCTTTGAGTGTAGTACCTTTGACTATATTGACTCATAACAATGTCTATTTTCAGTGGTCTAATGAGTGTCATGAGGTGAGCTTTCTAAAGTTTGCGACCTTGATTACTTCACCTTTGATTTGAACACTTCTTGTTGAACTTTATGGATTTATAGTCTACTATGATGCTTTTTGTGTTAGAATGGGTTGTGTGTTAATGAAACATGTAAGAGTTGTTATACATTTTTGTAGAAAGTTGAAGATTCATGAGAGAAATTATCCCGCTTCTAACTTGGAGTTAGTAGCATTAGTCTTCGCGTTGATTATTCGGAGGCACTACTTGTATGCTGTTCTCTGTGAGGTATTCAACAATCAGCTTACTCTTTAGTTTATTTTTAGTAAGAATGACCTTAATGTGAGACATCCTAGGTTGTTGTAGTTCCTAAATGACTATGATGTGACAATACATTATCACCTGAGCAAGACCAATGTTGTAGCAGATCCCTTTAACCAGAAAGCAGTGTGGGGAGTTTAGCTTTCTTAGACGTGGAAGAGAGACTTTTTTCTTAGGACATCCTATCCCTAGACAATCAGATGATTCATCTTTATATTTCTCATCCGACAAAATGATCGCGTATGTGGAGGTTATGTCTTCTTTGATGGACCAAATTCGGGAAAAATAGTTTTAGAATATGAGGTTGAGATTGATTCGAGATAGATTTCTTAGAAGGGAGGTTAAGGAGTCGGCCTTGGATCCATAGTGTGTTTTGAGGATCGGTGGTCATATCTATATTTCTATAGTTGGAGATTTGGTTTGGTTTATTTTGTTAGAGTCCCGTTATTTTAGATATACTATTTTCATCCTGGTACGATGAAAATGTATTATGATCTAATGCACCACTATTGGTGGTGTGAGATTAAGAGGGACATGCGACATTTGCGGCTAGATGCTTGAACTATCAGCGGGTGAAGTTACCAATAGAGGAAAGGTGGTTTGGCCCAACAGTTACCCATTTTGGAGTGGATGTCAGAGCCAATAGCTATGGACTTTATGGTAGGATTTCCGCGTACTTTTTGGAGATTTGTGGCTATTTGGGTCAATAATAAATTAATTGAACAAGTCTTCTAACTTTTTTTGTTCAGGCTACCTATAGTTTATGTAGATTAGCGTAGATTTACATTTGGGAGATTTTTTGTTTGCTTGGGTGTTGATATCCAACATTTCATTACATGGTACTTAGTTCAATTCATGTTTTTGGAGGTCTTTTTATAGGGAGTTGAGTACTAGAATTGAGCTTAACACAACTTTCCATCCAAAGACAATAGTTAGTTAAAGAGGACTATTCACATCTTGAAGGACATCTTTTAGGCATGTGTTATTTATTGTAGAGGTTAGTGGGACCAGTTCTTCGCTTTCGAGGGGTACATGCATAATATAACTACTATTTGAGTAGTCAAATGGATCAATTCTAATAGTTCTATGGTAGTAGATGTTGATCTTTGGTAGGCTGGTTTGATGCTTTTGAAGTTAAGTCGTCGGGCACCGACTTGTTGCGAAAATCTTTGAGTAGTGTTAATGCGATTCAGGAGCCACTCTACCCTACCCAAAGTAGGTAGAAGAGATATGCTGATTAGATAGTTCATTGGGAACTAAGTATTTCTTCAAGTGATTTCCGTGAAGGGTGCGATAAGATTTGGGAGGAAGGGAAAGCTTAGAGATAACTTTATGGTCCCTTTTATGATTTTGAGATGGATTTGAGAGATGTCCTATGAGTTAGCCTTACCCCATCTCTTTCTAATGTTAACCTTTTGTTTCATATCACTATGTTAAGACGGCGTGTTGCCGATAAGTTTCACACACTTTACTCGGATACTATTTAGCCCTTACAAGTGGTATCATAGACGTGGTTCAACGATGGAGCCATGTTAGAGATGGGGTTCATATAGGCGGGTGAAGTTCTAGCTGCAAACCATTTGACAGTAATGATGATCTTTGCTGGAGAAATTGTTTCAGAGAGGCTCTCTGTGTCGAGACGTAGATTGATGGAGGAGATTTTGGAGAAGAGATGCAAGATCCTAAAGAATATGTAAAGAAGGTGAACAAATTTATTGTCACGACCCAAAATCGAGCCGCGAGTGGCACCCACACTTATCCTACTATGTGAGCGAACCAACCAATCTAAAACCCCAACATATTGAACAAAATACAAAGCGGAAGACTTAAAACTCATTATCCCCAAAATCTGGAAGTCATCATCACAAGAACATCTATCCTCAAGTTACAAATCTAAAAGTATCTAAGAAGCTAAAATAAATAAAAGGCTAGTCCATGCCGGAAGTTCAAGGCATCAAGACATTGAAGAGAAGATCCAGTCCAAGCTAGAAGCATTAGCTCACCCTGAAATCCGGTGTAATGAAGACTGGCTAGAATCGCTGCTGAGTTGAAGACGACGGTACGTTTGCTGCATTCCCCAAAATAACAAAGAAAGAAACAACAAGTAGGGGGTCAGTACAAAACACAAGTACTGAGTAGGTATCATCGGCCAACTCAAAATAGAAAACAGTATATATCAGTTCATATCATAAATCAACTACAATACTCAACATGTAGCAACAAGTACTATAATCATCAATAAGTACTACCAAGTTCATCCATGAGGACTCAAGCCTCAATACCACACTCATTTGGGAATTAGGTTCATTACATTGAGTATATTAACATCTCTCAAGATTCATTATCTTTCTTCCTCTTGTGTCGGACGTGACACTCCGACACCACTACTATGTGTCGGAACGTGACATCTCCGATCCCCTTAATTCTACGGTCGGTTCTGACACCCGGATCCCCGGGAAAATACTATGTTTCGGTACGTGACACTCCGATCCCCTAATTCTACGTGTCGGTTCGTGACACCCGATCCCCTAATACTATGTGTCGGTACGTGACACTCCGATCCCCTAATACTATGTGTCGGTACGTGACACTCCGATCCCTTAATACTATGTGTCGGAATGTGACACTCCGATCCACTAACATCATTCTATCAATTCATCAAGCCTTCTTTTATACCAAGGCATCAATCAATAACAAGGTGAATTAGGGTTTCTTCAAGATTTTGGATTCAAAAAGCTTCATTATGCTTATTTTATCACAATCACATAATCACATTCATGCAAGCATACAATTAAGCATATAGAAGGGTTTACAATACTACCAATACATATCATTCGCTATTAAGAGTTTACTACGAATAGTATCAAAACCATAACCTACCTTCACCGAGGATTCGTGATCAAGCAAGAAATCTCTCAAAGCTTTTTGTTTCCTCTTCGTTTGTCTCTCTCTATCGATCGTTCCTCTCTCCTTGTTCTTTCTATTTTTCTTCTTCAAAACCCTCTTTCTTTTCCCTAATTAGCATATAATTAAGTATAAAAGATGAGGAATTAACCCACTAAGTAACTGAAGGTTATCTCCTTTACACCCCCAAGAATTTGAGTTATTAATATTAACCCACGAAATTCATAATTATAGCAGGAATAGTCCAAAACGCCCCTTTAAAACTTACCCAAAAATCCGACCCAGACTGGGATTACGCAATCTGTGATGGCCCGTCGTGCCTGCGATGGTCCGTCCTGCAGGTTCATCACAACATTCAGAGACTCAATTTCCTTGATGAGTCTGAGACGGTCCGTCGTGCCTGCGACGGTCCGTCCTGCACTTCCGTCACGACGGACAGAGAATTGCTCCCAGCACCCAATTCTCAAGAGTTGAAGTGTTTTGAAACGGAACCTCACAACGGTCCGTCGTGTCTGTGACGGTCCGTCCTGCAGGTCCTTCACAGAGTTCAGAGAGTCGATTTCAGCACTCAAATATACGAATTCCAAGTGTTTTGGAACGAGACACCCTCGACGGTCCGTCGTGCCCATGACGGTCCGTCGTGGGATACGTCGTCTCAGACAGTTTTTCCAGAAATAAAATCTGCTGCTCAAAACGACTAAGCAGGTCGTTACAGATGGGCTCATCATTAGCCATCATTGCATAATTATTACTTCCAAATTCATAATACAAGAATATATAATATGTATACTGAACTGAAACTTGAAACTTTCCCTTCTGCCGTCACTTACCCAATTTCTTATTTCGAAGGAATTAATGTCAATACAATCCTCCACTACAAATACCAATCATTGCACACAAAAGGAAGAAAAAATTGGCTTACCTGATGTTGTCAATTTTATATTGCTTTTCTTGTTCGTGCAATAGGGTTTCCTTCGTGTCTTAGGATGAAAGGCCACAAGTACTCTCTCGTTTAATTGTTTTTAGTTAATTAGGGTAAATAATTAGGAAGCATGAATAAATAAAAGATAAATTCTACTAATCTAATTTTTTCCTATAAATGGGTCATATGATATAGGATAATATATTGACCCATTAGCCATCAACTAATAAAAATTAGTTTTTTTTTATAAATACCCACCAACTGAATAATTGTAGTTTAAATAAAGAGTTATAATTTTCAACCCAAATTTCTCCACTAATCAAAATAACTTCGTGTAACTATCAAGAGGGGTAAAATAGTAACTTTATGAAAATTTTCAAAAATGACTTTCGGGTCATTAGATTATCCACCACTAAAAATCATGTTCGTCTTCGAACATAAGGAAGAAGAATAAATTATAATCAATATTGCCAACAGTCTGAGACTCTGAGGTATGATCATTCAGAGTAGGTGTCCATCTCTCCAAGTAAGTTCCTCCTCTAAACCATTCCATCAAGATCAACTACTAAGAACTGAACTTTCGAATCAAACTTTGGAAGATCTATAAATCAAGAGTGATTATCAAGCCACACACTAACTCATGAACTCAATTTAAACTCAACCCAAAGGGCCTTAACACAATCATCATGAGAAATTGTTTCTCACATAACCAAGATAGACTTCTGAATTAATATACTGGCTACAACCAATAGTGAACTTTATTCAACCACCACACACTCATAATACACAAACCATCACAAATCTTATCAAGACTTTCTTTTCACAACACAATCTTTTCACGAGCTTAAGTTATAAAAATCAGATCTTTAGACATCGAGTACTAATCATTGGAGGATTAAACTTATCTAACCCAAAGAAGGACAAGATCTAGTAAACACTCAACAAGTGCTACACTCTAAGATGCAGAACCTTTAAGAACACCGTCGGATAACTATAACTATTCATGGAAGCTCTTCTATAAGTTCTTATAAGTGAGGTCGTACATGTATATATGGTGATATAAATCTACTTTTTCAAATAACATCAAATATGTCATAACCAAAATCACCAAATCTACTCAAACATTCTACACTATCAAAAGGACATCACAAGATCGGTATATCCGATCCACCACTAGGAATTCACCCACCAAAGTAAAACACGTGTGGTATAGGTAGTGAATTATAATCTAAATCATGTCTAGAACGAAGTCACATAAAAACGTAGAGAACCAAAGTCGAATAACACGAGATACTCCTTTCATAATGCCCTGATCAAACAATTACATCCATCTAACTCCATCGCCTTAATTTTTAGTCACCCACAATCAATTAATCTTGTCCCCATTACAATCGTACACATACTCGATTCATTAAAACCCACATACTTCTCACATTACTCCATTATGACAAACACTCTTAATATCACTATAAATCATAATCACACCAATCATTTACCTTACTCTCAAACCGTCACTAGATCTAACGTCTTCTTAGTAGGCACATTATCGCTTCCAAAATTTTGAACTATGGTTTCTTCTCTTTCCATTTAAGCATTTCATGACAAATACAGGTCACACCCAAGGCTCATAACATTAATTTCAAATCTAAAAATACCTTACCATCGAGATATAACAATTGAATCACTCAATGTCAACTCCACATGTTTATTTTTCATATACCAAATTGCAAGTACTATTCAAAACCATCATACACCTCATACCAACACCTAAGTAAATTTTTTATCACTCCAATAATTCGATATACTATAAGCTAGCTCATCACCTCTACTCACTATCAATTGCCTATGTAACACATCATACCAATCTATATTGTCCTATCAATACATTAGTTTTAATCCCCTCAAAATCCTCATTAACCTTGTATAATTGTAGGTTCATTCTATCGTGTATCCATAAGTCACCTACCATAATCTGAATAAATTAGCCCCACATAACAAACACAAATTCTTCACACCTCACTGTTTTTTTTCCCCACTCAAATCAAAACCTTATATTCATAAAAATCGCTGACAAATTCCTGGTACGTCTATACCGAACAAATTCATATCCATAGTCATATTAGATATTATATATGAAAACTCATACATCCTTCAACTTCAAACCAAGATTCTATATGAGAGGTCTTACTCCTTCGTTTCTCTTAAGTTCTTCTTATGACACAAACTTTTGAGTATCTTGAACTCTTCAATACATAAAATCTTGTTTCTTTGGTCGACTCTCTTACCAATCTTATCCTTTGATCAACTACCCATGATATTTTTATCTTATCCTCGAAATTAAAATATTACGTGAAATTTCATTTAGGTATAACAATCAAAAGTAGCCAAATTTTCTACTCAAATTATTTTTAAGTCCTTCCAAATGCTTCATACTCAATGTGATCGACATTTCTTACCTTACCAATTCATACCTTGACAGAACACACTACCACAATTCTAAACTCACCATGAAAATATTGATTTTTTTTATCCCAACCATGTAACACAATCCCATTATCTATTAACATTAGCTCATACCTTGAAGATTTTTTTTTAATTCATGTATCTTACCTTTTTATTGATCGCCTTTTTATCGATCTTATCATATCTTTCGCTCGCTAAAAATTGAACCATTCTCATTTTCAAATGCAAAATCACGATAGAATTTATAATCACACTCGAGTTGAACGTATATACATTTCTTTCTCAAGTCTTACCCAATAGTTTTTAACCAATATGATGAAGTTGTGACATTATTATCATAACCAAAGAAACTTGAATAAAATCACATGTCTCGAAATCTAGTTCTCAATCCCTTTGAAGATACCTCTTTTAGCCTTTGCAATAAGAAAAATATACTTACTCTCACCTTTTTCTAAATGCTCCACTACATCCCACACTTTTTCATTATGACTGTAGATGCTTTAAATTTTATTCGATCAGTGTCTCTACATATTTTTAGACTCTCCATACAATCACATTACTCACCAAAAAGTGGAAAACCACCACATTAGATACTTGCTAGTCGTTATTATCATACAAAATTTGTTTAGCCAACAATCCTTATCATATATTTGCATCTTGATTACGATTTCATCAAAAATTCTTACTATCGTTATGCTCGTTAGACACTTTTCTCATCTCAAAGTCAACATTTTCATCTACATCACACTTCAAATCCATCTATACCAATCTAATTCAAAAGACTGACTCAACTTTATACATGTTTTCTTACTAAAATTCTCAGTTACCTTCACACAAATATACTCATTTAGACTTCCTTTACCTTTAAGCTTCTCAACCTAATATCGATCCACTTTCATGGAGCTTACGATAGAATATCACTCATTTAAAATCTTTGGGATACACTACACAACCTAAACACATCAATACCGTACCAAGGATCCACCACTAAAAGCTTCCTTATAAATAATGCTTAACTCATTCTGTCGTAGTAACAAGCTATTTGACTTCTCAAATATGAATGCAACATCAAATCTTATTATATGAGCATATGATACAAATGATAAATTCTTAAGTAGT
This sequence comes from Solanum sitiens, assembly GCA_016801875.1. NCBI lineage: Eukaryota > Viridiplantae > Streptophyta > Magnoliopsida > Solanales > Solanaceae > Solanum > Solanum sitiens. The sequence goes on along the minus strand of JABWTJ010000144.1, from coordinate 1,748,961 downwards.
TAGTATTCACACTTGGCAATTGACGTATTCGTTTTCATATACCACTAGTACCACATTGTGAAACTCTGTTAAATCCACCACTAGAACACATCATACCTACCGAGAAGATCATATCAAAATAGGTCACACATTTCTACCCATCAAATAGCTGTAAAATATTACCAAATTAGTTATGTATCTAGCCCAATCTATATGTATTCTTTCATAGTTGAAGTGAATATCAAAAGTAACACACTCCATAACTCTAACCAAGTAAGCAGTGATACTATTGTAAGTAGTCATATCATGGTCTTTTTTTTATATATACACACAATCTATAAAATAGTAGTTGAGATTTCAACCTCAATTGGTGCATCATTATTATCATCATTTTCTAAGCAACCCATTCATGTTATGATAACTTTAATAATTGTAGGTTTCAAAGTTACATGTCCAAGTAATCTCTTCAATCATTCCACTTCCAATTTTTAAACCACTCTATATATCGTATATATCGCACAAGTACGATTCAATTCAACTAACCTTACACAATCCCTTCAAATTGTTAAACAAATGAAATCTAATCACACATCATTTCCATAAGTATATTACTTCCACCTTAATACCAGATATAGCATTTAAATCATACACGACATTAACTACTCACATGAGAAACTACGCACGAGTCATCAAATAAGTGAGAGAAAGAGTGAGGTAAATCGATAAGAATCAAATTGGACCAAGGACGCACGATAAAGATTCAAAAAGTGAAGATTCTTCCTAAAAGTCATAATAGTCTCTCGAAGATAAGTACAGACGTCTCCGTACAGATCCTCGAAACTCTATTTAGACTCGGCTTGTATACACGTGAGACCTATGAACCTAGGGTTGTGATACCATTTTGTCACAACCAAAAAATGGACGTGATGGTACTCGTCTTATCCCACCAAGACAAGTCAGCCTAAAACTCAACCATTACAATGAAGTGCGGAAATAAAATATAATTAACTTAATAAAACACCCAAAACCTGGTAGTCACGTGTACAAGCCTCTAAAGTATTACAATTGATTCAAAAGAAAATTATAAGTCTCATATGATATTGTTTCTAGAGTAGAACAATATCATAAATGGGAGTAAGAAGGTCTGCTGAGATGACAAACAGCTACCTCACAAATCTCAAAGAAGCCTCGGAAAAGAAGAAAATATATCATAAAGGTCCGGGCTAGTAACCTACAAAACAAATTGTAGAAGCAAGGGGTGAGTACCAAACCACACGGTACTCAGCAAGTAAACCTCTAAACACAAGCTAAGGGGATGAAATACGGGTACTCCTACCACCCCAACCGAACCTCCACAACTACAACCTGCATAAACATCAACCCAACCTAACAGCTCACAGTTTACATAGCAGGTAACTCAACAACAACGCTTAGACAAATTACATATCCTACACAACAACACTTTAACAAATTACATATTCTCAATAACAACACTTCAACAAATTACATATCCTCATCAACAATACTTCAACAAATTACATATCCTCAATAACAACACTTCAACCAGTTACATATCCTCAATAACAAGCTCAGTATTCATCAATCACAAATTCCGCAGAAAGGCAATCACAAGATCAACAAAACACAATATCAAGTTCACTAATGATAAGTATCTGTAATGCAATGAAATGCAATGTCAAGTATAATTATGCATGTCTGACCTAGTGATACACACCCGCTGTCAGTCCGGGACCCATGGGGGACATATCTGTCCATGCATCTGTCGCGGTGCACGACACGACCCTCGATAATAGTAACCATCGTGGCGCGCGATACACCCCTCGAAATATAGTATCCATCACGGCGCGCGATACGTCCCTCGAAATGGTACATCCTCTTAAGTACTCATTCTTTCTCAATGCACATAACACTTGTCACAACCAATGCCTCAGAATAATGCAAATGATATGTTCACACAAGTAATGAGGAGATAACGATTTTCATAACATTGCATAGTTCACAACCACACAAACATGAAATCACATCAACAATGATTCAACAGACCTTTAAATCTTTCTCAACACATCACACATAAACAATTAATCACATTGCCTTTTGTTATCCCTTTTTTTTCCATCATTAGAATTAATCAATGTGGACAAGTCAACCCATCACAAATCCCGTTACTCCCAAACATATACCACAAGGAAATACACGCATTTCATACACTTAACAAGAGTTTAGAAATCCACTTGCCTTAATTATTCAACAATTCACTCTGGGATTGAGCCTTCCCTTTTTATTGAGCTCCAAAATCAATGCAATCTATTCAAATACATGATCACGATAAGATTTTGAAATTTACTACACCCATATTACTATGTGTTCAGCATTGGACCAACAATTCACCCAAAATTATAATAAGTTCGTAATTCTTGATGTCAATTAACATCAATTATCATAATTTTCGAGTTTCAAGTCTAGGGGTTAAGATTCAACTTCTCCAATATCACAATTCTAACAATATTTATTTAATACAATTACTTAATATCGATTACCTATATTAATATATCAAAACTTGAATCATAATGTGATAACTATAACCAAAACTCCAAAATTTGTCAAGTAACATGGTAATGCCTAAACCACAAACCCCTAGAATTAATCAACTAAAATCCTTGCATGCGTAACATTACTTACATGTTGAATATATCCTATACATTATTACATTCTTCAATGATGGGCTCATCATTAGCCATTATTGCATAATTATTACTTCCAAATTCATAATACAAGAATATATAATATGTATACTGAACTGAAACTTGAAACTTTCCCTTCTGCCGTCTTACCCAATTTCTTATTTCGAAGGAATTAATGTCAATACAATCCTCCACTACAAATACCAATCATTGCACACAAAAGGAAGAAAAAATTGGCTTACCTGATGTTGTCAATTTTATATTGCTTTTCTTGTTCGTGCAATAGGGTTTCCTTCGTGTCTTAGGATGAAAGGCCACAAGTACTCTCTCGTTTAATTGTTTTTAGTTAATTAGGGTAAATAATTAAGAAGCATGAATAAATAAAAGATAAATTCTACTAATCTAATTTTTTCCTATAAATGGGTCATATGATATTTTTTATAAATATCCACCAACTGAATAATTGTAGTTTAAATAAAGAGTTATAATTTTCAACCCAAATTTCTCCACTAATCAAAATAACTTCGTGTAACTATCAAGAGGGGTAAAATAGTAACTTTATGAAAATTTTCAAAAATGACTTTCGGGTTATTAGAATGTTCCTTTATAATAATATTCTCTAAATGCACATGTATATTCATCTATATAACACATATTACATATTTCCAATTTTGCCAGTAAATTTCTATTTATAACTTTTTCTTTATTTTGTTCTTCTACTTCTGTTATCATACTACTAAATTCATTTCTTATAGCTATTTCGTATTTATTTAATATTTCCATAGATGTTGTAGCTGTTTCTCCATTAAATTTTTTATTATTTCTTAAAGTCTTTATACTTTCTTTCGTTAAATTTTGTAACCATAATTTTACCGTTCCTATAAGTGTTCTTTCTATATATCCTGGTGTTTCTGTCATTCCTATTTTGTTATCTATTAATTGTTTCGATATATATCCCATCCATAATTGAATTGTTTTATTTATATCTGCTACACAGTCTAAATCTAAATAATTATGTTGTTCAGTTGTTGGTTTAGGTGTCCATTTATTTAATCATTTATTCCATAAAGTGTTTTCTCTATAATATTTTTCATAATTTGCATTATAATATGTTGGATTTTTTACTCCTGATGTACTAGGTTTTTCATTCATGTCTGTATCTCCCATATTTACTTCTACATTTTTTATATTATCTATATTTTCTAGCATTTCTGTATATGTTTCACTTGTCTCTGAATGCTGTTCTTCTAAATCATCATTAATATTATCAATTCTAATTTCTGGTAGGTTAGGTAAATTATCTTGGTTATTTTCTTCTTTCTCTTCTATTTGCAATTTTTCTTTAAATTTGTTTATCTCATCTGCTAATTTTCTTTTTTGTTCTTTTTCTTTTTGTTTCATTTCATACATTTCTTTTAACATTGCTAATTCTTTTTCTAATTCTATTATTTTAGTATTTTTTATTTCTTCTAATTGTTGTACTTCTTTTTTCGCTTGTTGTTTTATTTTTTCAATTTCTAGTTTTCTATCTATTTCTTCATTTTCTTTTGTTATTCTCACCATAGCAGTTCAACTGTCTTCTAATTTTACCGTTTCCTTTTCTAACATTAAACTTAAATTATCACTTATTTTCTTATATCTTCTTCCTAGATTAGAAAATATTATCTTTATTTTTAAATTTTCATAATTTTCATATGTTTTTTCATCTATTGCATATTCTTCCTTATTCATTTATAAATTATGTTGTAGTTTATATTCTAGATTATCTATTTGTGTTTTTAGATATAAAATATTTTTTCTTTGTATTATTATAGATTTATTACAGACTCCTGCAAATATATTGCTATTAAGTCTATTTTGTCTATATCTTAATTCTTTTCTTTTTGCTATAATTATTTTATTAAGTTCTTGTCTATATTCGTCATTCATTGTAATTTTAAATATTTGATATATTTATATTCTATTTTAGAAATAATATCTATTAATTTTTCTAATTCTTGGTTATTAGATTTTATAATATTTAGTTGTTTATATTCTGGATATAATTTATTTAATTTTTTTCCTTATTTTTCTTATCTTTCTACTAATATGTTTATTTTAATGTTTCTCATTATTCATATAATTACTATTTTTGTTCATAGCTCTGATACCAATGTTGGAGTTATTTGTCTCCATAAACTGCTTATCACATAGACAACTCTTGTATCTTCAACTGGAATTTTCAGCTTCAATTTCCTCTCCTTTGTAAGCAACCTTCCCTGGACAGCAAGCCACAACAGAACTCTGTGTCTTGGCAAGGAAATTGAGTTCCAAACCAACTTAGCAACCCTCAGTTTTGGTCTGTGGCCAATTAATGCTAAATAACTTCTAGTGATGGAGTATGATCCAGATTGTGTTAGTATGTATCTGTCTTGATTATACAAGCCAATTATTTGAAATTTGAGGGAATTGAGTTTCTTCCAGTAGCAATGGGTACCTTGTGATTTCAGATAGAAGCATCTTCGTTTATATACATTCCATGAACCCACTTTAACCACAAGAAATCCTTGTTTACTATAATTTGCCATAACAATTGGCCCACTGAGGCTATGTTCCAGTTACTGCTTTCTTTTATATTCAGTCCTTCTCTTCTCTTGAAATGTTGCATTTTTGAAGTTCATATGCCATGTCGTTATTCGGGAGTAAGTTTGTCATTTATTGCCTTCACATGTTCTAACTCTTCCAGCCGAGGGCTTATTTAAAAAATGACAAATTTGGGGCTGTTCTTTAGCTTTTCCCATATAGTTGTTCTTGGATCAATGAAAGCTCTTTTTCTTATTTAACAATCTCTTGCTGAAAACCTAATAAAAACATTAAAGAACATTACTCTTTACCTAATGTTGGGACTACTAGAACTAGCACACATGCTTAGAAATCCTTCACAAATCAAAGTATAAACTTTACCAAAAACACCATCTCAATATTTAGATTGAAAGATGAAGCCTTCTTCCCTTCAATGAACAACAAAAAGAGTACACTAAGCAGCTATAATAGAAGGTACATCCCACTAATATACTTCAAGTTTGAAGTACTGTCCTGACAAAATATAGTATATGTATTTCATTAAAAGTAGAGTCACTCTGTTAAATGAACACTTACGATGAATCTAGAGAACACGAAATTGTTAGATGAACAGTTCATATGAGTCTTAAGAGTACACTGAGTTTTGGGTTTTCTAAGCAATTTGTGAGTGAGTAAGAAATTGGGGAGGAAGTGGGTTGAGGCCAATTTGGGTATACTTGTTCTCCTATTTGAAGAAGGTGAGCTTGAAGGATCAGAAAGTTGTTGTTCGGCTGCATATTGAATTACCTACAATGTCTGATTGTTGAAGTACATAGTGGGTAAAAATTTTCATATTTTTAAGTCCATTTTCTTTCATTTAAGTTATGTTGGGGTTCTAGATTTTTTCTCTCTGTATGTCATGAACACCATTAGATTTTATGAGTCCATATTCTGCAACCGAGGTTCTTTATTATTTTCTACTAATATTTGTTTTGTGTTTAGAAGGAGCTGATTACTTTGCGGTTGTTGAAATGAAACAAATCACTAGTTAAAACTAACCTTGTTTCACCTGTTAATTCAAGTAGCGCACAAGCTCTAAGAGGCCAGAATATTCCACATTCTTCAGGGTCAACTCATGATCCGATTCTTGAAAAGGTATTTTGTTGGTTCCTTAAGGATATTCTCTCTCTCTCTCCTTTGTTGATGTATAAAATTGTGAAGATAGTTTTATTTTTCTTCCTGGATGTTAGTTGATCCTGCACATGAGCAAGATCATTATATTTAATTTTTGTGTAGTTGTGGCTGATTGGTGTGTGTAGTAGTGGCTGATTGTGGGTGATTTGTGTGTGTAGTTGTGGCTGATTCGTGTGTGTAGTTGTGTCTGATTGGTTTGTAAACACATTAGATGTGAAGATTGGTTGTTTTGGAGCTGGAAATTATACTTGAGAAAGAATCAGATTGTTTCTGGTGTAGCTGTTACTTCAAATTTCAGTAGTTGATTTTCTGATTTTCGTAGTTTTTGTAAGGGACTAGAGGTGTTTCTTGTTATGGTGTTTTACCTTTGAGCACAATATTGTTGTTTCATTCCCGAAAAGTAAAAGATTGGAGTAATACAATTTGGTGGTTCTTGTTTTGGCAGTGATTTGGGTGTGTATAGATCTAACGCAAATGATCATTAATTTGCGATGGTTCTTTGAGTTATTAATCAATTAGTAGTACAAATAGAGGGTTGTGACAGTTGATATTTTATTGTTCTCTGCAAGTATTGGTGTTGTATAATTGGCAGCTTTGCTATTCCGAAATGGTAAAAATCTATAAAGCGAATTATTTGTCTTGACAACTTTGCTCTTCCGAAATATTCATATCTTTTTTTTAAATTTAATATGACCGCATGGGTCCTTTTATTGAACTAATAAAAAACAACTACAACTTCCTAGAAAGCTAGCATTAAAAAGAAACAAAAATAAAAAATAAATAAACTTGAAATATCAAGATGTTTGAAAGTTCTCTCATTTTGTTTAGGATTTGCAAAGATGTGCTCCTTCTGTATGTCGATTAGCATTTGGAATGATGAGATAACGAATTGTTAGTATTAAACTTAAAGCCTTCTTCTTTTTTGTCTGTGTTGTTGTAGCCATCAACCTACTTCTAAATCACATCGATTGGGAAAGCCATTAGCTTCTACGAATTTGGTAACGCCTCTTGACTTGAGCTGAACATTTTTAATCACCATTTTCTTCTTCTGGGTTTCAGATGTGTAATGACCAACTTTGTTCATGTTTTATTTCCTCTTGATTTAGCACCCATTTGTTTCTTGGTCTTGTTTAGGACTGTGTAACCTTTCTAATTCTGATTTTGAGGATTGAAATTTGTGATTTATCCTAATTCAATATCTTCGTCCTTTAGTGGGGAGATCTTGAAAACTGTGGTAATGGATTGGGTTTTGTTGTTCAAGTGCAATGTTGATAATATAGTCCGCTAATTGATTTGCTTCTCTGTATGTGTGTGTAATTTCCATCTGTAATTGTGGCATTGTATTCTTTATGTATTCCACCTGTTGTACAATTTCCTATGGAACTTTCCATACTTCATGGATGATGTTCTTTAGTATTAAAGAATCAGTTTCTATTATGGCATTATGTATATATCTTGATAAACAACATGCACTGCCTTTGTACTGCTATGGTTTCTGCAAACATATTGGTGTTGCAATCTGATTTTAGTAACTGTTGCAATCTGATTTATTTGTTTGTTTTGATTGTTAATTTCATTTTAAATGTGTAGGGAAATGGAGCTGATCAAATTTGAAGGACTTCCACAAGTTAATTTGATCTCATTAAAGTGAAAGTGGATGATGAGTTTTTGAAATATTGTAAATGTTTGAATACATTATCTTAAACTATTGTAAGTTACATTTTGAACTGTTCACGTGTACACATATATTAAGAATATTGCCATGTATGTACACAAGATTATCTTTTGATGTTTATTGCAAATATATATATATATTTGAATTACCTATTAGCTAATATGATAGTTGAGATTATTTATTGAAAACAATATTGGTGTTTTCAATTAGAAATTGTGGCATATAAATATTTTATTGCCAAAATAATATTATCAAACTTAAAAGTGTAGTCATAGTAGTGTAAATTGTGGTATGCACATAGACAAGGACAATACTTCAAAGTGTTGTCATACGTAAGAGATAAAATACGACACTTTCAAATTGTGGGCAATATGGAAGAAAAGGCCACACTTGAAAGTGTAGCTAGTAAGGCAACCCTTTTAAGCATAACTGCAAAGCATGTCCTTTTTGCCTTTTAGGCTACGCTTTTAAGAGTAGCTTATAAAGAAACACTTCTAAGCGTCGCTGCAAAAGCGTATCCTTTTTGCTTTTTAGTCTACGCTTTTAAGTTTAGCTAATAAGGAAACATGTTAAAAGTGTTGCCTAAACTCTAAGGTAACACCTCATTTGGCAACCCCCAGAAAAGTGTGGCTGAAAGTAAAAAATGTGGTCTTTTACCAAATGCCACACTTTTTGCTAGTTTAGTTGACACTTTACTGTGGTGGTCGTAGGCCAAAAATTTTGTAGTGTTATTTTAGGAAAACTATAGCCTTAACTGACAATAAGACCATGGGTGCTAAACATGGAATTTGGTGTTGTAGAGACTTAAACCAAGGGAAGGTGCTCTACCTAGCCAAGGTAGAACATTAACACATGCTAGTATACTAAGTGATATCACTTTCTAGATCCTATGTGGCAAGCATATTTATAGAACTTGGAGGCATATATGGAAATATCATTCTATGCCCTTTGTGCTATGAGGCTAACCACCTCGCGAGGACTATGGTGAACCCTACATTGGTAGATTGGGAAGGTGTCACCCCTCATCTTCAAGATCAGTCGGTGCTAAGCTAAGTTCCCTTTATTGAAAAGCCATTATTATCTTTATTTTATAAAATATAGGCTTAGGAGATTTAACTCCTCATATGCTTATCTCATAGGTCATAAATGAGAGTTCATCAACATAAATCATGTGAGTAACCCTTTCACAAGGACGTAGCATATTCAAGCACCATCTAGTTTAGGGTACTCTAGGAAAAACCTTCCAAGCGCCCCTCTATTGACTAAATCATCATACATGTGTGTGTATACGTATATGTGATAAAACCTTTCACATAAACACATTAAGGACACACATGTTCATACATTAATGCATAAGTCTATTTGTGAGAAATCCTTTCATATAACACATTAAGACACTATGCACATTCATAACATAACCATGCATTCATATTCATGTACATAGAAAACCAAACCTAGGAACTATCTTATCAAGGCACACACCCTTGTCCATACTAGTACACCTATAAAGTCATCCTAGAGAATGATACATCACATACTTCATAAATGCATAAACTTTTCATTAGAAACCATGAACCTATACTACTTGTAAGCATGCATGAAGTGTGAGTGTGTGTATATTTGTGAACATGATCACATAATGGCTATCAACAACATATTGAGGCAGCCACCCTCTTAGGACCACAATGCACCTTCAAGCATAGACCACACAACACATACTAGCATAGGCGACACGCTAACTTCAATACTTGCATTCAAGACTCCTAACCATACCTAATCACACATTCATATAGGGGTATGTAGGTAAGGGGTAATTAATCATTATAATACATCAATGGCAGAACCTAAAATAACCCTAAGTCATTCACATGCTTGTAACCTTAGCAACACAACCTAGATCATAAACTAGAATAGAAACTAGGCATAATCTTCACATAGTGTGATCATCATAACCACATACTCATAGACATCAATTTGCCTTCAAGTCCATAATCAACATATATATATTGAAAATAAAGTAAATACCGCCACCATAAGTGGACCATACCACACATTGTCATACAAGGCCAATACAACTAGTCATTTCAAGAAAAGTAGAGGATTAGAGTAGACCATACAAATTCATCAACCATTGATTATCATTGATTAGTACTCATAATCCATCAATATTACGAAATCATGCATAAACCTCAACAAGATCATTATACTAACATGTACAATACATCACCAATTCAATAGAGAGTAAAAAAGCATAGATCACTTACCAATCTCCCATGCTTGATCATCAATGATAAATACACACAATTCATCAATACGATCAATATAAGGCAGTAGCTAAAGAGATCATAACCTAACAAAATCGTACTTTAATTAGCCAAATAATCGACATCACATTAAAACTACATTAGCATTCTATAGAAGATAGAAGAACATAAGTCAATACTACCTAATCTTCGAGCCTTGATAAACATTGGATCCATTACATCTAATTCATATTCAATGTAAATAATAGGCAGTAGATAGGAATCAATTTAACATATTTGAATCACAATATAATCCTCCTAACACAAGACCATAGTAATCAACACATAGGCTAAATTGAGAGTTTTAAGGGAGCATGAATTCATCATGAAATTGGATTGAATTCAACATGAAAAACAGTAGCTAATCATCCAATTATCATAATCATGATTTTTAAAACGTTTTGAGAATGAACCCATGGCTAGATTGGAAGATAGATAATTTGATCACAATTTCTCTTTGAAAAGCATTGAAAGAGCTCTCTAGATGAATGGATATCTAAAGATGAAGTATCACCATACCTTTATTAGATGAATGAACCACTAAAACTTGATGAAGAACCAAAGGAAATCGAAGATCCAAGCTATTCTTGAGCTTCATCTCAAATGGAGGTTTCTAGAGAGGATATTTTGGGAGAGGGAAGCCTAATTTTGAATCATGGATTGGGAATGGGGATTTCAAAATTTGAAACAACTTAATACACCCAAAAATAACCAAATAAACCTCCTAGGGTCACGTTAGGACGTGGGGTGAATTTCCCATTCACCCCTTAATAAAACAGTCTGCCTGAAAGCTTATTGCAGGTTACATCAACGGACCCATAGACGCCCAGTTGGTCCAACGATAGACCGTACTGCTGGAAGTCGTTTGTGTAACAACCCTAAAAAAATGAATAAGCTAAATGTTTAAGGTGTCAAGAATGCTTGCGATTAGACCAAGGTTCACACGGATTGATACGCGTAGAACCAAACCTCAGAACCCTTACTACGACCAAGCCAACTAACTTGGGGAGTTAGTTGATCTTGGAAAGGTTGTAACCAACCAAGTACGACTCTCAAAAATGAAGATTTAATCGAAGGAGTCTTTACCGGACTTAAAAAGAAGAAATTTTAAGTTTTGAGGGTCTAAGGGTAAAATGGTCTTTTACCAGGCTAGGGGCATATTACCCTAAATATATAATTAATTAATTATTTAATAAAGTGGAGGGGCAATTTGGGGAGAGAGAGCCGAAATTGGTCTCTTGAAATGAAGTCTTGCTCCACCCGGGTTCGAACCTAGGTGGGAGCAAGGATTTAATATGACTTTTTTTATTATTGGTGAATTAATTTAATAAATTTATAATTAATGGCTGATGTAAAAAGGAAAATCAGATCTTATTATTAGTTATTATCTATTTACTTATTAATTAATGTATTTTTTAAAATTGACTAAGTCTTGCCAACTATCCTAGTTTTAAGATGCACTATCTCACACTATCTCTCTCCCTCAAGCCTAAATCTCTCTCTCTCTCTCTCATCAAATTATTTTTCTTGGCTGCAAAAACAGAAGATAAAAATATTAGAAAGCAATCAAAAGTTCTCTAAACTCAAATAACTTACAAAAAAAAAATATACAAGCAAGCAAGCTAACTTAGGATACAAAAACTTTGCATCATCTTCTCGACGGGTTTGTGTTGAAGGTTTAGGGGAGGAGTTTGGCAGCACTTGGAAGGTGTGGAAAGCTACAACAAGGTACGGGTTTTCTCTCTTGGAATCCTTTCTCCAAGAGGAATTTCTTTCTACAAAAGTCAAAATATGAAACTAGGGCTGTCCCCTTGAATGTTGAACTCCTTGTCCCTAGTCTCCTTCCGATTTCAATCTAAATTAGTTTAGAAATCATGTTGTTTGTATGTTTGCTGGTAGCTAAGTGTGAAATATGATGTTCCTTGTGATTTTATGTTTGGAAATAACAAGCATGTTCAATGATGTCAACCGAAAATGATGTGGTGCAATGTGTAAAATGTTTGTTGTTGTTCTCCGTTTTGAAGTCTTAAAATGGCTTGTTTGATGATTGGAATTATTGTGCATAAGGTGTGTAAATTGTGATGTTAAATGAAGTGTAAGGTGGATGATTTGTGGAAAAATCTAAGCTAAAACAACAATGAATCTACACCTAAGAATGTGTTAAATGAATCGTGAAAGTACCTCAAAACGAACGTATGAATGCTGTTAAATAAAGGCCAGAAAATTTAATAAATTTTCCAGCACTTGGTGATGGAATTTTCGGCCATAATACTTAAGGTGGAGAGGTTTAAAAATATATTTAAAATATGTGAGGTCAGTGGGGATTGAACCCAAGACCTCACTACATGAAAGCTGGAAAAACAAATGAGAGGTGTGGGATTCGAACCCACAACCTTTTGGCCAAACAAGAGAGTAAGAGGGGGATTTTAAATTAATAAAATAAATGTGGAGAGTGGGGATTGAACCCACAACCTCTTGAATAGATGAGAGAGTTAGGAGAAAAATAAAGGAGAAAAATAAATGTGGAGAGTGGGGATTGAACCCACAACCTCTTGAATGGATGAGAGAGTTAGGAGAAAAATAAAGGAGAAAAATAAATGTGGAGAGTGGGGATTGAACCCACAACCTCTTGAATAGATGAGAGAGTTAGGAGGAAAGTAAAGGAGAAATATAAAATGAGGTGAATGGGGATTGAACCCACAACCTCTTGGATAGGTGAGAAAGTCAATAGATAAATTAAGAGAAAAAGAATGAGCTTGTGGGGGATTGATCCCACAACCTCCATGCCTTGGACGAAAAATAGAGAAGAAAAAGAGAGGAAATATTATGGGGCTGATGGGGATCGAACTAGGGTCCCCCAAATCTGAAAAATACAAAGGATTAAGTGTTGCCTAAGGGATTCGAAATTGGGTTCCCTTGCCCAGTTCCGTATTGACACATAAGTCATACGTAAGTAAATATTTAATGAATGCTGCCTCTAAAGATCAAAATCAATATCTTGGCATATCTACAAGATGCATAAGTCTTGTACCACATAATTTTGGGTAAACATGAATCACTTAGACAAACTATGAATGAAGCCTCATGGCTTGTATGTATAGACACATAAGTCTAACATACGTTCAAAAGTAAGTGAACCTAAGATGTATGAAATGAGATGATGAACCCTAGAAGGGTTAAGTATGAGTTTAAGATACACTAAATGGCCAAGTGCATTGACATATGATGAGATGAACAATGAAATGATGAAATGAACAAGGAAATAATGAAACCCTAGAAGGGTTAAGTGAGGGTGTCAAACACACCAAATGGCCAAGTACATTGGCATATGATGAAATGAACATTTACGTAATAAGAGGTGAATAACTATGAATAGCAAAGGTGCTAATGATGATGAATGTGGTGACAACATGATATGAGGCTAATGTAAATGATGAGAGCAATCTCAAATGAGCCTAAGTGAATGTTACCAATACGTACTCACCTATGAGAGTGTAAGATAATAAAGAGACCAGTCTCTATGAACACTCTAATGAGAGTATTGAGCTTAACAAACTCAATACGAATGATGAGATGAGAAATCATCTAATCAGCTATGATGTCCTCATACTAGAAATCAGCTTCCATGACGTATGATATGAATGTAATGGAACTTTATACTAAGCACCGATAGACTAGCTATGAGCGGTGATGCCTTCTTTCGGGAAGGGCGGAGGTTCACGTAACTCTCATGAGATGAGACTGTCTGGCTTGCCGGGTATGGGTCTCCTTATATCTCCTAGTCTTCGAACCTATACTGCCAATATAGGGATCTAGCGGGGTTAAATTCCCATGTACGCTAGCATGTTTTTGGGTTACCTTGGCCGGTGATTCCACCTCTTTTCGGTGTGGGGGAGACACTGGATTTCATGATGCTCACATGATCTATGTCGGTTAAAGTTAAAGTTCCCAATGAATGAATGAGGTCAGCCTCAAATGATGCACATAATGAAATGAATGAATACCAAAGGTGTTAGGATAGGATAATCAAAAGGTGAGTTATATTCAAGTAATGACATTAGGTCATTCTTGGTCATTGCACAACGAACCTAATGAAAGTCTTAAACTACATCCTAGGTATAACTGGTGTTTACACTGGTCTATGAATAAAATGAAATGGAGTACGTATGAATGAACTAAGCAGACTCTGTGTTTGCTAATGAAGACTCCCTAGTTGAGGTCTCATCTGTTGAGCCCTCATTTCTGGAAGGTCTTAATGTTAAGTCCATGATTCCAAGGTCTCATTGCATATGAGTGAATGACAATAAAAGAAGTTATGTGCTACATGCAAAAAGGTGTTGTATGCTATATGATATGTGCTATGTGTAAGTGTTATGTGCTGTGTGCAAATGTGAAAAGTATGATTATGTATGTTATTCTCATGGCATAACTTTCCTATTTCAAATCTGGAAAGCCCACTGACTTTCCTAATCCAAATTTGGAAAGCTCATTGACTTTCCTAATCCAAATTTGGAAACTTTTCTAATCTCAATTTGGCAAGTCCACTAACTTGACTTCCAAAAATCATGTTGTTAGGAAAGAGCTATTCTTTCTCATGCATGTCCCTGGTGTGTGCTTGCATATACCCATACTTAGTACAAGAGTGTACTAACCCTATACAAACTCTACTATTTTAGGTGCAGGCACAGGTGGACGATAGAGCTACAAGATCATCTCTGCAGTTATCCGGACGTCCAGCATTCATCCGGTTTGGTAGGTCCTCATGTTTTCAAGGATGCTACTATTTTATATTCTAGCTTAGTTTTAGAGTTGAGCTAGTGGATCATGTTCCACTAGCGTTGCTTTCCTATTTTATTTAGACTATGTATTGGTGCCATTT
This sequence comes from Solanum sitiens, assembly GCA_016801875.1. Classification (NCBI taxonomy): domain Eukaryota; kingdom Viridiplantae; phylum Streptophyta; class Magnoliopsida; order Solanales; family Solanaceae; genus Solanum; species Solanum sitiens. The sequence goes on along the minus strand of JABWTJ010000144.1, from coordinate 1,733,688 downwards.
TGGCAATTATACACTTAATAAGAATTGAACTATTTCTTTCAGTTGCTTACCTCTTAATGTTAGATGGTTGATGGTGAACAATTACGTATTAATGAGAATCTTTTTATAAGTATGTTAAGAAACAAAAATTTTCAAATTTTCCGCTAAAATTAACCTAGTTGAAGTAAGAATGACGTAAGTAGGCTTGTCTGCGACCTCTGAGAGGTCAACGACGCCGGTCTCATCTGGGGTCTAGATTCCGGTCGTGACAAAGTTGGTATCAGAGCACTAGGTTAAATTCCAAGAATAATGAGTTCACATCAACCACATTGAGTAGTTTCTAAGTCATGGTAGTGAAGTGCACCACTATCCTGAATTAGAGACTGCATGATGCGTAGGAAAATTTCCCTTCTTTTGATCTTATCGTGCTTTTCTGAATGTCTTATTTCTTGGTGTTATGAGCGTATCTAACATCAATCTTTGTTGTTTTCAAAGAATGGACCCTAGGAGGGCTAATGGTCAGAGGAGAGGAGGAGCAGCTGCTAGGGGTAATCAGGATCCACCCCAGGCTCCAGCTGTAGGAGTGGCCATGCCAGTTAACCCAGCTGGGTTGACCGATGCTGAGGTGAGGGCATCTTTGGCCCAGATGGCACAGGCCATCACGATGCAGGCTTAGGCTATGACTGCCCAAGTCAACCGGCAGGATGTTGAGAGGGAGAACCCACCGGTTCGCAGCATGGCTGACAGACTGCGAGATTTCACGAGTATGAACCCTCCCATATTCACAGGGGCTAAGACATCGGAGGATCCTCAAAAGTTTGTAGATGAGGTGCATAAGATCCTAGTGGCTATGGGGGCCACTGACATTGAGAAGGCTGAGCTGGCTTCCTATCAGCTCAAGGATGTTGCACAGACTTGGTGTAAGATGTGGCAACATAGTCGTGTCTTAGGTGGAGTGCCAGTCACATGGGAGCTGTTCAAGACAGCATTTCTGGAGAGATTCTTCCCCAGGGAGATGAGGGAGGCCAAGGTTGAGGAATTCATCAACCTTAAACAAGGCTCTATGACAGTCAGGGAGTATTCCCTGAAGTTTGTTAAGCTGTCAAGGTATGTTATCTTCCCTAGTATTACATAGCAAGAATGAGGAGAATACTGAACTTTGTTGAAATCATCCAGGTATGCTACTTCCCTGATTGCTAATAACAGGGATGAGATGAGCAGGTTTCTCACAGGAATCAATGGGGACCTGGAGGAGGAGTGTCGATCTGCGATGCTCCATGATAATATGGATCTTTCCAGGTTGATGGTGTATGTACATCAGGTGGAGGACAGCCGTAGAAAGAGGGGTATTCGTGATGTTAGAAGGCCTAGGCCTCAAAATCAGGCAGGTCCCAGCCACGGAGGCCACAGAAACAACTTTGGCGTCCGTGAGCAGCCAAGGTTTAAGAAGGGACTCTCCCACCAAAGCGAGTCAAGTTCATCCAGTGGTCTCTATGATAGGGATTCCGAGTCCAGAGATAAGAGAAACAATGAAGTATATACACCTAAGGAAAGGCAACCTTGCAGGAAGTGTGGCAGACAGCATGGAGGAGAGTGTATGATGGGCTCTAACGCTTGTTACAGCTGTGGAAAACTGGTACACATGGTGAAGGATTGTCCGAATAGAAGAAGTCAAGAACAAGGGAAGGAGAGAGTTCAGACTAATGGCCCAAATGAAGAGGCTCCAAGGAAGCAACGATTCTTCGCACTCAAGTCTAGGGGTGTAGGGGAAGGCACTTCTAATGAAGCCTCGGGTGCGTATCCTTAATTAGCCTTTCATATATTTGACTGTGTGGTGTTTATGCCCTAGTATGAGGTTAATATGTTTGTAGTCATCATGTTGGTTGCTGATTTATATGACTTTTATGTTGACTTATGTTGTATGCTTTGATGAGACTAGTTTAGGGAAGAATTCCTTAGTCTATTAATGTGAAGCTAATAGTAGGTTTCAAGGATGTGTACCATCATGTTAAGATGTGAATCAGATATTCACCCATGGAAGTATTGAAGTACCTACGTATGTGTACATTCTATAGATGACATACTTATTGTTAGTAAAGAGTAGTGTCATTCGGGGACGAATGTTCCTAAGGGGGGGATAATGTAACAACCCTAAAAAAATGAATAAGCTAAATGTTTAAGGTGTCAAGAATGCTTGTGATTAGACCAAGGTTCACACGGATTGATACGCGTAGAACCAGACCTCAGAACCCTTACTACGACCAAGCCAACTAACTTTGGGAGTTAGTTGATCTTGGAAAGGTTGTAACCAACCAAGTACGACTCTCGAAAATGAAGATTTAATCGAAGGAGTCTTTACCGGACTTAAAAAGAAGAAATTTTAAGTTTTGAGGGTCTAAGGGTAAAATGGTCTTTTACCAGGCTAGGGGTAATATTGTAATTACCCTAAATATATAATTAATTAATTATTTAATAAAGTGGGGGGGCAATTTGGGGAGAGAGAGCCGAAATTGGTCTCTTGAAATGAAGTCTTGCTCCACCCGGGTTCGAACCTAGGTGGGAGCAAGGATTTAATATGACTTTTTTTATTATTGGTGAATTAATTTAATAAATTTATAATTAATGGCTGATGTAAAAAGGAAAATCAGATCTTATTATTAGTTATTATTTATTTACTTATTAATTAATGTATTTTTTAAAATTGACTAAGTCTTGCCAACTATCCTAGTTTTAAGATGCACTATCTCACACTATCTCTCTCCCTCAAGCCTAAATCTCTCTCTCTCTCTCATCAAATTATTTTTCTTGGCTGCAAAAACAGAAGATAAAAACATTAGAAAGAAATCAAAAGTTCTCTAAACTCAAATAACTTACAAAAAAAAAATATACAAGCAAGCAAGCTAACTTAGGATACGAAAACTTTGCATCATCTTCTCGACGGGTTTGTGTTGAAGGTTTAGGGGAGGAGTTTGGCAGCACTTGGAAGGTGTGGAAAGCTACAACAAGGTATGGGTTTTCTCTCTTGGAATCCTTTCTCCAAGAGGAATTTCTTTCTACAAAAGTCGACATATGAAACTAGGGTTGTCCGCTTGAATGTTGAACTCCTTGTCCCTAGTCTCCTTCCGATTTCAATCTAAATTAGTTTAGAAATCATGTTTTTGGTATGGTTGCTGGTAGCTAAGTGTGAAATATGATGTTCCTTGTGATTTTATGTTTGGAAATAACAAGCATGTTCAATGATGTCAACCGAAAATGATGTGGTGCAATGTGTAAAATGTTTGTTGTTGTTCTCCGTTTGGAAGTCTTAAAATGGCTTGTTTGATGATTGGAATTATTGTGCATAAGGTGTGTAAATTGTGATGTTAAATGAAGTGTAAGGTGGCTGATTTGTGGAAAAATCTAAGCTAAAACAACAATGAATCTACACCTAAGAATGTGTTAAACGAATCGTGAAAGTACCTCAAAACGAACGTATGAATGCTGTTAAATAAAGGCCAGAAAATTTAATAAATTTTCCAGCACTTGGTGATGGAATTTTCGGCCATAATACTTAAGGTGGAGAGGTTTAAAAATATATTTAAAATGTGTGAGGTCAGTGGGGATTGAACCCAAGACCTCACTACATGAAAGCTGGAAAAACAAATGAGAGGTGTGGGATTCGAACCCACAACCTCTTGGCCAAACAAGAGAGTAAGAGGGGGATTTTAAATTAATAAAATAAATGTGGAGAGTGGGGATTTAACCCACAACCTCTTGAATGGATGAGAGAGTTAGGAGAAAAATAAAGGAGAAAAATAAATGTGGAGAGTGGGGATTGAACCCACAACCTCTTGAATGGATGAGAGAGTTAGGAGAAAAATAAAGGAGAAAAATAAATATGGAGAGTGGGGATTGAACCCACAACCTCTTGAATAGATGAGAGAGTTAGGAGGAAAGTAAAGGAGAAATATAAAATGAGGTGAATGGGGATTGAACCCACAACCTCTTGGATAGGTGAGAAAGTCAATAGATAAATTAAGAGAAAAAGAATGAGCTTGTAGGGGATTGATCCCACAACCTCCATGCCTTGGACGAAAAATAGAGAAGAAAAAGAGAGGAAATATTATGGGGCTCATGGGGATCGAACTAGGGTCCCCCAAATCTGAAAATACAAAGGATTAAGTATTGCCTAAGGGATTCGAAATTGGGTTCCCTTGCCCAGTTCCGTATTGACACATAAGTCATACGTAAGTAAATATTTAATGAATGCTGCCTCTAAAGATCAAAATCAATATCTTGGCATATCTACAAGATGCATAAGTCTTGTACCACATAATCTTGGGTAAACATGAATCACATAGACAAACTATGAATGAAGCCTCATGACTTGTATGTATAGACACATAAGTCTAACATACGTTCAAAAGTAAGTGAACCTAAGATGTATGAAATGAGATGATGAACCCTAGAAGGGTTAAGTATGAGTTTAAGATACACTAAATGGCCAAGTGCATTGACATATGATGAGATGAACAATGAAATGATGAAATGAACAATGAAATAATGAAACCCTAGAAGGGTTAAGTGAGGGTGTGAAACACACCAAATGGCCAAGTACATTGGCATATGATGAAATGAACATTTACGTAATAAGAGGTGAATAACTATGAAAAGCAAAGGTGCTAATGATGATGAATGTGGTGACAACATGATATGAGGCTAATGTAAATAATGAGAGCAATATCAAATGAGCCTAAGTAAATGTTACCAATACGTACTCACCTATGAGAGTGTAAGATAATGAAGAGACCAGTCTCTATGAACACTCTAATGAGAGTATTGAGCTTAACAAACTCAATACGAATGATGAGATGAGAAATCATCTAATGAGCTATGATGTCCTCATACTAGAAGCCAGCTTCCATGACGTATGAGATGAATGTAATGGAACTTTATACTAAGCACCGATAGACTAGCTATGAGCGGTGATGCCTTCTTTCGGGAAGGGCGGAGGTTCACGTAACTCTCATGAGATGAGACTGTCCGGCATGCCGGGTATGGGTCTCCTTATATCTCCTAGTCTTCGAACCTATACTGCCAATATAGGGATATAGCGGGGTTAAATTCCCATGTACGCTAGCATGTTTTTGGGTCACCTTGGCCGGTGATTCCACCTCTTTTCGGTATGGGGGAGACACTGGATTTCATGATGCTCACATGATCTATGTCGGTTAAAGTTAAAGTTCCCAATGAATGAATGAGGTCAGCCTCAAATGATGCACATAATGAAATGAATGATACCAAAGGTGTTAGGATAGGATAATCAAAAGGTGAGTTATATTCAAGTAATGACATTAGGTCATTCTTGGTCATTGCACAACGAACCTAATGAAAGTCTTAAACTACATCCTAGGTATAACTGGTGTTTACACTGGTCTATGAATAAAATGAAATGGAGTACGTATGAATGAACTAAGCAGACTCTGTGTTTGCTAATGAAGACTCCCTAGTTGAGGTCTCATCTGTTGAGCCCTCATTTTTGGAAGGTCTTAATGTTAAGTCCATGATTCCAAGGTCTCATGGCATATGAGTGAATGACAATAAAAGAAGTTATGTGCTACATGCAAAAAGGTGTTGTATGCTATATGATATGTGCTATGTGTAAGTGTTATGTGCTGTGTGCAAATGTGAAAAGTATGATTATGTATGTTATTCTCATGGCATAACTTTCCTATTTCAAATCTGGAAAGCCCACTGACTTTCCTAATCCAAATTTGGAAAGCTCATTGACTTTTCTAATCCAAATTTGGAAACTTTTCTAATCTCAATTTGGCAAGTCCACTAACTTGACTTCCCAAAATCATGTTGTTAGGAAAGAGCTATTCTTTCTCATGCATGTCCCTGGTGTGTGCTTGCATATACCCATACTTAGTACAAGAGTGTACTAACCCTATACAAACTCTACTATTTTAGGTGCAGGCACAGGTGGACGATAGAGCTACAAGATCATCTCTGCAGTTATCCGGACGTCCAGCATTCATCCGGTTTGGTAGGTCCTCATGTTTTCGAGGATGCTACTGTTTTATATTCTAGCTTAGTTTTAGAGTTGAGCTAGTGGATCATGTTCCACTAGCGTTGCTTTCCTATTTTATTCAGACTATGTATTGGTGCCATTTTGGCAATTATACACTTAATAAGAATTGAACTATTTCTTTCAGTTGCTTACCTCTTAATGTTAGATGGTTGATGCTGAACAATTACGTATTAATGAGAATCCTTTTATAAGTATGTTAAGAAACAAAAAGTTTCAAATTTTCCGCTAAAATTAACCTAGATGAAGTAAGAATGACGTAAGTAGGCTTGTCTGCGACCTCTGAGAGGTCAACGACGCCGGTCTCGTCTGGGGTCTAGATTTCGGTCGTGACAGTTTGGTTCTGAGGCTTGTCCATTGGCTTGAGCTTTCATCAAGGTAAGTCTTTGACGAAGCCTCCCCATCGATGGGGTGTAGGTCAGCTTACTGACCATTGTTAGCAAGCGTAGGTAGACACTGCCAAGGCAGTGTCTAGGCAGACTTTGGGTCCTCCTTGAGGGCCTTTTGCGGGGCCCTTGGGGAGTCGTTCTTGGACGTTTCCAACGTAAATACACACCTTAATATTTTTAATACATTCCATACCAGTTTTAGCTTCAAACGACACTCGCAACATATTCAAACAAAATAGGCACACTCAAGTCACACATGTACGTCTCAAGGGCTAACTTTCGAACGTCTAGAACGTTCTTGGACGTTTGACTTCCAAAATACTTCAAGTCAATCATACATGCTTTAAAATACTTAATAAACATTTTAACAAGATTATTAGGCACATGTGAGGCTCTAGACACCCTAACTCATTTTGGAGGTCTTACAATATCCCCCACTTGGGAACATTCCTCCTCGAATGACACTTAGAACACTTTAATCACAACAAGGACTTCCATGAACCATAGAGAAGCTCAAAATATTGATAACATCATCACATAGAAGTAAATGCACCAAACTTACAAAGAACACAAACTCCAAACCATTTAGCACTCAATGCAACACAAGCAAGTGAAACCTTTATTCAGTCACATTCAAAATGCATCCGACACTTAGGCACTTCTCAGGTTCATAGGAGGAACATCATTCCCCTAATCATAACATGGTATTTAGATTAAGAGCTCATTATGCAACCATATTTAATTCACACATAGGCAGATTCAACTTCACTCAAGATGCAAATAGGCACTCATACTTCAATGCACATAGACTTGAGTCAAATAGGTTGAGAATGGATTCTTATTAGTTAGGCATAGTACCATGAGGGCTATACTAAACCCTACCATGCTTAGTATTGTTTAAGGAGGAAATTTCCTTCTCCTCAACACACTTACATGTTTCATGAGTTAATACCCAAGCAAGGCACAAAGTTCAATTCATTTTAAATGAGAAGTTCTAAACCATTAAACCAAAATATGCTCATACTTTCTTACTAATGAAGTCCAAATGGTAATTTACACCATACACATTACAACAATAGGAAGTCATTTCACAAAATTTAAATTTCTAGCATAATACTAGCTTTCATAAGCAAGCATCAATTTGGGAAAGTATCACAATTTATATGGACACACAAGGACACTAGCTAAATATGCCTTCACTTTTCAAGAGTGAGCCTACAATCATACTTTCCAAACCACAAAAGTTACATAATTTTCAAATCATTCTTTCCAAAACACAAAAGTTACATAATTTTCAATAGACTCAACATTTTTCATTTTAGAGAGGCTCAACTTGTCATTGTAAGGCTAAACCTTACATCTGAAAAGTGACTACAACCATGTTTCTTACCTTATCCCATGAAGTTAAATGCACAACTAGCATATCAAGATACACAATCAACATTCGCAAATATAAATTTGATCAAAATTCCTTTTTCATGCACTTTAGAATCTTCAAAACATGCTTAACATAGTGTCAATCAAAACATACATAACATATGCAGAACATGCAATTCATACTTTATTTCAAGACTCCTATCATGAACAAGCTTGTAGGAACTCTTTAGTTCAAGCCCAAGTAAGAATAGAAGGACAAGATAGAAATATCAACCACCTTACTACTCACCTCACCATTACCCACGTAGGGTTAACCCAAATTAAAAGCAACTTAACCCAACCTCAAGAGGATCTTAGCTTATCAAACTTCATCACCATCACTTAAAAGTGATTACCAACCTAAAAGAAATTATAGTAGCTCAACCTAGGAATACAAAAAGGGCATTTAACATCTTACCACCTAGGCACACTATCCCCCAATTGGGGTATGCCTGTTAACCTAATCCCCTTAAACACCAAGGTCAAGGCAAATCTAAACCAACCTTTCATACTCTTCAATCAAAAAGGTTTTACATCATTGAGGTTTTCACTCCTAATATCACATCAAGGAGTCTACTAACTCAATCATAACCATCCCTCTAGGCCTAACACCCAAAGGAAATCCATAAAACACAAGTTAAGTCATACTACCCAACCACATAACGTTTTCAACAATACCATAGACACAAAGGGTTATGACAATCTTAGGGGAAACAGTAGAGGAGACTTAGCCATAAGGCCTCTTTATTTTCTTTGAACATTACAGTAAGGTAAATTATAGGTCAATCCAAACCACATCATCATCCTACAAAGAAAAGCATGGTACCCTCACTTCTAGGAATAAGCCTATACAAAAGACTCCAATCCAAAGAAGGCAACTATGAAGAACCACACATATACAAAGGGCAACATTTGAACTATTAAACATACAAATATAGGCAACATGCATTTTTGGCCATTTAGCACACTTCCTAAATCATTTCAAGTCTAACTAATATAATAGTACTATCATCATACAAAACCATATGGCAACCTACCTTTCCAGAAATACACTCATTTTAACCATAACAACTTTTATTATGTTTTAACCATATCATGACATACATTTCTCAACATAACATGAAATTTCACATAGATCTCATATATAGACACAAAGGGCATCATGTCAACATAAACCATAGTTCACATTCACACATACTCATCAAACCATAAAACCAAGATAAGCATCAAACTCACCTTTTCTACCTCAAGCATAGAGCTACCATCTAATCCACGCAATCACATCTAAAAGACCAGCGGACAAGAAAAAATAAGAGAGATATATTATAGAGTTAAGTTCTATGGCACGACATGAGAATGATGAAGAAGGGAAACTCTATCGTCCTATAGTCTCTCGCCAATAGATGTGTCGCAACTCATGACACACCCCAAAAATTCCATGACCTAAAATAGAGCCTCATATGTTGAGTAATAATGATTTTAGACCTAAATAAGTTGAAATAACATTTTTGAGAAGTATTGGGGTCATAACATCAAAGAAAGGCCTTAATGTATGGAAACTAGCTAAATTGAACTAGTTGACGTCTCTATGTTCAGTAAAGGTTTAAGAGGGTCATATGAAGTCCAAAACCTGTAAAAAATACTTTAAATAGGTAAAATGAAGTATATAGGGTCAAAACATACAGTCATGACTCCCCAAAGACCACCGGAAGGGAACTTGAGGAGGACCCGAACTTGGGCGAGTAGGCTGCCAAAGCTGCCTGCGCGCAGCCATAACGTGGGGATCTAATAAAAGCCTCACGACGTGGGGCCTACACGAGGTCCACTTCCTCAACCAGGATTTAAAAAATAAAATGTGAAATTTACCCGGCGACGCACAGCCACTTCACAGATTCGTTAAAGTTGTATTTTAAGCATTTTGACTTCACAAAAAGACCCAATTAAGTGAAGGGTATTTTGGGTAATTTAGGAGGTGACTATATATTTATTAAGGGTAAAATTTAAGTCATATTTACCAACTCAAATAAATTCTCCAAAACAAAAACCCAAAAGTTCTCATCTCTCTCTACTTTCTCTCTCCCTAAATCCTCCATTGATGAAGCAAGAAAGCTTGAACAAGAAGACCAATTTCTCTAGGGTTTCACATAAATTTTGTGTATTAGGATTCGTTAAGGTATGATTTCTTTCACTCTTGGGATTCTTTTTCCACAAGAGGTTCCTCCAAAAGATGATTTCTTAATCCCCTAAAATCTAGGTTTTCTTCTACAAATGGGTCTTCTTTGAAAAACGAAATTATGAATCAGTTGTGATGAATTATGATGAATTATTGTTGTTAAAGTTTATATTGATGGTTAATATATGATTTCCTATGAGATTTATCTAGACCCATGTCCTTTCCCCCAATATCATAAATACCTTGAATTGATATGGTGAATTGTGAAGATTATGAATATGTAGATTGACTACATTGTTGTTAATTATGTAACTGGTTATTGAATTTTACCTTGTTTATGTAATTGATTATGTAATCTTGGTAATGTAAGTATGAAGGTACTTGAAATGGCAATGAGGTATGTTGATTGGTAACTCTTGAATTCAATTACGAAGTATGAGTTAATTAGATAGCAATGCTTCTATGTCAATTGTGTGGTTTTGATGTTGATGCTAATTATTCCTCATTCCTAGCCCAAAGACATTGAATTATACATGAGCTATGTATGCATGTTATGATAGGATTATTGTATGATTCAAAGCAGTTTATCATGATTACGGTAAAGTGTTAAGTGAAAGGATTATTCACTTATGAAGTGTTGTCTAAAGTGAAATGATTGTTCTCACATGTGATGAACTATGAGCTAGATATGATAAAAAGTTTACATAGGGGTCTAGAAGAGAGTAATATAAACTTGTATGATGAAATAATATGATTAATGAAGGGGATAATTTCTTAGCACCGAAAGGGAATGTAAAGGAGATTGAGGTCTCACGTTTAGTAAGTCCGGCCTCCCACGTATGTTTCATCACGTTAGTAAGTCCGGATTCCCAAGTTATGTGTTGTCTCATGAGATGGAAACCTCCATGTTAGTAAGCCAAGGTTTCTAGTAACAATCTCCTTGACCCTTAACTATGTGCCCGGATAGGACTCTACATTAGTGGATCCACCTAGATAGCTACGTACAAAAGGTTAGACCTTAGGCAACTGTGAACCCTCTCTTTTCGGTGTGGGAGTTGAACACCAGATTCCATGTAGCTCACATGGTCTCATGTTGATTATTGCACTTCTTTCCCTAATGTAAAATTAAATAAATGAACAAGTCAGGTATGTGAACTCTTATTAGGGTTGTCCTGAAGGCTACTACATAGGGTAAGGGAGGGTATCGGACTTCTCTTACTCATTGCACATGTGGGATCCTAAGGGATGGTTCCAATAGTGTTCTTTTATGATTTTGGTTATGATTATTATTATGACTATGTGGATATGCTATGAGTAATATTGTTGTATTAAGCATGTCATGATTAAGTATGATAATATGTTGTAAGTATGAAGTGGGTTGCTTAATGTGATGCTTAGATTTGAATGGGATTATGGTGTTCTATTCTTTGCATTGCACAAGTGTTGCTTGAGTTGCTTATCTGTTGGATTGACATTATGTTAAATTGACTTACTATGCTTATTATAATTGCATGTTCAGTTAGGTTTATCGAAAGCATGATTTTTACTAAATTGTCATTTTCTCATGCATTGATGATTTTTTTGCATAGGAGCCATACTTAGTACAAGTGGTTTGTACTAACCCATATTTCTCCCCTTTTTCCCAAACATTTTAGGTTTGGGCCGCTGTGTAATATAAGGATTGATGTCTCACTAAACCACATCTACGTAAGGTCTTATTCATAATTGTGAAGCGCGCCAAACTTATGAATAAGAGACTATGTGATGCTTAGGAACTTTCACTCTCTTGTTATTGCTTAGTCGTGCCTAAAAGTCTTAGCTCTATTTAGTCCTTTCTTATAATCCTTTTATTGTGCTTATAGGCAATGAATAAAAGGAGGAACAATGCACGAAGGGCCGGAGAGAAGAATTTGAATAAGGAGGTTCCCTCTCAAGCTCCTCAAAATCCTCAAGTTCCTATTGAAGAAGGGGCTATGTCTAATGTTGAGATAAGGGCGACTATTCATAGCTTGACTCAAGTGTTGGCTACTAAAGTTGTTAGAGATGCAAGGGTGCAAGTTAACCCCAATGATATCACTATCGCTTTAAGGATAAGGGATTTCACAAGGATGAATCCCCCTACATTCTATGGTTCTAAGGTGGAGGAGGACTCACAAGGGTTCATTGATGAAGTGTTCAAAGTTCTTGATGATATGGGTGTGTCTTCTCAAGAAAATGCAGAACTAGCCGCCTACCAACTCAAAGATGTAACTCAAGTTAGGTATGAGAAATGGAAGGATGAGAGACCGGTTAGAGAAGGTCGGATTACTTGGGGAGCTTTCAAGATGGCTTTCCTTGATAGGTTCTGTCCCTTGGAATTAAGGGAGACTAAAATGCATGAATTCATCAACCTTCGTCAAGGGGATATGAGTGTGAATGAGTATAACCTCAATTTCACTCAACTATCAAAGTATGCTCTTACTATGGTTGCGGATTCTAGATCAAAGATGAACAAATTTGTTATGAGGATATCCGACCATCTGGTTAATGAATGGAGGTTGTCTATGTTGATCCCTAGCATGGACATCTCTCGTTTAATGGTTCATGCCGAAGAAATTGAAGAGCAAAAACTTGATCAAGTTTGTAGGGAGTTGAAGAAGGTAAGAACCGAAGATGGTAATTCTTCCAAGACTAAAGTTGAGGAACAAGACAAAACAAGTTTCAACAGGTGGTTTTCCTACCAAGTCCCTCCTAATGCTCCAAGGGTCAACAATAGTAAGGTGTCTACTCCCAAACCCCAAACATGGAAGGGGGTGGTTCTTATGTTGAGAAGCCTCCAAAATATGGTAGAAAACATGATGGTAAGTGTCTAGTTTGCATGGGTAATTACTATTGTTGTGGCAAGAGTGGTCACATGAAGAGAGATTTCCCTATGATGAAATCTCCCCCAAATCTGGATTCTCCTAAGAAGAATCACTTTTATTCTATCCAATCCCAAGGTGATCAAGAGAGCTCACTGGACGTGGTAACCGGTATGCTACAATTATTTTCCTTTCATGTATATGCTTTGTTAGATCCGGGAGATACATTGTCATTTGTGACCCCTCTTGTAGCTAAGAAGTTTGATATACTACCCGACATATTATACGAACCTTTTTCGGTTTCTACCCTGGTGGGTGATTCCATGGTGGTTAAAAGAGTCTATAAGGGTTGTCCTATTTCCTTGCCCAATAGAGTTACATTAGTTAACTTGATAGAAGTTGATATGCTAGATATTTTTGTCATATTGGGAAGGGATTGGTTGCATGCTTACTTTTCCTCTATTGATTGTAGGACAAGGGTAGTAAAATTTAAACTTCCAAATGAACCCATATTTGAGGACAAGGGTAGTAAAATTTAAACTTCCAAATGAACCCATATTTGAGTGGAAGGGAGGAAACTCCAATCCTAGGGGAAAAATCATTACATGTCTAAAAGCTTGAAATTTGATTGCAAAGGGTTGTCTCTACCACATAGTAAGAGTTAGGGATCTTGAATCCGAGGTCACTCTCATAGAGTCGGTACCCGTAGTAAGGGAATTTCTGGAGGTATTTCCCGATGACCTTCCTGAAATTCCTCCCAAACGGGAGATTGACTTCGGTATAGATTTATTGTATGATACACAACCTATTTCAATCCCTCTATATCGGATGGCCCCGACCGAGTTGAAAGAACTAAAGGCTCAACTTAAGGATTTGCTAGACAAGGGTTTCATTTAACCAAGCATATCTCCATGGGGTTCCCCAGTATTGTTTGTGTCACATCCGGGGAGTACCCCCTAAACGTAACCGGTGTCGTTGTCCTCGAAGAGGACTAAAATTAGACTCTTAGCTTACATTCATAGGTTAAAAATGCAGAAAATTAAAAAAAATATTCTGTGTATCATGAGGTTTACATAGACCTCTCACATACACGTAATATATTCATATTGAGTATACATAAACCATTTGTATAAGAATATTACATTGTCTTCTACTTTTATTGCGCGCGCGCACACACACACACACATCAATACAATAAAATCCACATATAGGTTATACAGTCTTTAGTACTCAAATGAAAAGGAATGAACATAGTGTCTTTAAGACTAATCAATATCCAAATCTAGAAAATGCCATTGTCCTCGAAGTAATAAGGACCTACCCAACTTGTAGAATGAAAATCCAAGTCTTCCTTCAAAGTCTTCTCAAGTCCTTTAACGACCGGAACCTAAAATGTTGGGGAAAAGGAAGAAAATGGGGTTAGTACAATACTTGTACTAAGTATGAGACCATATGCACACACATCATAGAAATCATGCTAAAAAGGGATATTTCATTAAAGCATGCTAATTTACTTTGAAAAGCCTTATACACATTCAAGAACCAATACAAGTCAATAATACATATTCATTAAGTCAAGACCATGTTCATCACAAGACCAACCATACAAAGTCTAGTCAATTCAATCGTTCATACCACATACTTGAGGACATAATCAAGTCAACTCTATAATTAAGTTAAAACATCAACAATCATGTATAAGAGTTCAGCACATCATAACAAAGCAAGGCCATTACTCATAAAACCTTATTAAGTCCACTAGTGCAATTACTAGGCAAAGCCCCATAATCTTACTCAAACAAGTAAACCTTACAATCCATAACCAATGTCCAACATCACATAACATAGCATTAAAAGTACATAACATTATACTTTAGAAATAGAGACTAAACACATGTTCATATGAGTAACCATCATCACATAGTGTCATTAACATGTAAGATCATCATATACATATCATTTACATTTATAAACATATACATACATAAGAACATCCTCCCAAGAAATCCCTCAAGGCTAACTAGTGCAATGTATAGGTACAATCCCATACCCTTACCTACACTAAGCTAAACCCCTTAGGTCATCCTAGTTAGAGTTCACTACATTACTTCATTTTACTTTTTGGGAACATCTTGCTTTAAACGACATATACCACATGAGATAATGCGGAATCCGGTTTCATGGAACCCTACTTCAAAAGAAAGGGGACTACTTGCCAAGGTAGTACCAAAACATGAACATAGCAACTACGTGGACCCACTAGATAGTGTTCCTATGGGGGCAACATAGTTCAAGAACTAGGAGATGTAGTTGAGATATTCTTTAGTCTACATGCATTATATTCTCCAATCTTATGAGTATGTTAGTGATCCTACCTTCCGTATGTGGGAAGGGACACTTCTCACTCTTGTTCACTCGGTGCTAAGCTAGAGTCCTTTTTTTAAATTTCTTAAACATTTATTAATGATCATATATTAATTTTGGTCATAGGGTCTATCCCTTATATAATATTCATCATATCTCAACATGAATTACATGAGTATTTTCCTTTCATTACAATTCATACATGTGAGGTTAGCACATTTATATAATTATATCATGATACGGCACATTTGTAAGTTATCACGATCCTTATAACACTCACATCTTAGCCAACAACTCACAAACCATAGTTCAAGACATTTCACATTCAACATTTCATAACCTTATCTTAATTTACCATAATTCCTTTACCCCTAAGTAACTCATTAGTAACAGTTGGTGCAATGCATGAACAATGTCCCATTCAACCATCCACAATCAAGTATCACCTTAAGGTCACCAAGGTAAAAATTCATATAACCTTCATTAATTCAACACATACAACCATAGAAACATAGCATATCATAACACACGTACTTCACATATGAACCAATATACTTCATGAACAATCTCCCATTAGTAACAGTTGGTGCAATGCATGAACAATGTCCCATTCAACCATCCACAATCAAGTATCACCTTAAGGTCACCAAGGTAAAAATTCATATAACCTTCATTAATTCAACATATACAACCATAGAAACATAGCATATCATGACACACATACTTCACATATGAACCAATATACTTCATGAACCACATATAAGACTCATTTCAAGACAACATGCAAGTCAATTATAAAAATATCATCATATAGAGGCAGTAGTCAACAATTGCATATTTGAACTTTATTTCATTAATACATCATAAGACCTTACTCATAATCCCAATATAAGCCTACTAGTGCAATGTACATGTAAAGCCCCATTACCTCACGCATACTATGTAAACCCACAAAGAGACCACAAACCTTACCATTTACTTAATACATCAACATGAAAAGTAAAGCCAACAACATGCACATCAAGTAAGACCTTCACCATATAGCAATTAAGACCAACATCATGCATATTATCATACAAGTAGGCCAACACCATAATGTCAAGCATAAGAGACATATACATATACATATAAAATCCTTCCTAGAACTCCCTTGAAGAGTTAATTGTGCAATGCATAGGTAAGTTCTACAGTCTCACCTACACTAAACAACTTCTCTTATGTAGTCTTAGTTAGGGTTCATTACCTTACTTCCACTGTTCATTTTACATTCGGGAAACTTTGCCTCAACCGACATGAGATCAGTGAGCTAAAAATTGAATCTGGTGTCATGGAATCCCACACCGAAAAGAGGTGCCCTACTTTCCAAGGTAGAAATTAACATCATGATAGAATCTAGGTGGATACACTTTCTAGGTCCTACCAGGCAATATAGTTAAGGAAATAGGATATGTGTAATTGAAACCCTCTTTATGCCAATTGGGCATTGTAGTTTCCACTTAATGAGGACATTGGTGAACATACCTTCCTTTTTGGGAAGTGGCACCCCTTATTGTCAAGTTCACTCATTGCTAAGATAACTTCCCTTTATTGAAACGCTTTTAGTAACATTACTTTATAAAATAGGCTTTAGGAGATTAAACCCTCATATGCATAGCTCATAGGTCAATGATGAGAATGTCCTTTCATCAAACCTAACTCATGTGAGAATATCCTTTCACATAGACATAGTATATTCATATCATAGTCTAGTTTGAAGTACATTTGAGAAAGACCTTTCAAAAGACCCTACTTTTCTAGATTATCATAAAATTCTTCATTCATACATTCATTTGTGTGTATGTGTACATATTTGAGGAAACCTGTCACATCACAGCTTAAGACATACATGTTCATACTTCATCATTCACATACTTGACATCATAATATATACTTCATGTTCATAGCTTAGTCGTGCCTTTATACTCATGTACATTGAGAGATCACCCTATGAACTATCTTATCAAGGTACACATGTTCAATGTATAGGCAAAGTCACATACCTTTACCTATAATAGTACACCTATAAAGTCATCCTAGATAAGATACATTTTAATACTTACTTTCATTCATATACTTTTATATGCATAGTAGTAGACAATGGTGCATATGAGAACTATCCTTTCATTACTCACCATAAATCTATCGTACTCATAGATATGCATTAGGTGTGTATGGGTGTACATTAGTCAACATAATCACGTAATGGCCACAACATGGTATTAAGTAAGCCACCCTCTAAATACCATAACACATGTACAACATCCCTTAAGTCTAAAGTCACATATATAGGGTATTAAGGACTATAAATTACACACACTCATGTTACCTCAAAGGAGACAAGAGCATATTCAATCTTTGAAAAGAAGACTTATAATCATGCATATAAGACCACACAAACATATAGGGGTACAAAGGTAGGGCTCATTCTAGAATGGCATTCATCACAACAAAACATATAGACCATATATAACCCTAACATAATGTCACATCCGGGGATCACCCCCAAGATGCGATCGGCGTATTCGTCCTCTCAAAGGACTCAAACAAGCCATTAGCATTCATCAAAACATGTCATCCGTTAAAAATGCGGAAAAATTAAAAACTTTTTCATACTAGGTGAAGTGTACTTAGACTTCATACTTAACTTATATTGAGGTATACACAAACCCCTCACATATAATCTTACTTAGGCTTCACTTTTAGCAACATGATAACCTACATACGATATTATAAAACTTGTCTCCCACAAAAACCATCTAAATAGTAAGAGTTGAAGTTAACCAATAATATGTAAATATTCCATATAGGCCTTACTACAATAGAAATCCAAAAGAACACAAAACAGAATAAATAGTTTTCCTAAAACTACTAATGTCTTCTTAAGATAGAATAATGAAAAGATAGCATTCCCGAACATGAGGACCTACCAATACTTGGAGAAAGATTTCCAAGCTTCTTCAATCGACCTTCTTAATCTTCAATGGTCGGATCCTACATTTGTAGTAATAAAAACTAAGGGGTTAGTACGCCACATGTACTAAGTATGGGTATATGCACATAAACACTTAGGGACATGCATGAAAAGGACCATTTCATTAGAGAGACTGCTAAGTCATTTTAAAACCTTTAATGTAAATGTACTAAAGCATATACAAGATAAGGATCAAAATGACATGAAGCATGATCATAACCAAAGACATAACATTATAAAAGCATATTAACATTTCATGTTCAGTAGTACATATAAACTTAACATACAAAACACTTACCAATAATCTCATCCCAAATCTACAAGTGCAATGATCATGTGAAGCCCATAACCCCGCATAATCAAGTAAACAAGATAGGAGATCATAAGTAATGCTTTGATTCATACAACGTGTATCATAGATAGTCATCACCACATATAGAAATATAGACCAATAACATGTTCATCAACATAACCAACATCATATATCACAGGCATTATACATTTGATGTTATCGTATTACATAAGAAAAATCTCCTTGGACTTTCCTTAGAGTAAACTTGTGCAATGTCTAGGTAGAGTCCCATACCCCTAACTATACTAAGTAAACTCCTTAAGTCACCCTAGTTAATGTCCATTTATTTGTCTTTCATTTTACTTGAGAGAACGATCGCCTTAGCCAATATTAGACCATGTGAGCTAAACATGGAATCCGGTGTCATGGAACCCCACACTGAAAGAGGGTGGTCTACCGGCCAATGTAGATCCAAAACATGAACATAGCTTTCTAGGTGGATCCACTAACTAGTATTCCAATGGTGGCAACATAGTTCAAGAACTAAGAGATATATTAGAGACCCATAGTTCCACATTACATCACAGCCTCTATCTCATGAGAGTCATTGTGAACCTACCTTCCACTAGAGAAAGGACACCTCTCATATCTAATTCATCGGTGCTAAGTTAAAGTCCCTTTGTGAATAACCTTTAAGTAATCATTCCTTCATAAATCTTATCATAGGTCATAGGAGCTTAACTACTTCTTTAAACATGAGCATAAGCTCTTTAGGATTAGGATGCGAATTTCCTTTCATCACAACCCTTCATTTGTGAGATTAACATATCATAATCATTGTGTGTAAGGCATACAAGATAAATATCATCAACCTGCATTATCATATCCTTACCATGTATCCATATTTAACATATTCATAGCCCAACATATATATATATATATATAGCAACATCATACATACTTCAATTTCATAACAACATCATTTATAGACTAATATAAACATAATAGAGTAGTCACAACTTTATAAGATTTACCTATTGCATCCAAGAATCTTCATCAAGAACTTACGTTCACATTACAACAATCATCCAATCCACGTAGTGAAATACTCAATAATATAACCAATACAAACCCTTTCAAGTCATATACAAGACCAATTCGTAGTTATGGCTAAGGGAAAAGGGTCATTAAAGAGTTCATTCAAGCTATAGTTCCAATCCCAATGTTTATAAGTCATCAAGTGATACATATAACCCAATCAAAACCATTATATAGAGAAGCGACATGATTCACGCGAAAATCAAACATTACAAACAAATTACCCAATAATATATACTTATTTAACCATAAAAATTGTTATTTTTCATCATTAATCATAAATCTGGAGTTAGAAAGAAAACCCGTTTTGTAGTGTAAAAACCCTAGGATTTGAATTCTTGAAAATCATCTATGAAAGGACCTCTTGGGGAAAGGAATCCCAAGAGTGAAGAACCCATACATTATTGATGAATATTCCACGAATTTCGAATGAAAATCATGAAGTCTTCGTCTTCTTCCTTAAGCTTGTTCTTACTCTTCAATGGAGTTTGAAAAGAGAGAAATCTTGAGAGAGATGATAGGAATTTGTTTAGTATTATTTGAAGTGAGTAAAAGCTGTCTAAAACTGACCTAATATCATTATAAACTTTTCCTGTAAAATACCCAAAATACCCTTCACTTAAATGGATCTTTTTTTGAAGTTAAATTGCTTACAATACTACTTTAACAAATTTGGAAAGTGGCTGCGCGTCGCGAGGTTAATTTCAGATTTTATTTTCAAAATCTGGGTTGAGGCAGTGAGCCTCGTGACAGCTCCGCATCGCGAGGCAATTTTTGTGCCTCCACGTGTTGGCTGCGCGTAGGCTGCTTTAGAAGCCTGCTCGCCCATGTTTGGGTCATTCTCAAGGACCCTTCGGGCGGTCCTTGGGTAGTCGTTACCGGACTTTTAGAAACTTTGTACTACATACTGCCTATTTAAAGTCTTTTTACAAGTTTTGGACTTCATTTGACACTTCCAAACCTTCACAAAATATGGGGACGTCAACTAGTTCAAATTAGCGAGTTTCTGGACGTCAAGGTCTTTCTTTGTCTTTTAGCTCTAACCTTTTCTAAATGAGTTTATTACATTAATATAGGTCTGGAAACATCATTTAAATATTATTTAATAGATGAAGCTATAGTCTATGGCATGGATCTTCCGGAGCGTTACACATGATCATTCACATGTTCATAACATTAGCAATACACCCTAGATCATAAACTAGAATAGAAGACTACGCGTACAATTTCATAAGTTTGTTCATCATAACCACACTTTATAAAACATCAATTTGCCTTCAAGGCTATGATCATAACATATAAGAATATACAAGAATGTAAACACCGCCACCATAAGTGGACCATACAACACAATGTACAATTCAATAGCCATTCTATACTAAGCAGAGGAAATAGGTAAACTTACCACTTATCCAAGATATGATAATCATTTATCGATTCCAAACAATTATTATCCAATTCATATCGAAAACATTAGAAATAGGCAATATAACATAATCGCAACCACAGTTCATCAACATCTAAATAAGATCACAATACCCACATTATAGGCTAAATTAAGAAATTAGGAGTATCATTGGTTCTTCATGAAATTGGATTGAAATTCATCATAAAATAATTATCTAATCATAAATTCATCATTAGAATGTCTTTGAAATCAATTTGACAATGAACCCATGACTAGATTGAAAGATAGCAATTTTAATCATGAATTCTCTTTGAAAAAGCATTGAAAGAACTCCTCAGATGTAAGGTTAACCAACGATAAAGGATTACGATACCTTTATAGAAGAAAATCCTACACATTTGGAGAAGATACCACTTTAAAAGTCATATTGTAGCTTGAGATTGATTTTTCCCTCCAATGGAGGTTTTGAGAGAATTTTGAAAAGAAAAGGGTTTTGGGATTTTTCATATTTCATTGGGTATTGGGGTTAAGACTTGGGAAAGGTGTTCAATAGGTCATAAAAACAAATTAAAACCTACTCCCAAAGTTACCGAAACACCCCCATACTTATTTGGACTTTAAGACATGTCAAATATGACTTTAAAACAACGCAACTGTCACACCCGGAATCTAGACCCCGGATGAGACTGACATTGTTAACCTCTCAGAGGTTGCAGACAAGCCTCTTCTTAGATTTCATCATAATCATACAGTTAAAGTTGCGGAAAATTTAAAACTTTTAATATACTAATTGACGTATAATTAGACTTCATACTTAAGATTTATACGATGTTCTAAAACTTGTGTCACATATATAAAACCATCAAAGAGAGCAAAGCCAATAATAATAAATATTACATATAGGCTTTAATACAAACAATCGAAAGAACATAATGGAAATCTAATAACTACTAAATCTTCATAATGCTGGAAATTGAAAGGGTAGCTCCCCGAACCTGAGGACCTACCATGACTTGGAGAAAGAGTTCCAAGCTTCTTCAACTCGACCTGCTTAACTTCAATGGCCGGAACCTACAGTTGTTGTAAAATAAAGTAATGGGGTTAGTACGCCACATGTACTAAGTATGAGTATATGGACATAACACATAACACATAGGGACATGCATGAAAAAGTATCATTTATCATCTCATTATAATAACATGCCAAGTCATATAAAAATCTTCAATGCACATACCATAAAACATATACAGGCCAAATATTTCATCACTTAAAGCATGATCATAATCAAAGACATCTTCTCATGGCACCATGTTAACATTTCATATTCAATAGATCATATAAACATAACATACAAAATACTTACCAATGATCCCATATCCAACCTACAAGTGCAATGCTCATGTGAAGCCCCATAACCCCACATAACCGAGTAGATAAGATAGGAGACCACAAGTAAAGCTTACTTCATATAACTTTAACACAGTTAGTTATCGTTCACATAACAACATAGCCAAATAACATATTCTATCATAATAGCCAACATTCATATAAAAGTAACATCATTTATCATAAACATATATCTTTCATATCATCATATTACTTATGAACGATATCCTAGGACTTCGCTTAGAGTCAACTTGTGCAATATCTAGGTAGCATCCCATACCACCACTTAAACTAAGCCAACTCCTCAAGTCACCCTAGTCGACGTTCATTTTCTTGTATTTCGTTTTACATGAACGAACAAAGGCATTAACCGTCACAGACCATGTGAGATAAACATGGAATCCGGTGTGTTCCCCACACCTAAAAGAGGTGGTCTACTTGCCAAGGTAGAACCGAACATGACGTAGCTTTCTAGGTGGATGCACTAGCTAGTATCCTATGGTGGCAGCATATTTCAAGAACTAGGAGATGTATTAGAGACCCATAGTTCCACATTACATGGAAGCCTCAATCTCATGAGAATCTTTGTGAACCTACCTTCCCGCTGGGGAAGGGACACTTCCCATATCTAGTTCATCGGTGTTTAGCTTAAGTCCCTTTTTAGAAATCACCTTTAATTTGTCTTTTCAAAAAAAAACTTATCATAGGTCATAGGAGATTATCTCCTTGTATAACATGATCATGAGCTCTTTTAGATTAGATGAGAATTGTCCTTTAATCGTAACCTATCTTTTCTTATGTGAGTATAACATAACATAGTCACATTGTGAAAACCTTACAGGGGATAACATAAACTTGCATATTCGTATTCTTATAATAATCTCAAAATTTACATGTTCATAGCTAGCATATATACATAGAAACATCATACATACTTTCATAACATAGCATCATGACTTATAGGCTAGCATAAACATCTAAGAATAATCACGTTTAGAAGACTTACCTCTTGCCTCCAAGAATCGTATTCATCATGCAATATTCATATTCATACATAGCGAAATACTCAATGACATAATCAAGAACAACTCATTAAATCATGTACAAGATCAATGTAAAGCATAGGAGAAGGCAAACGGGTCATAAAAGGGTTAATTCAAATCTTAAATTCTAACCTTAATGTTTTCATGTTATCAAACACTATAAACAACCCATTCTAAACAATCACATAGAGAAAGATCATGTATCACACGTTATTAAAACATTATAAATCAGTTATTCAAAAATTCATGTAAAATTATATATAGAAAAATGTTTACTTTCCATTGAAAACCATAAATCTAGGGTTAGGAAGAAAATACGTTTTGTAGAATAAAAACCCTAGTATTTGAAGTTCTTGAAAACTTAGTTGAAAGGACCTATTGGGGAAAGGAATCCCAAGAGTGAAAACCCATACCTTAAAAATGAAGAATCCTCGAAATCATTGTTGGAAACTTTGAAACCTTGGTCTTCTTCCTTATGCTTTTCTAGTTCTTCAATGGAGTTTGGAAAAGAGAGCGTTCTTGAGAAATTAAGAGAATTTCGTTTGCTTCTGATTTGGGACGTGTAATTGTGGTCTAAACTTGACTTAATATCTATATATAGACGTCCCATATAATACCCAAAAAACCCTCCACTTAAATTACCTAAAACGCCCCTCCTAAATTGACTACAAATAGGAGAACATTTGACTTAGGGTCTTTGGGTTTGACTAGGATTTAAATTAATTAATTAAGTTGCTAATTTAATTAATTAGTGGACATAGGGTAATTACTAAAGTACCCCTAAGTCGTTTCGGCCATCTACAATTAGCTAATTCCCAAAACGCCCCTCCTAAATTTACTAGAAAGAGAAGAACGCTTGACATAACCGAAATCTGGAAATTGCTTAAGGGTTTCGGTTTTGACTATTTAAATTATTTAATTGAGTTTCTACATTAATTAATTAGGTAACCTAGGGTAATTACTAAAGTACCCCTAAGTTTGTAGGACCATAACTGTAACAACCTGAAAATGACTACGCTAAGTAATGCTTAAACGTACCTAGAATGCCTGGATTAGACCGGGTTCACACGGCTTGTTGCGTGTGGAACCAAACCTCATAACCTATGCACTAGCCAAGCCAACAAACTTGGTGAGTTAGTTGAGATAGGCAAGGTGGGAACCAACCATGTAGGGCACCCGAATTGAAGAGATTCACCGGATGAGTTTTTACCGGACTTAAAAGGGGTAATCTAAGGTTTGGAGGGTCTAGGGGTAAAATGGTCTTTTCCAAGCTATGAGTAGTATTGTAATTACCCTAATTAATTAATTAATTAATTTAATTAGAGGAACGGTTTGGGTCGGGTCGACCCGGAATGACCCGTTTCGCGATGGAGGCTTCACCCGGGTTTGAGCCTTGGTGGAAGCAACGTTTAGGTGGATTAAATTGGTGATTATTATCTGATTTTGTAGGGGCATGGTGGTCATTTCACTTACCCTTTGAAAAAAATCAGATTTTTAATAAGTTAAAGAGAAGTCCTAGTTTGACTAAGTCTCCACCTAAATCTCCTAATCCTAAGCTACCACTCATTCTCACGTCTCTCTCTACTCCCACCTCACTTGCACGATCAGTCTTCATTAAAGAAAAGAACAGAACAAAAAAATAAAGTTCATCAAGAACTTGAACGCTAAAACTCAAAAGTAAAGACAATCTGAAAACGTAAAGCAAAAAGGGGTTTCTCGACGGGATTGTGCTGAGGTTTCGGTGGTGGACTTAGTTTCGTGAGAATTGGCAGCATTGAAACAAGTGTTGAACGACATTAAGGTATGTGTTTTCTTCCCTCTTGGTCCCTCTCCCAAGAGACCCCTAAGGTTCAATTTAATCTCAATCGAAAAAGTAAGGTTGTCCCTGTTGCATGCCCCTGTCATTAGATCCTCTGAAAGAATCGATGCATGCGTTGGTATGACTTCTTGTAGATGATTTTAGGGCTGATTGTGATTACGTGTTTGTACGTGTGTTCGAAAATTATGTGAGAAATGACAAAGTGTTTCCAAAAATGTGTAATATGTTCACTTGTGGGTGATGTGACTTTGGTCTTGGTTTGAAACCTGAATTTGACATGTTAAATTGTTGCATTTTACGTGTATGAATATGTTAAAACCGTGATGTTCATATGAGTGTAATATTGCTGAATTGAGTGAATAATCTTGATCAAAAGTAACCATGAAAACTCACCTAAAGATGCACAAGATGCTACACGAAAATTGTCCTTAATCTACGTTTAAAGGTTGAGAAAATGGATTGCAAAAAGGTGATCAAATTTCCAGCTTTTGGAAATTTGGTTTCGGCCAGCTTACTGGAAAAAAATTTAGTTTTAATTTTTTTAAAAATGCATGAGGTCATTGGGGATTGAACCCAAGACCTCAATATATACAAGTTATAAAAAAATTAAATAATAAAAGGAATGAGGTATATGGGATTCGAACCCATGTGCCTTGACCGAAAATAAGACATAAATAAAATGAGGCGTGTGGGGTTCGAACCCACAACCTCTCGGTCAAACAAGAGAAAATGAAGAAACAATTAAAATAAAATAAAATGAGGTATGTGGGGATCAAACCCACAACCTCTCAACCAAATGAGAAAGTAAGGAGAAAATACAAATAAAAATAAGGTGAGGTTGTGGGGAATCGATCCCACATCTCCTCGGTTCAACGGAGAAGAATTAAGGAAAGAAAGAAATTAAATGAAAAGTGAGTGTGGGGGTTTGATCTTGGATCCTAAGCTTAGACATTTGAGATTAAGTAAAGAAAAAGAAGAGAAAAAGAAATGTAAGTGTAGGGACTCGAAATCGGGTCCCAAGCCGAAATGTTAAATCAAAAATTAAGTGGAAGCTAAGTGTTGTCCAAGGGATTCGAAATTGGGTTCCCTTGCCCAATTCCGTATTGACACATAAGTCTTACGTGATTAAATAATTAATGAATGCTGCCTATGGGAATCAAAATTGAGACCTTGGCATACATACAAGATGCATAAGTCTTGTACCACATAATCTTGGGTTAGTATAAGTCACTTAGATGAATTATGAGTGAAGCCTCATGGCTTGTACGTATGGATTCATAAGTCCAGCGTACGTTAAAAGTAAGTGAACCTAAGATGTATGTAATGAAATGATGTGACGATAGGAGGGTTAAGTAAGGGTGTGAAACACACTAAGAGGCCAAGTGCATTGGCATATAATGAAATGAACATTCACGTAAAAAGGGGTGAGTAATTATGATGAGCTAATATGCTAAGATTAATGAATGTGGTGACAACATGATAAGGGGCTAATGTGAAAGATGAGATAAATCTCAGATGAGCCTAAGTAAGTGTCACCAATAACGTACTCACCTATGATAGTGTAAAGTTAATGAAGAGACCACTCTCTAAGAAACAGTCTAATGAATGTATTGAGATTAATACACACTTAATACTAATGATGATATGATAAATCATCTAATGAGCAATGATGACCTCATGCTAGAAGCCAACTTCTATGATGTGTGAGATGAATGTAATGGAACTTTATACGGAGCACCGATAGTCTAGCTATGAGTCGCGATTCCTTCTTTCGAGAAGGCAGAGGTTCGTGTAAATCTCATGATATGAGACTGTCCATTTAGGCGTGTATGGGTCTCCTTATATCTCCTAGTCATTAAACCTATGGAGCCAACATAGGGATCTAGCAGGGTTCAATTCCCCATATACGCTAGCATCTTTTGATTTCACATTGGTCGGTGATTCCACCTCTTTTCGGTGTGGGGTAGACACAGGATTTCATGGAGCTCACCTGATCTATGTCGGTTAAAGTTAAATTTCCCAAATAAAGAATGAGGCCAGCCTCAGTAATGCACCATATGAAATGAATGATACCCAAGGTGTTTGGTTAGGATACTCAAGAGGTGAACTAGACTCAAGTAATAACACTAGGTCGTTCTTGGTCATTGCATAGTGAACCCGATGAGAGTCTTAAACTACATCCTAGTATAGCTGGTATTGCACCAGTCTATGAATGAATGAAACGAATGAAAAGGAAGTATGCATGAATGAATGAAGCAGACTCTGTGTTTGCTAAAGAAGGCTCCCTAGTTGAGGTCCCATATGTTGAGCGCTCATTTTGGGAAGTCCTAATGTTAAGTCCATGATTCCAAGGTCTCATGACATATGAACGAATGATATGTGGTATATATACGTGCTATATGGAATATGTTATGTGTTGTGTGCATTATGAAAAGAATGATGATGCATGTTACTCTCATAGCATGAGTTTTCTAATCCGATTTAGCAAGTCCACTGACTTGAATTTCCATAACTCATGTCGTTAGGAGAGAGCTCTTCTTAATCATGCATGTCCTTGGTGTGTGCTTGCATACACCCATACTTAGTACAAGTGTGTACTAATCCCATACAATACTCTACTTTTAGGTGCAGGTGTCGGTGGACGTTAAAGCTTACGAGACTACGTTGGAGCTATCCGGACGTGGATCATTCATCCGGACTTTGTAGGCCCTCATGTTTTCGAGGATGCTTATCTTTTATATTCTAGCTTAGACGTAGGCATGAGCTAGTGAAGAGTGTTCCACTAGCGTTTCTTTTTTATTTATTTCAGACATTGTATTGGTGCCATTTTGGCAACTTTATATTTATGCAGTTATGAACTATTTCCTTCATTTGAATATCTCATTAGTAGATGGTTGTGGTGAGCTGATGTAATTTATTGCAATTCTTACTATGAAGTCTATGTATACTTCAAAGCAAACAATTTTTTTAAATTTTCTGCTAAAATTAACTTATACGATGTAAAGATGACGTATGTAGGCTTGTCTGCGACCTCTGAGAGGTCCACGACGCCGGTTTCGACTAGGGTCTAGACCGCGGTCGTGACAAGAACCAACCCTTTGGACCATCCTAGGTTAGGTACTAGGTTGTCTCTTACTTGACTTAACCAAAATCTGGAAATTGTTTAGTGGTTTCGGTTTTGTCCATTTAAATTAATTAATTAAGTTGGTAAATTAATTAGTTAAGTAACCTAGGGTAATTACTAAAGTACCCCTAAGTTTTTAGGACCATAATAAACCCTTTGGACTATCCTAGGTTAGGTACTAGGTTGTCTCTTAGTTAGTTACACGGTTTGGTGACACCTGATTAGGTCTTAGGTTGTCGGGTCCCTTAGTTATTTTTTATTTGTCCTAGGTTAGTTAGTTATTTATGTCAGTTAGTTAGTGTCTAGGACCAGTTGCACATGTGTTGCATGTATTTCCTAACTAACTATTCTGGAAGGTTTATTTGGAGTGCTTACTTATTGTCCCAAGGATCCTCACTATGTCCTTGGGCATTGCTTAATCTACATGATCATTTTAATTGGTTATGTGCTATGGTACTAGGCTTGACACATGGATGCCTAGTACTAATGTGTATAAGTGAATAATCTGATTATTTTTATCTTAGGGTTTCATTGTAGGTACAATTCCTAAACAAGGTTGGATTGGAGCATTTGGACATCAAGGCGTGTTTCATGTGTATAGAAATTGACTAACACCCTTAAGCTAATATTCTTCAATATGCCCAATATTACTCAATATTGGGCATTGGGATGCCTATGTACCCCCAATATATATTCTTAAAACCTAATAGGCTCATCACTAGACATGTACATTTTCCGGAATGTTACATTATCCCCCCTTAGGAACATTCGTCCCCGAATGACACTAAAAATTTTGTAGGGTAGGAAAAAGACTCAATACTAGCAGCACAACCAGAACATAACATATCATTACACTTAACACTCAATTTATGATGCACAAACATATAAGAGTTACATATTCATCACACATAGTGAGGAATTTCCTTCTCAACCTTATCATAAGCTCAAAATGCATCAAAGAGTTACAATGCTATCAATCTTCTCAAGATAACAACAAAACAACAAAATCTCAAGAAAACATATGCATACAAGTTTCACATAAGTGCAAGAATAGAGTATGAAAACATCTTCTTAAAACTCTAGTTGGTACTATCTTTTACCAAAACATGCACCTATTTTGTAAACAAGTTAATTACTTTCTTTATTCTTGTTAAATTGAGCATGCAGTCTTTACAAGCCAATCTCTATTGGCTATGGCCATTCATTGATTATTATTACTAGTCAAGTCAATTAACTTCTTGTATATCCTATAGTAATCACATCATATTAAGCAAGCCAAATTTTAACCTTTGATTAGCCTAAACATTAACAGAGAAAACTTATATATAACATACCCGTCCCAACGTCGGGAGAGCTTTCTTGTTCACCCCTAGCCTTGAGTACATAGAAACGGTTACTTTTTGGAGCTTCTGTATTAGGAACGCTTGGTTGAGCTTTACTACTACCCTTACCTTGCCCTCTAACATTAGGACAATCTTTCACCATATGTCCACCTTTTCCACAACCATAACAACTATTAGTTCCAAGAAGACATTCTCCCCCATTCTTCTTACCAGACTTACCACAAGTTGGTCTTTATATTTGGGGATCAACGTTTCTCCCCTCTTTAGGTTCGGGATTAGAACCTCTTTCATTGCCATTGTTGGAGGATTTTGAAGGAACTTGGTTTGAAAACCTCTTCCTAAACTTAGGCTTGTCTTGAACTCAAGCCTACTTTTAGGAGAACCATTCTCAAAAGACTTTGCCTTCTTGATTTCCCTATTCCTCTTCCTTAGGCGACTTTCCTCAACCTGTTGAGCATAAACCATTAACCTAGAAAGATTGATATTGTCATGAAGCATGTTTTCACGACATTCTTCTTCAAGTTCTTCGGACACGCCCGTTATATAACGGCTCATCTCATCCCTAGAATTGGAAACCAAAGAAGAAGCATATTTGGACAACTTAATAAACTTCAAGGAGTATTCCTTAACACTCATACTTCCTTGACGAAGGTTGATGAACTCCTGTACCTTAGTTTCTTTTTGTTCCCTTGGAAAGAATCTGTCAAGAAAGGCATTCTTGAAGATCTCCCAAGTCACGGGACCATCTTCTAAAGCCCTACTATTATTCCACATAGTGTACCATGTCTGAGCCACGTCCTTGAGTTGATAAGAAGAAAGTTCAGCCTTCTCAGTAGTACTCACCCCATAGTAGACAAAATCTTGTAAACCTTATCAAGAAAATCTTGGGGGTCCTCACCAACTTTTGATCCAAAGTACATGGGAGAATTCATCCTAGTAAAATCCCTCAAACGACTAGCCATAGTACTAGCATGTTGGTTCTCTTGAGGAACAAATTCTCTGTTAGCTTGATCCGTGAGGGCTTGGGCTTGGGTGATGATGGCTTGGGCCATTTGGAACAGGGCTGCCCTCACCTCACCATCCGTCATAACTGGAGGATTCACCGGAACTTGATCATTCGCAGTAGCTTGCACTTCAGGAGCATCTTGGTTACCTTGCGGAGTAGCTCCCGCATTCACAATCTCTTCCCCTACTCTTCTAGACACTATCCTTCTTGTGTTCATCGCCTATATACAAAAGAAAGTTAATAGATTCATAGTGTCAAAGCTCTAAAGGCACGATATAATAGTATCAAGAAACGAGAAGTTTCGTAATCATCACATAGCCTCTCGTCAACAATTGTGGCGCGCTTCACAACCATGAACAAGACACTAGGTAATGTGGTTTAGTGAGACATTGACCCTAAGGATATTTAACCTCATGCTCTTATACTAAGTTTAAGATTCCATATTTAACCTCATGCTCTGATACCATTGGCTTAGAATGGCTCTGATACCAAGTTTGTCACACCCGGAATGTAGACCCCGGATGAGACCGGCGTTGTTAACCTCTCAGAAGTCGCAGACAAGCCTCTTCTTAGCTTTCGTCACAATCATACAGTTAAAGTTGCGGAAAATTTAAAACTTTTAATATACTAATTGAAGTATACTTAGACTTGATACTTAAGATTTATATGGTGTTCTAAAACTAGTCATATAAAACCATCTAAGAGTGCAAAGCCAATAATAACAAATATTCCATATAGGCGTTAATACAAAGATCAAAAGAACATAATGGAAATCTAATAACTACTAAATCTTCATAAGGCTAGAAATTGAAAGGATAGCGTCCCGAACTTGAGGACCTACCATGACATGGAGAAAGAGTTCCAAGCTTTTTCAACTCGACCTGCTTAACTTCAATGGCCGGAACCTACAATTGTAGTAAAATAAAGTGATGGGGTTAGTACGCCACATGTACTAAGTATGGGTATATATAACACATAAAACATAGGGACATGCATGAAAAAGTATCATTTATCAACTCATTATAATAACATGCCAAGTCATATAAAAATCTTCAATGCACATACCATAAAACATAGACAAGCCAAATATATCATCACTTAAAGCATGATCATAATCAAAGACATCTTCTCATGGCACCATGTTAACATTTCATATTCAATAGATCATATAAACATAACATACAAAATACTTACCAATGATCCCATATCCAACCTACAAGTTCAATGGTCTTGTGAAGCCCCATAACACCACATAACCGAGTAGAT
Source organism: Solanum sitiens (assembly GCA_016801875.1). Lineage (NCBI taxonomy): Eukaryota > Viridiplantae > Streptophyta > Magnoliopsida > Solanales > Solanaceae > Solanum > Solanum sitiens. The sequence goes on along the minus strand of JABWTJ010000144.1, from coordinate 1,701,661 downwards.
AGATAGAAGACCATAAGTAAAGATTACTTCATATAACTTTAATATAGTTAGTTATCGTTCACATAACAACATAGCCAAATAACATATTCAATCACAATAGCCAACATTCATATAAAAGTAACATCATATATCATAAACATATTTCTTTCATATCATCATATTACTTATGAACGATCTCCTAGGACTTCCCTTAGAGTCAACTTATGCAATGTCTAGGTACCGTCCCATACCACCACCTAAACTAAGCCAACTCCTCAAGTCACCCTAGTCGACGTTTGTTTTCTTGTCTTTTGTTTTACATGAGGGAACATAGGCATTAACTGACATAGATCATGTGAGCTAAACATGGAATCCGGTGTCTTCCCCACACATAAAAGAGATGGTCTACTTGCCAAGGTAGAACCGAACATGACGTAGATTTCTAGGTTGATTTACTTGCTAGTATCTTATGGTGGCATCATAGTTCGAGAACTATGAGATGTATTAGAGACCCATAGTTCCACATTACATGGCAGCCTCAATCTCATGAGAATCTTTGTGAAACTACCTTCCCGCTAGGGAAGGGACACCCATATCTAGTTCATCGGTGCTTAGCTTAAGTCCCTTTTTAGAAATCACCTTTAATTTGTCTTTTATAAAAAAAAACTTATTATAAGTCATAGGAGATTATCTCCTTGTATAACATGATCATGAGCTCTTTTATATTATATGAGAATTGTCCTTTCATCATAACCTATCTTTTCTTGTGAGATTAACATAACATAGTCACCCTGTGAAAATCTTACAAGGGATAACATAAACTTGCATATTCGTATTCTTATCATAATCTCACAATTTACATGTTCATAGCCAGCATATATACATACAAACATCATACATACTTTCATAACATAGCATCATGACTTATAGGCCAGCATAAACATCTAAGAATAATCACGTTTAGAAGACTTACCTCTTGCCTCCAAGAATCTTATTCATCATACAATATTCATATTCATACATGGTAAAATACTCAATGACATAATCAATATCAACTCATAAAATCATGTACAAGATCAATTCAAAGCATAGGAGAAGGGAAACAAGTCATAAGGGTTCATTCAAATCTTAAATTCTTACCCTAATGTTTTCAAGTTATCAAACGCTATAAACAACCCATTCAAAACCATCACATAGAGAAAGATCATGTATCACACGTTATACAAACATTATCAATCAATTATTCAACAATTCAATCGAAATTAGATATAGAAAAACGTTTACTTTTCATTGAAAATCATAAATCTAGGGTTAGGAAGAAAATCCGTTTTGTAGAATAAAAACCCTAGTATTTGAAGTTCTTGAAAACTTAGTTGAAAGAAACTCTTGGGGAAAAGAATCCCAAGTGTGAAAACACATACCTTAAATATGAATAATCCTCGAAATCTTGGTTGGAAACTTCGAAACCTTGGTCTTCTTCCTTAGCTTTTCAAGTTCTTCAATGGAGTTTGGAAAAGAGAGCGTTCTTGAGAGATTAAGAGAATTTCATTTGATTCTGATTTGGGAAGTGTAATTGTGGTCTAAAACTGACTTAATATCTATATATAGACGTCCCATATAATAAATAAAATACCCTCCACTTAAATTACCTAAAACGCCCCTCCTAGATCTACTACAAATAGGAGAACATTTGACTTTGGATCTTCGGGTTTGACTAGGATTTGAATTAATTAATTTATTTGATAATTTAATTAATTAGGGGACCTAGGGTAATTACTAAAGTACTCCTAATTCGTTTGGACTATAGACAATTAGCTAATTCCCAAAACGCCCCTCCTAAATTGACTAGAAATAGAAGAACGCTTGACTTAACCGAAATGTGGAAATTGCTTAAGGGTTTTTGTTTTGACTATTTAAATTAATTAATTGAGATGTTAATTAATTAATTAGGTAACCTAGGGTAATTACTAAAGTACCCCTAAGTTTTTAGGACCATAACTAACCCTTTGGACCATCCTAGGTTAGGTACTAGGTTGTCTCTTACTTGACTTAACCGAAATCTAGAAATTGCTTAGTGGTTTCGGTTTTGTGCATTTAAATTAATTAATTAAGGGGATAAATTATTTAATTAAGTTACCTAGGGTAATTACTAAAGTACCCCTATGTTGTTAGGACCATAACCAACCCTTTGGACCATCCAAGTTTAGGTACTAGGTTGTCTCTTAGTTAGATACACAGTTTGGTGACACCCGATTAGGTCTTAGGTTGTCGGTTTCCCTTAGTTAGTTATTTTTGGTTTGTCTAAGGTTAGTTAGTTAGTTAGGTCAGTTAGTTAGGGTCTAGGACTGGTTGCACATGTGCTTGCACATGTTCTTGCACATGTGTTGCGTGTATTTCCTAATAACTATTCTGGAAGGTTCATTTGGAGTGTTTACTTATTGTCCGAAGGATCCTCATATTGTCCTTAGGCATTGCTTAATCTACATGATCATTTTAAATGGTTATATGCTATGGTACTAGGCTTGACACTTGGATGCCTAGTACTAATGTGTATACGTGATGAATCTGATTATTTTTAGCTTAGGGTTTCATTGTAGGTATAATTCCTAAACAAGCTTGAATTGGAGCATTTGGACATCATGGTGTGTTTCATGTATATAGAAATTGGCTAACACCCTTAAGCCAATATTCTTCAATATGCCTAATATTACTCAATATTGGGCATTGGGATGCCTATGTACCCCTAATACATATTCTTAAAACATAATAGGCTCTTCACTAGACATGTACATTTTCCAGAATGTTACAGCAACCAAATCTGGTATGTGGCTGGGCCTCGCGGAGGCAGCTCATAATTTTGCCTCACGAGATTTTTGAGGCAATGAGCCTCGTGCAAAGAGCGATGCACATGCAATTGTAGTGCCAGTCTCGGGATGTGAGGTGGCCTCCACTTCTTGGTATTGCACCCTACATCTTGAAGCTTCCTTGTCCAACGTTTGGGTCCTCATTAAGGACCCTTAGGGTGGTCCTCCGTGAGTCGTACCCAAACATTTGGACACTAAGGGTCCTTGAGGAGGACCCAAACGTAGGACGAGGAGTCTGCCTAAGGCACCGTGGAGCACCAAGATCTGGATGCTTCCACGCGTCATGCGCCTGGCACTGAGTGTGCATGTGTGTCGCTCTCCCTACATGAGGTCCACTTTCTCAAAAAATATGGGAGGCGAGATTGGGGGCTGCCTCCGCGACGCGCAACCACTTCCCAGATTCTGTTGCATCTTTTTGAAGTCAATTTTGACATATCTAAAAGTACCAATAGTATGGAAGTGTTTTGGTAACTTTGGAGTCGGTTATAAACTGTTTTAGGACTTATTTAACCCCTTTCCAAGTCAAAAACCCAATGCCCATTATGAAATAAAAATCCCCAAAACTCTCTTCTCTTCCAAAAACCCTAAAACCTCCATTGAAGACCAAGCACAAGAACAAGCTATGGAGGTGGATTCTTGGAGGTCCCTTCTCATATTTTCGTGGTCTTTCTAATGAAAAAGGTATTATAATCCTTCATCCTTAGTTATCTATTCATATAAGGAGTTCCTTCAAATGTTTTCAAATAGAATTCATGATCAAATTGTCCATATTTTAATCTAGCCATGTGTTCATTCTCAAAACGATTTTAAAATCATAATTATGATAAATTGGTGATTAGCTACTATTTTATGAGAATTTCACTCCAAATTCATGATGAACTCATGATCCTCTCAAATCCCAATTTAGCCTATAAAGGGGGTAATGTGATCTTGTTGAGATGATGATAGATTGTGATTTAGATTATGTTAATGTATCTATATCTAATTTGTTTCATTATAGATTACTTATGAATTATTGGTAATTGATCAATGATGATCAAAGCATGGAGAGTAGGTAAGAGTTCCGTATTCATTATACTTTATATATAATTGGTAGTTGAATTGGCCTTGAAGGGCATTGTATGGTATGGTCCACTTATGGTGGCAGTGTTTATATTCTTGTATATGCTTAAGTGTGATGATCATGTCCTAGAAGGCATTATATGCAAGACTAATTTATATGATGAATGTTATCTTTAGGAAGTTGAGGGATTTTTCCTTGGTTCTAATATCCTGATCTAAGTGAATTGATGAATGTGAAGTATATGTATAGACTTCCACACTAGTTATACGATCTAGGTGTGTGGATGAAATTGTATGTATGTAGATGATCATGTTAGGGTTAAGTATGGTCTATATGACAAATGATGATGAATACTCATGTTGCATGACCGTTACTTATGACATCTCTCTATGAATGTGTGATCAAATTATGCTTGGAGTTTTCTCATCTATTGTTGAATATGCACTTGCCTCCTATGATGTAATGTGAGCTTGTGTAGTCTATAGTCTTTAATACTCTAGATATGTTTGACTCAAGACTTGAAAGAATGTTTACATGTGTTGTAATCTTTAGAGGGTGGCTTCCTCAATGCTATATGATAGCCATTATGTGATTACACACACACACTTGATGCATATCTATGAGTAGGGTAGATTTATGATGATTAAGGAAAGGATAGTTCTCCTATGCATCATTAACTATTTCTATGCATGAAAATTATATGATTAATGAAATTATGAATATGTGTTCCTAAAGGCTTTTATGTGAAGGTAGATCTCACATTGTGTACACTCACATGCATTTATGAATGAAGTATATTAATGGTAGTCTAATGAATAAGTGAGTCTCGTGAAAGATATTACTCAATTGTACTCTAAACTAGACTATAGTATGAATATGATATGATTATGTGAAAGGAAATTCTCACATAATGTAGGTTCTATGATGAAAGGACATTCTCATCTTAGATACATTTGACCTATATGATGTATGAGGGTGTAAGTCCATAAAGCCTAATCCTTATGAACTAATGGTATCTTAAGGCTTAATGATGTTTAAAAAGGGATTTTAAGCTTAGCACCAACTGAATATGGCAAATGAGAGTGGGAGCTTCATGTTAGTAAGTCCGGCTTCCCACAAAGAGAACCTTCACGTTAGCAAGTCCGATTCCCATCATAGATGTTGTCTCCTGAGGTGGAAACCTCCACGTTAGTAAGTCAAGGTTGCTAGAAGCGATCTCCTTAATCTATAACTACTTTACCCCGTAGGTTTTAGCTTAGTGGATCGACTACAATATCTATTTCGTATAAAGGTCCTACCTTGGCAAGTAGTAACTTCTCTTTTTGGTGAGGGAGAAGAACATCTGATTTCATGTAGCTCACATGGTCTATGTCGGTTATGGATATGTCTCCCAAGGTAATAAATGAACTAAGATACGATTATGGACTCTAATAGCAACTCCTTGAGGAGGTTACTTAGTATAGGTAGGACCGTGGACCCTACCCATGCATTGCACTAGTGAACTCCAAGAAAGGTTAAGATTAGTACTTTTATGAGAGTAAGACTAATGATATGTATGTACGATATGTATGAATTCATGCTTAAGTGACTTTGTTATGTTAATAAATGAATTATGGTTATGTATGTGAATTGCACTTATGGATTTAACCAGGGTTTACTAGTATTTGTGGGGGTATGGGACTCCATGTTTACATTGAACAAGTAAGCTTGTGAAGAGGTTATGAGGGTGGTTAACTGATGGTATGAACTAAATTGGTTATGACTAAGGTTGTAGTAAACGAAAAAGTCCTTATATGATGCTATGAAGAATGTGGACTTATGTCTAGTTATAAATAAAGTTTTATAACTTTTTGAGGATGTTATGGTTAGTCTAGGGTGACTTCTTAGGTACACTTGGTGGAAGTAGTATTATGGGATGCTACCTACACATTGCACTAGTTTGATTTAGGAGTTGTCTTAGGTGATGGTCCTTATGTGAAGCTTATGTCTTATGATGTGGTTATGACTTGTGAACATATGTAGTTGTGTTTATGAAGTGTATAAATGAGAGACTATCTTATGTGACTTCAAGGTGATACATTATACTAAGTACACTTGAGGGTTACTTAAGGAAAGAAGTAAGATAAAAGCGTGGTAATGTATTGTATGTATTGAATATGAGTCAAAGTATGATAAATGGATTTATGTGCTATTGTGAGTAGTATCCATGTCTATATGATGTATGTGAATTATATTGAGCTTATATGTGCCTATGTTCATGAAGTTTACTAAAATGCATGTTTCATGATTTCAATGAAATGTCCTCTTTAAATACATGATTTTGCATGGTTGCCATACTTACTGATTCTTGCACTAATACAATTCTTCTTCATATTTTTAGCAAAGTGTAGGTGTTGATTGATAAAGGATGTCTCCTAAGTCAAGAGGTCTAGGATAGATCTCCCAAGATCAAGTAAAGGATCCCTTATGATTCAAGGGTTGTCTATGTCAAGATGTTTCTTTAAGTTGATGTAATAGATTAGGCTTATATTTCATGTTGTTAATAGTCATGTCCTTATTATATTCTATTGAGTTGTGTCTTAATATGGCAAAGAGACTTAGAGTGTAAGTATGTATTATGAAGTTTTTTATATATATATGAAGCAATGTTCTAGCATATGATGTTCCATTAAAAGTTTTAAATTTTCCGCTATTTTTATGTGTATGAGATAAACGATGTCTAAGGAATTGTATAAGACCTCGGAGAGGTCGAGTACGCCGTGTGGCGATCTAAGAGTACTCTAACTTTTAGGGGTACTTTGAGTCGTTACACTGGGGTAAACTCAACCGTTTTTAGACTTCAAATAACACATACAAACAAGGAAAACATACAAGGACACACTAGCACGTCTAAAGACTAACTTTCAAACATCTTGGACGTTCTTGGACGTTTGACCTCCGAACCTCTTCAAATAAACTATACAAGTTTTAACACACCTTGTTTACATTTTATTAATTCCTTAAGGAATATGTGAGGCTTTAGATACCTTAGTTCATTTTTAGGGTCTTTACAGGCTATGCACCGAGTGGATATGGTTAAGATGGTGGCTCTTGCCGAGGAAGAGGCTAGATTCCAATGAACATATTTGGATATCCTAAACTATGTGCCTACATAAACTGTGTACTAGTTCTACCCTTGGCAAGTAGAACACCTTCCATCGGTGTAGGGTGATATTACACTGGATTCCGTATCTAGCTTTCATGGTCTATGTCGGTTAATGCCTAATCCCATAATGTGGGATATGCACTCTAGTTACTTGATAGGTTCGATAACGTGTTGGTAGTAGTATGGAATGATATCTACACATGGCACAAGTAGAATTTGAAGGTTCTAAAATGAGCTCCCTAAGTCTAATGACTAATGTGTGAAGTCCTCTAAATGCATGTATGTGCCCTTAATGACTTACTAAAGCTTGTTGACTTATTGTCTAAATGATGTGATGAACAAGTAGTTTATATGGATGTAGTGAGTTACTTAGTATGTTATGTTGAAATAGAAAGGTCCTTATCTATTATAGCCTTAAAGAATACCTTATTGTTGTATGAAGAGATAGTATGGGCTCCCACTTCATGTGTTACTAAGTTGTGTCTTAGGGTAACTTTAGATAGGGGTTCCTAGATGATGAAATGACTAACATAACGAATACGTTTATGTGTTGTATATTTGTACTAGTCTAGCATGTCTATATAGTGATAAAGGACTCGTATGTTGGTTGTGTTTATTATAATGCCTCTATTAATATTTTATGATGTATAAAAAAGGCAAAAATACATATTTCTCAAACAAATGTACATTTTTGTGTGGTAACCCATATTTTCTCTATTTTTACTACAACTGTAGGCTCTTGCAAGTGATAGCATTCTCTAATGAAACTTAGGATTATAGTTCTCTCAAGACCTCTTTTGTATGTCTTCCTATGTCGAGGACAAGGGTTCTATGTTCCTAGCCTTTATGTTTAAGACTTTTGTAATAGAATTTGGTATCTTCAATTGTAAAAGGGCAGTGACCCTATATTGTCATGTTATCTAAGGATGACCATGTTTGAATAAATCTTCGGGACGCAGCCCCATACAAAAGTCTAAAAAAAAATATGAAAGACATAAAGGAAAGGTTATCACATCCTTGAGCAACCTAGCCATGAGAATGAAACTCAATATCATCGGACCCTAAATTTGATAGGAATATAGGGAAGAGTATGTGACTGAAAAATTTACTAAATATGATATCTAGCAAAATATAATAAGAGAATAACATAAGTGTTATTAAACATAAAATATATGCCATAATCATAAGAGTTTCTTTATAAAACATAAAATACAAGTAAAAGAGACAACAACATAGTCATAGGCATACTATTAGAATTAGTCAATCCTTAGTCATTCAGATCATAAGAGAACTACTTATCAAGTAACCTCAAAGAACACTTGTTCAATGCATGGATGAGATCCCATAATTTCACCCACACTATGTATCCCTTTTAGGTCATCATAATAATACTTATCATCTTTGGATCTCATCCTTAGCTTATTTCTCATTGACAAGGAAATCTTTCACCTTTAGTCAATCATAACATGGAAGGAAACTATAGCACAATACAACCTTAACATACATCATGTCAAATCCCGAGAGCATACCCTAGAAGATATGACACTCTCGGAGTGCAACCGTCGTACTTGACCTCTCGGAGGTCTTGTACAAACCCTTTTGCAACATTCATCGCATATACATATATGAATAGTAGTGAAGAATTAAAATTTTTCACAAACATTCGAATAGTCTTTTAAAATGTCTTCCATATAAACCAAAGGAAATATTAAGTCTCATGCCATCAAATCTTAGACTCGAAGTATACTGGGACACGACCCATAAAATCGAAATATAGTACTATTAAGTCTATTATAATGCTTTAATAAAGAAACTCTAAGACATTTATGCCCTCGAGTCAAATGAGGACATACTTCAAACTTGCTGGAAAGATCCTATAATCCAAGCTTCACAACCAAAAGCACCTTCTCCTATGAATCAATTTAGAGATATATAATAGCATGGAATTAGTACAAACACATGTACTAAGTATGGCTTAATGTATAAAATCATGATAACGGACATTTAATGGAAATACGCTCTTTTTGATCAAAATATCATAGTATAAGCATAAGAACAACATTTAGCACCTTAGAAACACATAAAAAATCACATAAGCATTTTATCACATTTTAAGGAACGTTACAGTGATCTAGAAAATGTTACACTAAATTACTTCAATGTTACAATGAACCCAATTAGCATGTAATTCTTTCACTAAAAGCTATCCTAAGACTCTCTTAAGTAACACAAAGAGATACCGCCCATACACCCTCTCTAAGCACACCAAAATGATCCTCGTGACTACCTATAATGAGATGAATACACTTACAAGACACCAAAACACATAACATATAATATGACATTCTCATTACCAAGGTTATCAAAAGACTTGTTTAAGTAATTCTAGAAGAGAATGCCCATACACCCTCCTCAAGATTACCTAAATAATCCTTAAGACTACCTAAGATTAGATCATGCCTAACTTATTAACCAACTTTCCTAACTAGAGTCATTCTTAAGACTTCCCTAGATAAGACATGAAAAGATCATCTTTTATGCCCCCCTTCACACTTTAACTAGGCAATCCTTAAAGTTACTCAAGATTAGGTACTCATTCATTTACATGATTTCTAATAATAAGTCACTACTTTGTTAGTTCATTCAGATATATTCGTCACATAAGGACATTCAAGAAATGGTCTTGGAGAAGGCCTAGGGACTCACTAACTAACATCTTCAAAGCCTGAAGGTGCAATATCTAGGTAGCGTCCCATACCACAACCTAAAATTCATAGACTTGTCAAACTCCAGTAGGTATTCCATATAATGAGAATAAGCAATAACCGACATAGAACATGGTAGCTAAGCATGGAATCCGAAGTTGTAACCTACTCCTATGAGGGTGTTCTACTTGCCAATGGTAAAACATGGACACATCCCATTTAGGCACATGGTTAAGGAATATGATGTGTTTCTTTGTTCTCTAATGTCATATTATATGGAGGAACTTCCCAAACCATACTCACTCGGTGCTAGCCTTTGTTCTCATAGAGTATATCACATAAAGGATCACATGAAGAGGTTCCATATCTATTTCATAACCCAATTACATTCACCTTACCAACGAGGTCCCCTAGGGTTGCCTTTTAATGGTTTAGAGGATTGCTTAATGGATTTCCTAAGGACGATTTCTTGCCGTTCCAGCCAAACAACCTTAAGTCCACCATTCATAGAAGAAGGATACCATTACGGCTTTCGGCTTTAAGGATATAATAACCTCTCAACTAGGTTGAGGGTTCAACATAATTTGAGCTTCTCACTATGTTCAAGGCCACGTATCATTCATACATACAAGACTAGGAGGCTTTACCATCCTAAGTCAATAATCTCATGTTCAAATATCATTCATGCATCTAGAAGAGGGTCTTAAGTCTACCTAAACAAGACACATCAACACATCACTTTATCACATATACGATATCATATCGAGAAGCACATAGGTACAACCAAGTCAACTATAGGTCATCCTATATACTACTATAGAGTCATAAACATAGTCATAATAAGACTCATATAACCAAGTAGGAAGAATCATGCATCAACTCTAAGACTACACACACAAGGACATTGTCTCATGCATCAACTCTAAGACTACACACACAAGGACATTGTCATAGTCTAACATGGTCACCTAACAACATCAACAAAAGAAAACATCCTTTCACTTTAATCACAAGTAGATCGATAGGATCACACTTCACATACATAAACTATACAAATTATCATAATATATCAATTAGTGCTGACAAGGCCATGATCATCATAATATATAATGTAATGCCGACAAGGCCACAAAATTCACAATTAAAGCACATAACACCGCAACCATATGTGTACCATACCAATAACAACATCACTCAATACCTAATTTCCATAATATAAAGATAATTATGGAAGCGTACCACCAATCCATTATCACCGCTTCAATCAATAGTTAAATCATCCAATACAATACCAAAAGGCCCTAACCCATGGACATGATCATTAATTCAATACATAAATCACAATACTCAATGAACCTAAGTCAATTAGATATAGATTTATCAATATAAGACAATCTATACATCACTTCAATACAATTATTACATCATTCAATAGACCAAAGAAAACTACACTAGAATTCATAAGCATTCAGACAAAATCATAACATCAAAAATATAGCCAATTTGAAGAGATTATGTTTCGCATGGTTTCATGAAAGTTTTAGGTTTTAATAACCTATTTTACATTGATTCAATCAGTATTCAATGATCCAAAACGTTTTATGCAATAACTAGTGGCTAGATCATAAAATTGGACAAGATTATCTTTAGAAGACTTTAGAAATAACATTGAAGTTTGGCTCCTTGCTGAAGATAGTTTCAAGGATGAAGAAAACATACCTAACTGATTTTAATCCACTAAAATTTATGAAGAATCACCAATAAAACATCAATCCAAGATCTTCCTTGAGTTTTGGCTCCGATGGAGTTCTAAAGAATTTCATAGAGAATTTAAGTTTTGATTTTGAAGAATAAATTCATCTAGGTGTTTTGGACTTATAAACCCACTTAAAATGCCTAAAATACCCCTATGTAACCTCCCAAACAATTATTTTGATGTTTGGTGAATTTACCGATTCACCCTTGCATTAAAAAGTGAGCTGCGTAGGTTGCAGGCTTAACCTACGCCAGGCCATTGACGGTTCATTTCCAACCAACGGACCGTCCTTTTGGTCCGTGGTTTCGGTCATAGGCTGGTCATTGATAGTCCAAGTCCACCAGCCTATCAACCAGCCTATGTTTCAACCTACGCCCCTCACCTACGGGGCGTCGAGTGACCTACTTGTTGTCGATTGCTATCCGTAGTTTGGGATGGTTTTGACAGCTTTAGCTCTTGTGAAGGGTCCTTTCTCAACGACCATTTGTTGGTCCTTGGGGATATTTGCCCAATAGTTTCCAACCCGAATATGATCATATTCGTGTTTAGGACCTCGCATATAAATTTTGTCCAAAACAAAAACATTAAACTCGACGAAACATGCTAAGACACACAAGGTAATTTCAAGGCAAACCATTCGAACGTCATGGACGTTCTTGGATGTTTGACCTCCAAACTTCGTGAAACTTGACACACTGACCAAACACTATTATAACTCATATAAGGACCTCATAAGCTCATAACACAAACATATAAGCACATAAACACACATGAGGTACATTGGTGACTAGTCGTCGAACGTCTTAGTCGTCCCTTGATGTTTCACTTCCAATTCATCTAAATCTTTAGAAACTGCCTCATTACCACATTATAAACCATTTTACGACCTTAGATACTCATTACAAACACGTTAGGTAATAGATTCACCTAAGTGGTTTTAGAGGTGTCACATTCTCCCCCATTTGGACAACATTCGTCCTCGAATGACACTTATCACTCTCCGAACACTTCCAATAATAGAGATTTCAACTAACAACTCTCAACCATACCATATAACACATTATAAAATACACAATATATGAGAAACGTCAATTTCACATAACCAGGAGACTCACAATACAACAAGAAGATAGAAACTCATTCTTCAACTCATCATGCAATAAGACTCACATTCTTCATTCCAAATAGCATGAACTCCTTTTACATTAACTTTCATACTCATATACATCAGTTCTATCCATATTACAAAAATTTTCAACCAAAGAATAAATTAGTCAATTTTGCAAAAAATGTTATAGTAATCTAAATTCTCGGGCAGTGAACATACTTAAAAATTCCAAAATGCAACATTTAGGCAATTGATGATAAAAACAAGATAATATGATAGATAAAATTCTATAAACACACTTTACAATATAATCATAACCTCATAAAATACACAATGCAAGGAATAAATGAAATTCAATTCCAACAAGTCTCCTAAACATAATGCAACATGCAACGTGCTACTATGATCATCTAGCTCCTCAAAGAACCATACTCCCACACTTAGAAGGATATCATAATACAAAATAGAGAATACTAGAACTTACCATCATCATCATCATCATCCGGCTTTGCTCCTCTAGTCTGGAGTGCATAAAAACGATTCTTCTTTGGAGCATCACCACCCGGAACAGTTGGAGGAACTTTCTTACATTCATTTCCTCTAGAATCAATAGAAGGACATTCTCTCACCTTGTGTCCCTCTTTACCACAGCCAAAAAAACTCCATGTACCCAATAGAGATTGCCCATAGTGCCTCTTCCCACAAGTAGCACATGTAGGCTTGTCACCTTGAGAACCACTACCCTTCTAAAGTTTCACCTTAACACCCCTAGATTCATCTTGACTTTAAATCTTCTTATTGAACCTAGGTTTGCTTTGATCACCAGATCCACTCCTCTTCAAGTTTCTAGAAATCCTACCAAATTTAGACTCCTCAATGGATTGAGCATACACCATGAGTTTAGACAAAGTCATATCATCATGTAGCATGGCCGTAAGAAAATCTTCTTTCATAGGTCGGCGACCACGGTCACAAACCTACTTATCTCATCCCTAGAGATAGACACTAAGGATGGGGCATTTCTAGACAACATAGAGAACTTCAAAGATTAATTCTCAACACTCATATTGCCTTGCTTAAGATTGATAAACTCTTGTACCTTGGCCTCCCTCCTCTCACGAGCAAAGTACTTTCATACAAAAGCCTCTTTAAAGTCTTCCCACTAAATAGGACCCGACTCAACCAGCCTACTATCTTTCCATTGAGTATACCACACTTGAGAAACGTCCCTCAATTGGTACGAAACAAACTCCGTCTTCTCCCTAGAAGTCACCCCCATGACACTCAACACCTTAAACAAAGCATCTAGGAACTCTTGGGGATCTTCTCGTACCTTAGAGAAAAGAAAGATAGGAGGATTCATCCTCACGAAATCTCTCAATCTAGATATCATAGTGCTCTCGACAACATTCACTCTAGGATCAATACCCCTATTCACATGGGTAGTCAAAGCTCGGGCTAAAGTAAGTAAATCCTCTCTAATCTCCCCATTAGTCAAATCCGGGGGAACCACCGGAACATCATTACCTCCTTCCACAATAGGGACTTGAGCTTCTGTAGCACCTTGAGCCCCTTGAGAAACTTGAGAACCTTATAGAACTTGCTCAGCTTGTTCAACTTTAGAAGGAATCTCCTCATTCACATCATTCTCCTCAACTCTCCTAGCCTGTGTTCACTTCGTATTCATCTTCCTAGAAACACAAGGAAAACCATAAGAAAAGGACACTCACAACATTTTACGCTACGGCACGACATAGGAGTAGAAAAAAAGGGAAAATCTATCGTCCTATAGCCTCTCGCCCATAGGTGTGTCGCGAATCACACCAATTTACGGGACTCTACTAGACGTTACTGATGAGACTTCTTGATTCCTAAGACCACTTTGAGAAACTATGTTCTCATACAAAGATTTTCACATCCCTAGAGCATACCCTAGAAGATATGGCACTCTCGAATTATAACCGGCGTACTTGACCTCTCGGAGGTCTTGTACAAACCCTTTTACAACATTCATCACATATACATATATGCAAAGTAATGGAAAATTAATTTTTTTTCACAAACATTCGAATAGTCTTTCAAAATGTCTTCCATATAAACCAAAGGAAATAATAAGTCTCATGCCATCAAATATTAGACTCGAAATATACTTGGACAAGGCCCAACAATCAAAATATAGTACTATTAAGTCTATTACAATGCTTTAATAAAGAAACTCTAAGACATTTATGCCCTCGAGTCAAACGACGACATACTTCAAACTTGCTTGAAAGATCCTATAATCCAAGCTTCGCTCCCAAAAGCACCTTCTCCTATGAATCACTTTAGAGATAGATAATAGCATGGAATTAGTACAAACACATGTACTAAGTATGACTTAATGCATAAAATCATGATAACAGACATTTAATGAAAATATGTTTTTTTGATCAAAACATCATAGTATAAGCATAAGAACAACATTTAGCATCTTATAAACACATAATAAATCACATAAGCATTTTATCATATTTTAAGGAACGTTACAGTGGCCTAGCAAATGTTACAGTAAATTATTTCAATGTTACAATGAACCCAATTAGCATGTAATTCTCTCACTAAAAGCTATCCTTAGACTCACTTAAGTAAGACAAAGAGAGACCACCCATACACCCTCTCTTAGCACACCTAGATGATCCTTGCGACTACCTATAATGAGATGAATACACTTACAATATACAAAAACAAAACATATAATATGACATTCTCCTTACCAGGGTTATCAAAAGACTTACTTAAGTAATTCTAGAAGATAATGCCCATTCACCCTCTTCAAGATTACCTAAATAATCCTTAAGACTTCATAAGATTAGGTCATGCCTAACTTATCAACCAACTTTCCTAACTAGAGTAATTCTTAAGACTTCCCTAGATAAGACATGAAGAGATCAACCTTTATGCACCCTTCACATTTTCACTAGGCAATTCTTAAAGTTACTCTAGATTAGGTACTGATTCGTTTACATTCTTTCTAATCATAAGTCATTATTTCATTAGTTCATTAAGAGACATTCATCACATAAAGACAATCAAGTAATGGTCTTGGAGAAGACCGAGGGACTCACTAACTAACATCTTCAAAGCCTAAAGGTGCAATGTCTAGGTAGCGTGCCATACCACCACCTAATGTTCATATACTTCTCAAACACTAGTAGCTTTACCATTTGATAATAATAGGCAATAAACGACATAGACCATGGTATCTAAGCATGGAATACAAAGTTTTAACCTACTCCGATGAGGGTGTTCTACTTGACAATGGTAGAACTTGGACACATCCCATGTAGGCACATGATTAAGGAATATGATCGGTTTCTTTGTTCTCTAATGTCATATTATATAGAAAAACTTCCCAAAATATATCACTCATTTCCAGACTTTGTTCTCATAGAGTATTTAACATAAAGGATCACATGAAGAGGTTCTATATCTAGTTCATAACTTAACCACATTCACCTTACCAAAGAGGTCCCTGTAAGAGCCCCAAAATGAGTTAGGGTGTCTAGAGTATAACATGTTTGTCATAAGGGTATAAGGTCCTAAAAGGGTTTATAAAATTGTATTTAGGCAGTGTGTAAAGTTTGAGGTGATTTGGAAGTCAAACGTTAAAGGACGACCAAGACGTTCGACGACTAGTCGCCAAAGGGGACTTTGATGCTTTTATATATTTTTGCGTGGATTACGAGTTTAATAGGTCCTTAAATAAGTAATAATGATGTTTATAAGAAGTTTATAGAGTTTCATGAAGTTTAGAGGTCAAACGTCTAAGACGTTCCAAAGATAGTCCTTGAGATATGCATGTGTGTGTGTCTTGATGTCGCCTTGTATGTTTGGACGTGTTCATTGTAATTGTTTTGGGTGAAACTGATATTGAAGGTCCTTGAATTGTTAATGTTCATATTTACGATGTAATCTCCCCGGTACAACTTCACAAGGGTCACACAAAAGGGCCCACAAGAAGGACCCAAATGCTGTCAAACACTGCCTTGGCAGTGTCAAACGACGAGCTCTATTGACGCCTCGTCAGTCCATCGAAGCCCCGTAAATTTGGGGCATAGGTTGACAGTTAGACTAAGTATATGAAGACACCAATATGAAGCTGCAGTCACCAATGATGGAGCAGCAGGACACCCCGTCGTTCTATCGACGCCCAGTCAATACTATCCGTCGATGGTTGCCTGCAACTGCATGCCTATGACTGTTTTATTTAAGGGGTGAATAGGAAATTACTCCACGTCCTAAATTGACCCTACTTGGTTTATTTAATTATTTTTGGGTTTATATAAGTGATCAAAAACGTGATCAACCCATTCCCAAACTAATTTACACAAAATAGACTTTCCCTCCAAAACCAATTCTCCCTAGAAACCTCCATTGAAGGTGAAGCTCAAGAACAGCTTGTAGCTTGGATTTCTATGGGTTTTCATAAATTTTTAGAGGTTTTCATCTAGATAAAGGTATGGTTATCCTTCATCTCTAAGTAACCTTTCACTTGGAGAGTTAATCTCAATGTTTTCAAAGAGAAAATATGATCAAATCTCTTTTTCTTCAATCTAGCCATGGACTCTTTCTAAAAACATTTTTAATGGCTTAATCATGATGAATTTATGATAATGTATTGGTTTTAACATGAATTTTAATCCAATTGCATTGTGAACCCATGTCCCTTCCCAAACTCGATTTAGCCCTTGCATGGGCATGGTGATCGTGGCTTGTTATTGGTAGATATGTGATTCTCTTGCGTTGAATTGCTTATTTCTACTGTTGTTTACATGTATTAATGATATCGATGATGAAGGATCCATGTGGAACAATATATGAAGATTTGAACATGCCTTGCTTAGATCTCCATGTGTTCATGTAACACTGGTCTTATAAAAATTGGAATTCGATTATGATTGGATGCTTGTAGCTACTGCCTTAAGTTTATATCATGATTGAATTGTAAGTATAAATATTGTATGATCAAAGTGAAGAAGGCTTGGTAAGAGTTGATTTAGGTTTTTCTAGTCTAGGAATTGATAATGCTATGTAGGTGATGTGATCTATATTCTAAGATGAATAAACCATGATTAAGACTTGGTTTCTATATCTTTATCTACTGCCTAGCATGTACTTTATTGGTAAAATACGATTGATGATCAATACTTTGGGAATTTAGTAAGTCTCTATTTTGGTATCTTGATCTTGTAGGGATTTGAGTATGGTTTCGTTTATGTTAATGTATGTTTAGCTACTTCCTTATAGTTGAATTGTTGATAAAAGGCTTTTATTGATCCATCAAAGGCTGATAAATTGGTAAGAATGTCTCTTTCCCTCTATTTTTCTATAGCATTGTTAATTGATGAAGCCTTGTATGGCATTATGTGGTAAGGTCCACTTATGGTGTTGGTGTTTACTTTATTGTTATTATATGTGTATTGACTATGGCCTTGAAGGAAATTTGATAAATATATGAGTGTGTGCTTATGATGATCATACTATGCGAAGCTTATGCCTACATTCCTATTCTAGTTGTGATCTAGGTTTTATGGCTCTTGTATAAGCATGTGTATATCTATGTTAGGGTAAAGTGTAGGTGCTTCCGTTGATTAGTTAAAATGGTTAATAATATCTTTCCTATGTACGCCTATGTTAATGCATGAATAGCAAAAGTCAGGATTCTTATGTGTAATATGAAGTTGACTTGTCTCCTATGCTATTGTGTGTTGTGTGGTCTATGCTTGAAAGTGTATTGTGGTCCCAAGAGGGTGGCTGCCTCAATGTTTTTTTTATAGCCATTATGTGATCATGTTGACCAATTTTCACATACCCTCACTGTACATGCATGTTT
Organism: Solanum sitiens; assembly: GCA_016801875.1. Lineage (NCBI taxonomy): Eukaryota > Viridiplantae > Streptophyta > Magnoliopsida > Solanales > Solanaceae > Solanum > Solanum sitiens. Next base: position 1,683,169 of record JABWTJ010000144.1, on the reverse strand, counting down.
ACATTGTAGTAAAGGTTCATAGTGTCTAATGCAAGGTTATACTCATATTCACTAGTGTCTACTACTATGTATATGAATCTTATGTCAATGAAAGTAAGATATGTGTTTCCTTATTTAAAATGACTTGATAGGTGTACCAGTATGGTAAAGGGTATGGGACTTGGCCTATGCATCGCACATGTGTGCCTTGATAAGATAGTTTCTAGTTTTGGTTTCTATGTGCATGAATATGAATGTATGGTCATGTGTGGTCTTAATGTGTTTTTGTGAAAGGAGTGCTCACATATATGTATAGACACACATGAATGATGAACTAGTCAATAGAGGGGATTTGAAAGGTGTGCTCAAGTGTATCCTTAACTAGATAGTGCTATTACATATGCTATGTCCATGTGAAAGGGTTTATCACATGATTTAGGTTGATGAACTCTCATTCATGACCTCTGAGCTAAGAGGGATGACTCTCCTAAGTATATGTTTTAAAAAGAAATGATAATAAGGGCTTTTAAAAAAAAAGGGGAACTTAGCTTAGCACGGAGTGAACTTGAAGATGAGGGGTATCCCTTCCCATTGTAGGAAGGTAGGTAACCATAGACCTCACAGGGTGGATAGCCTCATGAACAAAAAAGGGTGTAGAGATATATTTCCATGATGGCCCTCAAGTTCCATATACTATTCTTGCCACATAGGATCTAGCAATGTGATATCAACTAAAGATGCTAGCATGTGTTAATGTTCTACCTTGGCTAGGTAAGAACACCTTCCATTGGTGTAAGACTCTACAACACCAAATTCCATGTTTAGAACCCATGATCTTTGTGTCGGTTAAGGCTATAGTTTCCCTAAAGTAAAATGGACAATGGAAATAAATGACTAAGGACCCTAACCAGGATAACCTAAGAGAAGATACTTAGTATAGGTGGAAGTAATGAACCCACCTAGACATTGCACAAGTAGCTCTCTAAGGGAGTTTTAGGAAGGTGGTCTAATGTATGTCCATCTGTAATGGTTCTCTTGCATGACATTGTGTTAGTGTCAACATGATGTGAGCATATGCATAATGGTGGTCTTAATGACTATATGATGAAGGTTGTTGACATTAATGAAGTTGTCTTCACTTGTTGATGTATGAATTTGATGGTAAGGCTTGTGGTCTCATGATAGGTCTACTAAGTATGTGAGACGTTATGGGGCTTCACATGTATATTGCACTAGTAGACTTAGATTGGGATTGTGAGTAAGGTCTTTGAATGTTCAATTTGAAGTGAAATTGGTATATGTGAATAATAAGTAAAGTTCACTGTAATGCCTTATGGTCTTAACTTGAAGATGTCTTGTGGTGTGCTATACTCTATAATTGTATGTGTTGGCTTGTGTAGGTCGTATGTATGGTTTCCTTGTAGCCTTAAGGTGATGCATTGCACGAAGTATCACTAGAGCAATACTTGGGAAGACTAGAAATTAAAAGAAGGGAAGTTCATGTAAAGCAAAATAATTCACTATAAAGTGACCCTAAAATTGACTTAAATTCAATATGTGATCTTATATGATGTTTGGCTTTTGAATATGTCTATAGGAAGCATGTGAATGATATAAATGCTATTGTATAAAGTTTTTATAAAGATTTACTCAAAAAGACATGAAGTATGATTTGAAGAAAATGTCCCCTTTAAATGCATGTTTTGCATGGTTGCCATACATAGTGCATTCTTGTACTAACTTCACTCTTCTCTACTTTTTACACAAAGTGTAGGTTATGGATGCTAAAAAGATGTCTATATGATTGAGGAGCTTGATACGTGATTCCCAAGCTCAAGAAAAGGAATCCTTAAGTTTAACGATGTCCTAATATTTATCTTACTGTAAAGTCTTATAAATTGTATAGTCATGTATCATGTTATAAGGGTCATGTCCCTAAAGTACTCTTATGATGTTGAGTCTAGGATGGCAAAGAGACTTAAGGTATAAATATGTATTATGACTTATGTTATATATATATATGAAGTAATATTTCTAGCATATGATGTGCTATGAAAAGTGTTAAATTTTCCGCTAAATTTACTATGACAATGCGATAAATGATAACTATGGGCTTGTATAAGACTTCCGAGAGGTCAAGTACGCCATGTTACTTCTAGGGCGTTCTCCCCGGATGTGACAGTCCCTAGGGTTGACTTTCAATGGTTTAGAGGATAGCTTAATGACCTTTGTAAGGGTGATTTCATGCCGTTCCAGCAAACCAACCTTCAGTCCACCTTTCACACAAAAAGGATACCATTACAACTTTCGAGTTAAAGGATATCATAAACTCTCAACTAGGTTAAGTGCTCCACATTATTTGACCTTCTCACTATGTTCAAGGCCAAGTATAATTCATACATACAATACTAAGAGGCTTTAGCATCCTAAGTCAAGAATCTCATATTCACATATCATTCATGCATCTAGAAGAGGGACTTAAGTCTACCTAAACAAGACACATCAACACTTCACTTTATCGCATATAAGATATCATATCAAGAAGTACAAAGTAATACCAAGTCAAATATAGGTCATCCTATATACTACTATAGATTCATTAACATAGTCATCATAAGACTCATATAACAAAGTAAGAAGAATCTTGCATCAACTATAAGACTACACACACAAAGACATAGTGATAGTCTAACATGATCACCTAACAACATCAATAGAAGAAAACATCCTTTAACCTTAATCACAAGTATATAGATAGGATTATACTTCACATAAACCAAATATACAAATTAATATAATATATCAATTAATGTCGACAAGGCCATGATCATCATAATACATAAAGTAACGCCAATGAGGCCACATAATTCACTATTATAACACATAACGCCGCAACCATAAGTAAACCATACCAATCAAAACATGACTCATTACCTAATTTACATAATATAAAGAGAATTATGGCGGCGTACCACCAATCCATTCTCACCACTTAAATCCATAGTTAAATAATTCAATACAATACCAAAAAGCCCTTACCTGTCACGACTGGAATCTAGACCCCAGACAAGACCGGCGTCGTTGACCTCTCAGAGGTCGCAGACAAGCCTACTTAGATCATTCTTACTTTACATAGGTTAATTTTAGCGGAAAATTTGAAACTTTTCTAAACATTACTTACTAAACATTCCTAATATATTCGTAATTCATTCAACATCAACCATCTAAACATTAGGAGATAATCAAATGAAAGAAATAGTTCAATAACATAATTGTATAATTGCCAAAATGGCACCCATACATAGTCTGAATAAAATAAGAAAGAAACGCTAGTGGAACATGCTCCACTAGCTCAACTCCTAAACTAAGCTAGAACATAAATAGTAGCATCCTCGAAAGCATGAGGACCTACCAAAACCGGATGAATGCTGGACGTCCGGATAACTGCAGCGATGATCCTGTAGCTCTACCGTCCACCTGTGCCTGCACCTAAAATAGTAGAGTTTGTATAGGGTTAGTACACACTTGTACTAAGTATGGGTATATGCAAGCACACACCAAGGACATGCATGAGAAAGAATAGCTCTTTCCTAACAACATGATTTTTGGAAGTCAAGTCAGTGGACTTGCCAAATTGAGATTAGGAAAGTTAGTGAACTTTCCAAATTTGGATTAGGAAAGTCATGCCATGAGAGTAACATGCATCATCATACTTATCATATTGCACACATCACATAACATCTTACACATATCACATATCATATTGCGTATAGCACATATCATCTTATTATTCATTCATATGCCATGAGACCTTGGAATCATGGACTTTGATATTAAGACTTTCCAAAATGAGTGCTCAACATATGAGACCTCAACTAGGAAGTCTTCATTAGCAAACACAAAGTCTGCTTTTTCATTCATACGGACTCCATTTCATTTCATTCATAGACTAGTGTAAACACCAGTTATACCTAGGATGTAGTTTAAGACTTTCATTAGGTTCGTTGTGCAATGACCAAGAATGACCTAATGTCATTACTTGAATCTAACTCACCTTTGATTATCCTATCCTAACACCTTTGGTATCATTCATTTCATTATGTGCATCATTTGAGGCTGGCCTCATTCATTAATTGGGAACTTTAACTTTAACCGACATAGATCATGTGAGCATCATGAAATCCAGTGTCTCCCCCACACCGAAAAGAGGTGGAATCACCGGCCAAAGTGATCCAATAACATGCTAGCGTATATGGGAATTTAACCCCGCCAGATCCCTATATTGGCAGTATAGGTTCGAAGACTAGGAGATATAAGGAGACCCATACCCAGCAAGCCGGACAGTCTCATCTCATGAGAGTTACGTGAACCTCCGCCCTTCCCGAAAGAAGGCATCACCGCTCATAGCTAGTCTATCGGTGCTCAGTATAAAGTTCCATTACATTCATCTCATACGTCATGGAAGCTGGCTTCTAGTATGAGGACATCATAGCTCATTAGATGATTTCTCATCGCATCATTCGTATTGAGTGTGTTAAGCTCAATACTCTCATTAGAGTGTTCATAGAGACTTGTCTCTTCATTATCTTACACCCTCATAGGTGAGTACGTGTTGGTAACATTTACTTAGGCTCATTTGAGATTTCTCTCATCATTTACATTAGCCTCATATCATGTTGTCACCACATTCATTATCATTAGCACCTTTGATTTTTCATAGTTACTCACCTCTTATTATGTGAATGTTCACTTCATCATTTCATTGTTCATCTCATCATATGCCAATGCACTTGGCCATTTAGTGTATTTACACTCATACTTAACCCTTCTAGGGTTCATCATTTCATTTCATACATCTTAGGTTCACTTATTTTTGAACGTATATTAGACTTATGAGTCTATACACACAAGCCATGAGGCTTCATTCGTAGTTCGTTAAGTAATTCTTACATTCCTAAGATTATGTAGTACAAGACTTACATATCTTGTATTTATGCCAAGATCTTGAATTAGATCTAAGTAAGTGGCATATATTCTTGTACGTTTTGTTCACGTATGATTTATGTATCAATAGGGAAGTTTGGACAAGGAATCCCAAGTCTTGAATCAATTGGATATCATTTACATTTTTAATCAATTTTATTCTAATATTCATAACATTTTAATTCTAAGTCAAATCACAATATTTACTTTGAGGGCTTACTTTTCTATTTTAAATTTCTCTTACATTGGCCGATGGCTTGTGGGTTCAAGCCCCCACAACCCCATTTTCATTTTTCTTTTTTTTATTTCGGCCTATGGGAGACTTTGGGACCCGAGGTCGAGTCCCCTCAGCCACACTAAAATTCCCCTTTAATTTTCCTTTCTCTTCCATTCGCTTAAGGCCGAGAGGTTGTGGGTTCGAACCCCCACAACCTCTTTATTTTATTCCCCTTTTTAAGAGTTGACTGATTGAGTTGACTATGAGGTTGTGGGGTCGAATCCCCACAGCCTCATTTCATTTTTTATCTTATTTTTATCTCCCTCATCCGCATAGAGGTCGTGGGTTCGATTCCCACGCCTCTCATAACTTTTCTTTATTTTTCCTTTTCCTTGGTTTCTAACCGAGAGGGTGTGGGTTCGAATCCCACCCCTCTCATTTCTTATTTTCTTTTATTTTCACACTTATTTCCCATCCAAGATACGGTTCGAATCCCCCTCACAATACAAATTTTCCTTTATTTTTTTGGGGAATTTTAAAGGGGTGAGGTCTCGGGTTCGACCCTCAATGACCTCACCTATTTTTCTTTATTTTTCTTAACCTTGTAATCAAGTTAATTTGGCAGAGATATATCAACATAATGCTGGAAATTTAAGGCAACTTCATTACTCATTTTTATCTCCATTTGTTCGTGAATTTATAGAGCAACACATAGTTCATTTGGTTCATTCTTTAATACATTTTTTTTCACGAATTCTTAACCAAGATGTTTACTCCTCAATTCATCCACACTTCATGTCACATGAACATCACAATTTACTTTAATTGGTGTACATAAAACAACAAACAAAACATTAACTACTCCAAGCCTCTAGGCCGAGACTCCAACACGCCATACATTGCTCTTAATTAGAACACACACATTGTTTGTCTTTTCATAAATTAACGTACATCCAACACATTAACATTTAACACAAAAGTCACATAATCCTAAGTCTACCAGCATTCATACCAACCTACAATTCGTTGGGAGCTAATGACAGGGAACATGAAATGGGGAACAATCCTAGTTTTGAAATAGAATTATCTGAGTCTTAAGGGTCTCTTGGGAAAGGGACCAAGAGTAAGAAAACCCATACCTTTGTTTTCTTGTTAAATGTTCAGAATGCTTCCCAAGAACTCCTCCACAAATCAGTCCACACACCCAAAGTCACACCTTACCCGACTAGTGTAGTACGTTTTGCTTAACGCTACCGGATTGCTTTCTCTTTTGTGTTTCTATCTTTCAAGTTCTTGATGAACTTTTGCCTTTACTTGGTTTTTCTTTTTTTCTGATTGTTTTATCATGTTTACAGCCAAGAAAAGAGTGTGAAAGAGAGAGATATTAACGTGCAAAGAGAATGGGAGATAGGAGATAGTGGTCTAGTAGAAATAGGACTTTGTGGGTAGGACTTAGTCAAATTGATAATTAATTAAAACTAATAAAAATCTGATTTTTTTCCCTCTAAATCAGCTAACATTAATTAATTATTAAAAATTAAGTTAACAAATTAAAATAAAAGCAAGTTAAATCTTGCTTCTAGTGGGGCTAGAACCCGAGTGACCCCATTTGCGAGAAATGGGTCAATTCGGGTTGCCCCACCCAAAATACCTTAATTAAATTAATTAATTAATTAATTAATTAATTCCTCAGGGTAATTACAATATTACCCTTGGCTTGGAAAAGACCATTTTACCCTCGGACTCTCAAAACTTAAGATTTCTTCTTTTTAGTCCGGTAAAAACTCTTTCAATTAAATCTTCGTTTTCGCGAGCCTCACATGGTTGGTTCCAACCTTTCCAAGCTCAATTAACTCCCCAAGTTACTTGGCTTGGTTGTAGTAAGGGTTCTGAGGTCTGGTTCTACGCGTATCAATACGTGTGGACCTTGGTCTAATCACAAGCATTCTTGAAACATAAGTCTTGATCCTATTCATTTTTAGGGTTGTTACATTATCCCCCCCTTAGGAACATTCGTCCCTGAATGACACTACTACTTCATGTTGTAATGCCAGTCAAATCATAACAAAAGCACTATTCACAGTCAATCAATAACAACAAAATACGGGGAGGTAAGGAAGCATAGGTTTAAGAGTATAAAGTCTAACCTCAAGAGCTGAACAGGTGAGGGTAGCGGTCCCTCATGTCGGCCTCAGCTTCCCACGTAGCACCCTCAACAAGATGATTTCTCCACAATACTTTCACTGTGGCAACCTCTTTGTTCCTCAGCCGCTTGACCTGTCTGTCTAAGATCTCAACCGGTACCTCCTCATAAGACAAGTCTTCATCAACCCCCAAACCTTCAACAGGTAAGATTGATGCTGGATCGCCTAGGCACTTCTTCAACATAGATACATGAAAAACTGGATGGACAGAAGCTAACTCTGCGGGCAATGCCAACTCATAGGCCACCTCACCCACACGTTGTAGGATCTCATATGGCCCAACATATCTCAGACTCAGCTTCCCTTTCCTACCAAATCTCATCACCCCTTTCATAGGCGATATTTTTAAGTAAACCTGGTCACCAACATCAAACTCTAAGGGTCGCTTTCTGTTATCAGCATATGACTTCTGCCCACTGTACGCAGTAGTCAACCTGTCCCTAATCATTCTGACCTTCTCTAAGGCCTCATGAATGATCTCCGGCCCCAAAATGGATTACTCTCCAACCTCAAACCACCCAACTGGAGATCTACACCTCCTACCATACAGTGCTTCAAATGGTGCCATCCCAATGCTTGAGTGATAGCTATTATTATACGAGAACTCTATCAAAGGCAGATGGTCATCCCAGTTACCTCTGAAGTCAATCACACACGCCCTCAACGTATCCTCCAATGTCTGTATGGTGCGCTCTGCCTGCCCATCTGTCTGAGGGTGAAAGGCAGTGCTAAGCTTCACCTGCATGCCCAAGCTCTTCTGGAAAGATCTCCAGAAATGAGAAGTAAACTGAGCTCCTCTGTCTGAAATAATAGACAAGGGAATCCCATGCCATCTGACAATCTCATCAATGTAGAGCCTCGCATAATCCTCGGCTCTGTAAGTAGACTTCCCAGGGATAAAGTGGGCGGACTTAGTCAATCTGTCCACAATAACCCATATAGAGTCATGCTGCCTCCTAGTCCTCGGAAGCCCAACCACGAAGTCCATATTAATGGCCTCCCATTTCCAAGTCGGAACCTCAATAATCTGCGTCAGACCACCAGGCTTAAGATGCTCTGCCTTAACCTGATGACAATTAGGGCACTTGGCCACATATTCTGCAATGTCCTTCTTCATGCCATCCCACCATTAAATCTGCTTGAGATCATGATACATCTTGGTGGAACCTGGATGTATAGAATATCTGGAACCATGGGCCTCTGCAACAATCCTGGTCCGTAAATCACCCACATCTGGCACACACAGCCTGTCCTGATATCTAAGTATGCCATCACCTCCCAAAGCGAAAGACTCATTCATCTTCAGCAGCACTGAGTCCTTCAACTCCATCAACACGGGATCTAGATGCTGACCCTGCTTGACTTCAACTACCAAGGATGATTCAGAACTAGGATGAACTAAAACATCCCCACTAGTGGAGTCAACCAAACGCACACCCAGTCTGGCCAGTCTGTGTACATCTTTTACCAGCTCCCTCTTCTCATCCTCAACGTGAGTTGTACTTCCCATGCTCATCCTGCTCATAGCATCAGCTACAACATTAGCCTTACCTGGATGATAGTGCACATTCATGTCATAATCCTTCAACAGCTCCAACCATCTCCGCTGACGTAGATTCAACTCCCTCTGTGTGAACATGTACTGGAGACTTTTATGGTCTGTTAACACATCCACATGCACTCCATACAGATAATACCTCCACAGCTTCAGTGCAAATACCACAGCTACCAACTCCAGGTCATGAGTGGGATAATACTTCTCATGAACCTTGAGTTGTCTAGATGCATAGGCTATCACCTTACAAACCTGCATAAGAACACAACCCAAACCAACCCTAGATGCATCACAATAAACAGTGTAGTTCTCACCTAACTTAGGCAAAGTAAGCACCGGGGCTGAAGTGAGTCTGTCCTTGAGCTCCTGGAAACTCTTCTCAGAAGTCTCCGTCCATACGAACTTGGCTTTTTTCTTAGTTAAAGCTGTCAATGGGGCAGCAATGGAAGAAAAGCCCTCCACAAAACTGCGATAGTAACCAGCCAATCCCAAAAAGCTACGGATGTCAGTAGGAGTAAGAGGTTTTGGCCAGTTCTTCACAGCCTCAGTCTTCCTGGGATCCACCTCCACGCCTTGATCGGACACAACATGACGCAGGAAGGTCACTGATCTCAGCCAGAATTAACATTTGCTGAATTTGGCATACAACTGATGCTGTCTAAGTACCTGCAAGGTTAGTCTCAAATGCTGTTCATGCTCTTCCTTGGTCTTAGAGTAGATGAGAATGTCATCAATGAATACTATGACGAAAGAGTCAAGGTATTCACGGAAGACCCTGTTCATGAGGTCCATAAATGCAGCAGGTGCATTCGTGAGACCAAATGACATGACTTAAAACTCATAGTGACCATAGCGGGTAAGAAAGACTGTCTTTGGGATATCTCCATCCCTAACCCTAAGCTGATGATACCCTGAACGAAGATCAATCTTAGAGAAGAAACTAGACCCTTGGAGTTGATCAAACAGATCATCTATTCTGGGGAGTGGATACTTATTCTTTATAGTGACTTTGTTGAGCTGCCGATAATCGATACACATTCTAAGGTTTCCATCCTTCTTCTTTACAAACAACACTGGAGCGCCCTAAGGGGATATGCTCGGTTGAATGAAACCCTTGTCAGTGAGATCTTTTAATTGCAGCTTTAACTCTTTGAGTTCCGCTGGAGCCATTCTGTAAGGAGGAATTGAGATTGGTTTAGTATCGGGTTCTAAATCGATACCAAAGTTAATTTGTCGAAGGGGAGGGACTCCAGGTAAATCATCAGGGAACACATCTAAGAACTCATTCACTACAGGTACTGAGTCTATGGAAGGAATGTCATGATCCAAATCATTAACACTCACAGGATGACACAATAACCCCTTGGACATCATTTTATTGGCCTTAAGGTTAGAAATCAAGGGGTTAGGACGACTCGAATGGTACCCCTCCCAGACTAACTTTTCTTCATTAGGAAAGTGAAATCTCACCACTCTGCTACGACAGTCCAAGCAAGATAACAACTGTGAAGCCAATCCATGCCAAGAATAACATCAAAATCATGCATGGATAACTTAACCAGGTTTGCACACATAGTTTTACCACTCACAACTATTGGGCAATCTTTGTATACTCTATAAGTTCTTACATTCTCTCCTAAAGGTGTACTAACCACTATAGGATCATGTAGAACTTCAGGCAATACCTCAAAAGTAAGAGCAAGCAGAGGAGTTACAAAGGAAAGTGTAGACCCTGGATCAAGTAAAGCATAAACAGAAGTTGAGAATACTTGCAGCATACCTGTGACCACATCAGCGGACTTCTCCTGCTCTTCTCTGCCCTTCAGGGCATAAAACCTGTTCCTCTTAGGAGGCTCGGCTGCTGCTGCACCCTGTGGGTTAGGCCTAGGCTGAATATTACCTCCAGCCTAACCTCTGTTCTGTGGGCAGTCTCTGACTATGTGTCCACTCTTACCACAACCGAAGCAGGCATTAGTGTCCTGTCTGCACTCTCCACTGTGAGCTCGGCCACACTTAGCACAATTCTTCTTAGTACGCTGCATCTCACCTCCATTTCCCTTCTTGGGCTCAGGTCTGCCTCCTTTAGGTGTAGTACCCCTCTGAGGATTAGAATTCCCAGAACTCTGTTGTCCCTTTTTGAACCTTGGCTGCTCACGGACGCCAAAGTTATTCCTGTGGCCTCCATGACTGGGTACTGCCTGGTCTTGAGGCCTGGGCCTCCTAGCATCACGAACACCTCTTTTCCTGCGGCTGTCCTCTACCTGCTGGACATGCACCATCAACCCACAAAGATCCATATTATCATGGAGCATAGCAGATCGACACTCCTCCTCCAGGTATCCATTGATTCCTGTGAGGAACCTGCTCATCTCATCCCTGCTGTTAGAAACCAGGGAAGTAGCATACCTTGACAGCTTAACAAACTTCAGGGAATACTCCCTGACTGTCATGGAGCCTTGTTTGAAGTTGATGAATTCCTCAACGTTGGCCTCCCTCATCTCCCTGGGAAAGAATCTCTCCAGAAATGCTGTCTTGAATAACTCCCATGTGACTGGTACTCCAACTAAGACACGGCTATCTTGCAACATCTTGCACCAAGTCTGTGCAACATCCTTGAGCTGGTAGGAAGCCAGATCAGCCTTCTCAATATCAGTGGCCCCTATAGCTACCAGAATCTTATGCACCTCATCTACAAACTCTTGAGGATCCTCCGATGTCTTAGCCCCTGTGAAAATGGGTGGATTCATCCTCGTGAAATCCCTCAGTCTGTCAGCCATGCTACGGACCGGTGGGTTCTCTCTCTGAACATCCTGTCTATTGACCTGGGCAGTCATAGCCTGGGCCTGCATAGTAATGGCCTGTGCCATTTGGGCCAAAGATGCCCGCACCTCAGCATCAATCAACCCAGCTGGGTTAACTGGTATGGCCACTCCTTCAGCTGGAGCCTGGGGTAGATCCTGATTACCCCTAGCAGCTGCTCCACCTCTCCTCTGACCAAATCCTCTCCTAGTGTTCATTCTCTAAAAAGAACAAAAAGGATTGATGTTAGACACGCTCGTAACACCAAGAATTTAGACATTCAAAAAAGCACGATAAGATCAGAAGAAGGGAAACTTTCCTACGTATCCTGCAGTCTCTAATCCAGGATAGTGGTGCACTTCACTACCATGACTTAGAAACTACTTAATATGGTTGATGTGAACTTATTAGTTTCATAATTTAACCTAGTAATCTGACACCAACTTTGTCACGACTGGAATCTAGACCCCAGACGAGACCGGCGTCGTTGACCTCTCAGAGGTCGTAGACAAGCCTACTTACGTCATTCTTACTTTACATAGGTTAATTTTAGCGGAAAATTTGAAACTTTCTGTTTCTAAACATTACTTACTAAACATTCCTAATATATTCATAATTCGTTCAACATCAACCATCTAAACATTAGGAGATAATCAAATGAAAGAAATAGTTCAATAACATAATTGTATAATTGCCAAAATGGCACCCATACATAGTCTGAATAAAATAAGAAAGAAACGCCAGTGGAACATGCTCCACTAGCTCAACTCCTAAACTAAGCTAGAACATAAACAGTAGCATCCTCGAAAGCATGAGGACCTACCAAAACCGGATGAATGCTGGACGTCCGGATAACTGCAGCGATGATCCTGTAGCTCTACCGTCCACCTGTGGCTGCACCTAAAATAGTAGTGTCTGTATAGGGTTAGTACACACTTGTACTAAGTATGGGTATATGCAAGCACACACCAAGGACATGCATGAGAAAGAATAGCTCTTTCCTAACAACATGATTTTTGGAAGTCAAGTCAGCGAACTTGCCAAATTGAGATTAGGAAAGTTAGTGAACTTTCCAAATTTGGATTAGGAAAGTCATGCCATGAGAGTAACATGCATCATCATACTTATCATATTGCACACATCACATAACATCTTACACATATCACATATCATATTGCATATAGCACATATCATCTTTCGTATCATTCATTCATATGCCATGAGACCTTGGAATCATGGACTTTGGCATTAAGACTTTCCAAAATGAGTGCTCAACATATGAGACCTCAACTAGGAAGTCTTCATTAGCAAACACAGAGTCTGCGTCGTTTATTCATACATACTCCATTTCATTTCATTCATAGACTAGTGTAAACACCAGTTATACCTAGGATGTAGTTTAAGACTTTCATTAGGTTCGTTGTGCAATGACCAAGAATGACCTAATGTCATTACTTGAATCTAACTCACCTTTTGATTATCCTATCCTAACACCTTTGGTATCATTCATTTCATTATGTGCATCATTTGAGGCTGGCCTCATTCATTCATTGGGAACTTTAACTTTAACCGACATAGATCATGTGAGCATCATGAAATCCATTGTCTCCCCCACGCCGAAAAGAGGTGGAATCACCAGCCAAAGTGATCCAATAACATGCTAGCGTACATGGGAATTTAACCCCGCCAGATCCCTATATTGGCAGTATAGGTTCGAAGCCTAGGAGATATAAGGAGACCCATACCCGGCAAGCCGGACAGTCTCATCTCATGAGAGTTACGTGAACCTCCGCCCTTCCCGAAAGAAGGCATCACCGCTCATAGCTAGTCTATCGGTGCTTAGTATAAAGTTCCATTACATTCATCTCATACGTCATGGAAGCTGGCCTCTAGTATGAGGACATCATAGCTCATTAGATGATTTATCATCGCATCATTCGTATTGAGTGTGTTAAGCTCAATACTCTCATTAGAGTGTTCATAGAGACTTGTCTCTTCATTATCTTACACCCTCATAGGTGAGTACGTGTTGGTAACATTTACTTAGGCTCATTTGAGATTTCTCTCATCATTTACATTAGCCTCATATCATGTTGTCACCACATTCATTATCATTAGCACCTTTGCTTTTTCATAGTTACTCACCTCTTATTATGTGAATGTTCACTTCATCATTTCATTGTTCATCTCATCATATGCCAATGCACTTGGCCATTTAGTGTATTTACACTCATACTTAACCCTTCTAGGGTTCATCATTTCATTTCATACATCTTAGGTTCACTTATTTTTGAACGTATATTAGACTTATGAGTCTATACACACAAGCCATGAGGCTTCATTCGTAGTTCGTTAAGTAATTCTTACATTCCTAAGATTATGTATTACAAGACTTATGTATCTTGTATTTATGCCAAGATCTTGAATTAGATCTAAGTAAGTGGCATTTATTCTTGTACGTTTTGTTCACGTATGATTTATGTATCAATACGGAAGTTTGGACAAGGAATCTCAAGTCTTGAATCAATTGGATATCATTTACATTTTTAATCGATTTTATTCTAATATTCATAACATTTTAATTCTAAGTCAAATCACAATATTTACTTTGAGGGCTTACTTTTCTATTTTAAATTTCTCTTACATTGGCCGATGGGTTGTGGGTTCAAGCCCCCACAACCCCATTTTCATTTTTCTTTTATTTATTTTGGCCTATGAGAGACTTTGGGACCCGAGGTCGAGTCCCCTCAGCCACACTAAAATTCCCCTTTAATTTTCCTTTCTCTTCCATTCGCTTAAGGCCGAGAGGTTGTGGGTTCGAACCCCCACAACCTCTTTATTTTATTCCCCCTTTTAAGAGTTGACTGATTGAGTTGACTATGAGGTTGTGGGGTCGAATCCCCACAGCCTCATTTCATTTTTATCTTATTTTTATCTCCCTCATCCGCATAGAGGTCGTGGGTTCGATTCCCACGCCCCTCATAATTTTACTTTATTTTTCCTTTTCCTTGATTTCTAACCGAGAGGGTGTGGGTTCGAATCCCACCCCTCTCATTTCTTATTTTCTTTTATTTTCACACTTATTTCCCAGCCAAGATACGGTTCGAATCCCCCTCCATATACAAATTTTCCTTCTTTAATTTTTTTTGGGAATTTTAAAGGGGTGAGGTCTCGGGTTCGACCCTCAATGACCTCACCTATTTTTCATAATTTTTCTTAACCTTGTAATCAAGTTAATTTGGCAGAGATATATCAACATAATGCTGGAAATTTAAGGCAACTTCATTACTCATTTTTATCTCCATTTGTTCGTGAATTTATAGAGTAACACATAGTTCATTTGGTTCATTCTTTAATACATTTTTTTTCACGAATTCTTAACCAAGATGTTTACTCCTCAATTCATCCACACTTCATGTCACATGAACATCACAATTTACTTTAATTGGTGTACATAAAACAACAAACAAAACATTAACTACTCCAAGCCTCTAGGCCGAGACTCCAACACGCCATACATTGCTCTTAATTAGAACACACACATTGTTTGTCTTTTCATAAATTAACGTACATCCAACACATTAACATTTAACACAAAAGTCACATAATCCTAAGTCTACCAGCATTCATACCAACCTACAATTCGTTGGGAGCTAATGACAGGGAACATGAAATGGGGAACAATCCTAGTTTCGAAATAGAATTATCTGAGTCTTAAGGGTCTCTTGGGAAAGGGACCAAGAGTAAGAAAACCCATACCTTTGTTTTCTTGTTAAATGTTCAGAATGCTTCCCAAGAACTCCTCCACAAATCAGTCCAAACACCCAAAGTCACACCTTACACGACTAGTGTAGTACGTTTTGCTTAACGCTACCGGATTGCTTTCTCTTTTGTGTTTCTATCTTTCAAGTTCTTGATGAACTTTTGCCTTTACTTGGTTTTTCTTTTTTTCTGATTGTTTTATCACGTTTGCAGCCAAGAAAAGAGTGTGAAAGAGAGAGATATTAACGTGCAAAGAGAATGGGAGATAGGAGATAGTGGTCTAGTAGAAATAGGACTTTGTGGGTAGGACTTAGTCAATTTAATAATTAATTAAAATTAATAAAAATCTGATTTTTTTTCCTAAATCAGCTAACATTAATTAATTATTAAAAATTAAGTTAACAAATTAAAATAAAAGCAAGTTAAATCTTGCTTCTAGTGGGGCTCGAACCCGAGTGACCCCATTTGCGAGAAATGGGTCAATTCGGGTTGCCCCACCCGAAATACCTTAATTAAATTAATTAATTAATTAATTAATTAATTCCTCAGGGTAATTACAATATTACCCTTGGCTTGGAAAAGACCATTTTACCCTTGGACTCTCAAAACTTAAGATTTCTTCTTTTTAGTCCGGTAAAAACTCTTTCAATTAAATCTTCGTTTTCGCGAGCCTCACATGGTTGGTTCCAACATTTCCAAGCTCAATTAACTCCCCAAGTTACTTGGCTTTGTCGTAGTAAGGGTTCTCAGGTCTGGTTCTACTCGTATCAATACGTGTGGACCTTGGTCTAATCACAAGCATTCTTGAAACATAAATCTTGATCCTATTCATTTTTAGGGTTGTTACATTACCCATGACCATGATCATCAATTCAATACATATATCACAATACTAAATGAATCTAATTAAATTCAATATAGATTTATCAATCTAATACAACCTATAAATCACTTCAATACAATTATTACATTATTTAATAGCCCAAAGAAAACTACACTAGAATTCATTAGGATTGAGACAAGATCATAACATCCAAAATATAGCCAATTTGAAGAGATTATGTTTTGCATGGGTTCACGAAGATTTTAAATTAGAATAAACTAATTAACATAAATTCAATCAATATTCAATGATCCAAAATGTTTTATGCAATAACCGATGGCTAGATCATAAAATTGGACAATTTCATCTTTAGAAGATTTTAGAAATCACTTTGAAGTTTGTCTCGTTGATAAAGATGGTGTCAAGGATGAAGAAACCATACCTCACTGATGTTAATCCACTAAAATATATGAATAATCACCAATCAAACTTCAATCCAATCTCTTCCTTGAGTTTTGGCTCCGATGGAGTTCTAGATAATTTCTTAGAAAATTTGGGTTTTGATTTTGAAGAATGAACTCATCTAGGTTTTTAGGACTTATAAACAAACTTAAAATACCCCTAAGTAACCACCCAAACCATTATTTTGACGTTGGGTAAATTTACCAATTCACCGTTGCATGTAACACTGAGCTGCGCAGGTTGCAGGCTTCACCTACACCTGGCCATCGACGGGTCGTTTCCCAACAAATGGACCGTCCTTCTGGTACATGGTTTGGGTCAGAGTCTGGTAGTAGGAAGTCCAAGTCCACCATACTAAGTTTAAACCTACTACCCTCATGTACGGTGCGTCGACTGACCTATTGGTCGTCGATTGTCATCTGTAGGTTGGGCTGGTTTTGACAGATTTTGCTCTTATTAAGGGTCCTTCCTCAAGGACCCTTGGTTGGTCCTTGTGATTTTTTCCCTGACGTTTCCATCTCGAATATGATCGTATACAAGTTTAGGACCTCCCATAACAATTTTATCCAAAACAAACACATAAAACTTGACGAAACATGCTAAGACACACTAGGTCATTTCAAGGAAAACCTTTCGAACGTCATGAACGTTCTTGGAAGTTTGACCTCCAAACTTCATGAAACTTGACACACTGACTATAAAAACTATTATAACTCATATAAGTACCTCATAAGATCATAACACATACATATAAGTACATAAACACACATGAGGCACATAGGTGACTAGTCGTCGAACGTCTTAGTCGTCCCTCAACATTTCACTTCCAATTCACCTAAATCTATAGAAACTATCTCATTACCACATTATAAACAATTTTAGGACCTTAGACCCACATGACAAACACGTTAGGCTCTAGATTCACCTAAGTCATTTTAGAGGTGTCACACATTATATAAGAAACACACTTTATAGGTAATTTTATGTCATACTTATGCAATGCATGGATAAGACCCTATAGTCCCATCCATACGAAGTACGACTTTTGTAACAAACCGTAAAATGATTAAGTTAAACTAGATACTAACTAGTGAGTGTATGAGTTAGTTATGAGGTTTGAGGTGATTTTATTTTATCCCAAGCTATGGTTGAGGGGCTTAGGGGTCAAACTTCAAGGTACAACTCCCGAAGGACCACCCCTTTATTTTATCCCAAGCTATGGTTGAGGGGCTTAGGGGTCAAACTTCAAGGTACAACTCCCCAAGGACCCTAAAGCCTAACCCCAAGCATTCCCCTTAAAGCAAAAAGTTGTCAAGGTCAAATCTTCAAGCTCTTAATGTCAAATCTTCAAGGTTTTCGAAGTATTTTCATGGGAGATCAATAGAAAGGTATGGTAGTCTATTATCCTAATCTATATTTCCATTCAAGGAGCCAATTCCAAAGTGATTTCAAGTTATGTGTCACATCCCGAGACCACACCCTAGAAGATATGTCACTGTTGGAGTGAAACCGGCGAACTCGACCTCCGGAGGTCTTATAAAAGCCCTTTCGTATCGTTCATCGCATATACATAGTGAAAAGTAGTGAGGAATTATAACTTTTCCCAAACATTTTGATAGTCTTTAAAATCCCTTTCATATAAAACTATAGGAAATACTAAGTCTCATTTCATCAAATCTTAGACACAAGAGGACTTGGGACACGCCCCATACACAATAGAAATATAGTACTGCTAAGTCTATTACAATAGTTCAATAAGAGAAATAAAAGACATCTATGCCCTCGAGTCAAATGACGACATACTTCAACTGCACTTGAATAATGATACGATCCAAGTCTATCTTCCAAAATTCTCCTCACCTATCAACCATGATATAGATAGATAAAAGCATGTAATTAGTACAACCACAAGTACTAAATATGGCATAATGCATAAAAATCATGAAAAAGGACATTTATTGGAAATATACATCTTTTTCGTTTAAACGTCATAATATAATCATAATAACAACATTTAACATCATAGAAACACATAAGAAATCACTCAGTCAATTTAGAACATTTTAAGGCAACTTTACAGTAATCTCAATTCACTGTACAGTGAACTTCCTCAATGTTACAGCGCAGTTGCTTAATTCAATCTTAGGCACTTTATATCATACAATTGTCTCACTAAAACATATCCTAAGACCCACTTAAGCAACACAAAGAAAGACCGCCCATACACCCTCTCTAAGCATGCCAAAATGATCCTCATGACTACTTATAATGAGACACATACACACTTACAAGACACCAAACACATAACATGTATGACATGACATTCTCCTTACCAAGTCTATCAAAAGACTTACTTAAGTACTCCTAGAAGAGAACTCCCATACACCCTCTTCATGTTTACCTAAATAATCCTTAAGACTTCCTAAGTTTACATCATGCCTAAAGAATGAACCAACTTCCCTAACTAGAGTCATTCTCAAGACTTCCCTAGATAAGACATGAAGAGATCATCCCTTATGCCCCCTTCACACTTTAACTAAGGAATCCTTAAGTCACTTTAGATAAGATACTCATTCATTTACATGTTTTCTAACATAAGCCATTGTTTCATTAGTTCATTAAGAAACATTTATCACATAGAGGACATTCAAGTGAGTGTCTTGGGGAAGACATAGGGACTCTTACTAACATCTTCAAAGCCTATTGTGGAATATATAGATAGCGTCCCATACCACCACTAAACTTCATAGAACTTCTGTAATGATAATAGGTATCCCACATTATGAGAATAGACAATAAACGACATAGAACATGGTAGCAAAACATGAAATCCGGAATTATAACCTACTCCGACGGAGGATGTTCTACTTGCCAATGGTAGAACTCAAACACATCCCATGTAGGCACATAGCTAAGGAATATGAAGGGCTTACTTTGTATTCTAGCCTCATCCTTTAACTAGAACTACTTCCCTTACCATACTCACTCGGTGCTACCCTTTGTTCTCTAAGAGTAATTCACATTAAAGGTTCATACAAAAGGGTTCCATATCAAGTTCGTAACCCAATAACATTTACCAAACCAAGCAGGTCCCTAGGTTTGCCATACAATGGTGACAATAAGCTCATAATGACTTTCCTAATGATTGATATGATGCCGTTCCAGCCAACCAACCTTAAGTCCATCATTCATTACAAGAAGGATACCATTACGACTTTCTACTTCAAGTTTCATAACCTTACCACTAGGTTCAAGTTTCATATAAAGGACCCTATTAGCAACATCCAAGGTCTCGTATCATTCATACATTCAAGACTAAGAGGCTTTAGCATACTAAGTCAATATATATCATATTCACATTCAAACATGTATCAAGTAAGGTACACAAGTCTACCACACAAGACACACTAAGACTTCACTTTATCACATATTGCATATCATATTCAAGAAGCACATAGGTACAACCTTCATCACCTTTAGGTCACCCTATACACTACTATAACATCATCAATATATCCATCATAAGACTCAATAACCAATTAGGAAGAATCATGCATCAACTCTAAGACTACATATACAAGACATATCATTGTCTAACATGATCACCTAAATAGCATCAATAGAAGAAACCACATACTTTAACATTACTTCACATTTAGGTAGATATGATCATACTTAACATAATAAACTACACAAATCATCACATTACTTCAAGTACTTCCGACAAGGCCATGATCATCATAATATATAAAGTAACGTCGACAAGGCCACATCAATCACATAACACCACCAACATAAGTGGACCATAACAATCACAACATAATTCAAGAGCTAAATTACATAAAATAAAGAGATTAGAGCAACGTACCACCAATCCATTATATCCACTTCAATCCATGTCTAAATTATCCAATTCAATACCATAAGGCCCTTACCCATGGCCATGAATATCAATTCAATGTATAAATCATAATACTCAATGAATATAGCTGTCACATCCAGGTTTACCCCCAGAGGTAACCGGCGTCGTCGTCCTCTTTGAGGACTAAGACAAGACTCTTAGCATTTTGTCATGGCATTCATCGATTAAAAATACGGAAGAAATTAAATCTTTTTCAAAAATAAATCCACTGGGAGGTTTACATAGACCTCTACATACACATAGTCATATTTATATCAAGTATACATAGACTTGTTCGTATAGGAAGATTACATAGTCTTCTACTTTTATTTCACACATTTATAAATAGAGAAGTAATAGTCATAAAAGCCGTCTCATCTCATAAACCATCTATCAAGGACAATAAATCTTGGGCATAACCTTACATCAATATAAGAAGCCACATATAGGCTATATACAACATCGTCTCAAACGAGTAATAGAGTCAATACAGAATTATAGTAACTAAGTAACATAAGAGTAAGATGTCGGCAACGCCCTCGGGAGAATGAGGACCTACCACTTGGATGATAAGATATCCAAGTCTTCCTTTCCAGCAATTCAGAGCAAGTTCAATGACCCAAACCTAAAATGTTTGGGAAAAGGGAAAGAAATGGGGTTAGTACTCCACATGTACTAAGTATGGTACCATATATACACTTACCAATCAAATATACGTAGAAAAGGACATTTAAGAAAAATCATTATAAACATGTATACAGGTGAAACATAGCAAAGCAAAGTATACTAACTATAATCTTCATAAAGTCACAAGTGCAATGATCAAGTAAATTCCCATGACTCTTACTTAATCAAGTAACCTACCAAGACTACAATTAGCAATTAACCTTACCTAACATACTCTCCCATTTCATAAAACATTCTTCTTCAACCAAAAGCAACAACCTTATACTCATAAGCATGTTATTCAATGTAAAAAGTCATTTGCATTATATCACTACTTTATATACATAATATTGACCTCTCAAAGCTCCTATCAAGGCAAACTAGTGCAAGGCGTAGGTAGAGTCCCATACCCCTACCTAAGCTATAGCCAAACCCTTCAAGTTACTTCGATTAGTCTATATCTTATTCATTCATTTTAGTTTAAGGAAACCTTGCCTTAACCAACATAGACCACATGAGCTGATATGGAATCCGGCGTCATGAAACCTTACACCGATGGAAGGTGGTCTACCGGCCAAGGTAGAACCTAACATAAACGTAGCTATCTAGGTGGATCCACTAGCTAGTATCCTATGGTGGCAACATAGTTCAAGAACTAAGAGGTAGATATCCCTATTCATACCATTAGGTAAAGTGGGTCGCTCCTCATGGGAATCCCTTAAATGACATGTCCCATAAACAAGGGATTTATCATCATATGGGCAACTTTAGGATGAATCTTTCCTTTCATGGATAAGTCATCACCTCCCATTGTCAAGTTCAATCGGTGCTAAGCTAAGTCCCCATTTAGAGAAGTCTTTAAGACTTTATTAATCTTCTCAATTAGTTTAGATAATAGGGTCTAGCCCTAGTATATTCATCATCATAGCTCAATAAGAATTGTATAAGAAATAGTCCTTTCATTCACAATTCATATAGGTGAAGTTAACCCTTGCACATCTCATCACAATAGGGCACATTTTTACATAACAATGACCCTATAACATGTATTCCTAGGCAACCTCACAACCAACCCCAAAACATTACAATTCAATCATCATATCAACCTATCACCTTAAATAAGGTATACTTCAACACAACATCATAACTTGATAACAATTAATCACCATTGAAGTAAGAATTAGGAGAATAAAGACTTACCAATACTCCTCCATAGTTCCCCAATAAAAGGGCCTTACCATCAACCGATAGACTAACCCAATTTGGATCATCACATCAATGTAATTCAATAATCAATATAAGAACTACTTTAGAAGAGTCACTACGCCATAATTAAATTCTAAATCAAAGCTTGATGACATGATATCTAAGTCTATCATCTTACCCTAAATTCAACACTCCAAGAATTAGCATGAAAGACATCAATTCATCACAATAGATTCATGATCAATGTAATAACGATCATGACAGATGATTTAAACAATAATTAGATCAATTACATCAACCCAACCCAAATTCACATCAATCTCATACCTAGGGTTAAGGGTTAAGGGTCATCATCTACAATCTAGACCAAACTACACCAATTAATCATAATCAAGTTACAATACTTGATAATCTATTCATAATAACCCAAAGAATACATAAACAACTCAATTCATATAATCAAATTCGAAATTGAATGAAACCCATATGAAACTCAACTTTTGGAAAATCTTTGAAGGAGCCCTTTGAGGAAAGAATCTCAAAGGTGAATTAGATCCCATACCTAATGATTTGATGACGTTTTGATGGTGATTTCGTGCTAAACCAGCCCCCAATGATCCTCCCAAGCTATCCTCAAATGGAGTCTTCCAATAGAGAGAGAAAGTAGAGAGAAAGTAGAGAGAAGGAAGAGAGTTTGTTTAGAGAATTGTCTTTAGGCTAATGAGGGTTGGGGTATTTATAGTGGGGGCTTAAGTCACTTAATTAGTC
This sequence comes from Solanum sitiens, assembly GCA_016801875.1. Taxonomy (NCBI): domain Eukaryota; kingdom Viridiplantae; phylum Streptophyta; class Magnoliopsida; order Solanales; family Solanaceae; genus Solanum; species Solanum sitiens. Next base: position 1,659,844 of record JABWTJ010000144.1, on the reverse strand, counting down.
TTCCCTTAACCCCCTAATTACCCCTAAGACACTTAATAAAATAATTGAACTAAAAGTCTAATTTCCGAAAACATTACAGGCCCTCCACGACGACTCCATATCGACGGGCCGTCGTGTGCGTGACGGACTGTCCTCCCTCCGTCCTGCACGTCCATCATCTCGGTCAGCGACCGTGCAAGCGAGGGTTCCTGACCAGGAGACTAAGGGTGGCACGACGGTGGCCTCAATGCCCCGTCGTGCCCATGACGCCCCGTCATGGCATCCGTCGAGGCACACTGCCACGAGTGTCCTCCTCGAGGGCCCTCGGTTGAACCTCGGGGAGTCGTACCCTGACTTCTCCACCATGAAACCATCCCGCACTATGTATTACGCCTATTGTTACAAGCTTTTACTCAATTCCGACTCTTTAACTTTGTCAAACTAAAAGAACACTCTAGCCCTTTCATGAACCTACTTTCTGGACGTCATGGACGTTCTTGAACGTTTTGGTTCCAAAACACTTCAACGACTCTATAAACGCATAATTTGGCTAGGAACAATGGTTTAAACCTTAAGGAGCCTGTTTAAGTCTTACCACATGGCTTTGGGATTTCGAAATGTTATAATAGCTTTATTAAATATTGATTTATAAGACAACCTATACATTAATTGAATACAATTCTTACATCATTCAATAGCCCATAGAAAACTACACTAGAATTCATAAGCATTAAGGCAATATCTCTTAACCCGTAAAGTAGTAAAAAATTAGGGTTCATCAATTACATGAGTTCATAGGTTAATTGAGTTAAAATAATCTAATTAACAACAATATAATCAATACATAATTATTCAAAACCTTTAATGCAAGACCCATGAATAGATCATAAAATTGGACAAGTTCATCTCTAAAAACATTCGAAAACTACTTTTAATATGGGATCCTTGATGAATAGAGTTTCAAGGATGAAAAATCATACCTCAATGATGTTAATCCTCCAATTTGATGAAGAATCACCACTCAAATCTCCAATCCAAGCTCTTACTTGAGTTTTGGCATCAATGGAGTTCTAGGGAGTTACTAAGGGAGTTTGGGTTTTGATTTTGAAGAATGAATTCTTCTAATTGTTAAAGACTTATAAACATGTTTAAATTACCCAGAAGAATCATAAGTAACCGCCCTTTCTCTTAGTTGGACGTTGGGTAAATTTACAACTTCAACCCTTAAATTATAGTGAACCTGCGCACGAAACCAGTACCATCAATAACTGGCAGTCGAAAGACCGTTTGTCCACAAACGGACCGTCCTGTCCTCTCGTCATTTGGTTCAGAGACTTGACATTAGGAGCTTGAGCTCCCTAGGTAAAGTCTTTACCCACGACACCTATCGACGGAGAGTTGACTGGCCCACGATCCGTTGTTTGCCTCAGTCGATTGGGGCCTTGTCTAGGCATCCTTGGCTATAAAAAAAGGGTCCTTCCTCGAGGACACTTGGTTGGTCCTCGGGGATGTTTTCCCGGACATTCCAACCTAATTATGTTCGTATATGAGTTTAGGACCTCTCACATGAATTTCATCAAAAACGAACACGTAAGACCTGACGAAACATGCTTAGACACACAAGGTCATTTCAAGGCAAACCTTTCGAACGTCATGGACATTCTTGGATGTTTGACCTCCAAACGTAACGAAACATTACACACTGGATACATACATCATAATAACTTATTTAAGGACCTCATAACGTCATGAATCACACATACACACATAAAACCACATATCAGACACATCGGTGACTTAGTCGTCGAACGTCTTAGTCGTCCCTTGACGTTTTGACTTCCTCAATACCACATTATAGACCATTAAAGGACCTTAGACCATCATGAAAACCATTTAAGGCTCTAGTTTACCTAAGCCATTTTCGGGATCTTACAATCTTCCCCACTTGGACAACATACGTCCTAGAATGACACTTGCCACTCTCCAAAGAAAATTTCACATAGTCAAGAGAATCACAACACAACAAGAAACTAGAAGAAAATTCTATAACTCATCATGTCATAAAACTCACATCCTTAATTCCAAATAGCAAAAAATCCTTTTATATTCATTATCATGCTCATATACATCAGTTCTATTAACATTACAACAATTTTCGACCAAAGAATGAATTAGTCAATTTCACAAAATCCTTACAGTGAGCAGGCAGTTCTTAATGTGAATTATGCAATTTTTTCCAAAAATCCATCATTTAAGCAATTCATGATAGAAAAATTATAATATGCACGGTAACACCAAATAAACTCATGCTACAACAATATCATAACTTCATGCAATGCACAATGCAAGGAAGCAACGAAATTCAACTTCAACAAGACTCTTAAACACCATGCACATGCAACATGCTTCTAGGACTTTCTAGCCCATTTACTGACCATACTCCCCCACTTAGAAGGAACTCAAAACACTAAAGAAATATAATAACTTACCATTATCATCATCACCCTCATCGGGATTTTCTCCTCTAGTACGGAGTGCATAGAAATGCCTCTTTGTTGGAGCATCATCTTATGGAACATTAGGAGCAACTTGCTTACCATATCTATTAGGATAATCCCTCACTTAGTGTCCATATATTTCACATCCAAAGCAACTCCCGATACCCCTTAGACACTCCCCATAATGTCTCTTTCCACAAGTGACACATGTAGGCTTGACATTTTGAGAACCACCTCCTTTCTCAAATTTCACCTAAGGAACACTAGGTCCACCTTGAGTGTAAGCCCTCTTTTTGAACCTAGGTTGACCATGATCACTAGACCGACACCTCTTCAAGTTTCTAGCAATCCTTCTAAGTTTAGACTCCTCAATTGATTGAGCATACACCATGAGTCTAGCTAAAGTCATATCATAATGTAGCATGGACGTACGACACTCTTCTCTCACTAGATTGCCGACCCCGGTCACAAACCTACTCATCTCATTCCTAGGATTAGACACTAAGGATGGTGCATATCTGGACAACATTGAGAACTTCAAAGAGTACTCCTCAACACTCATATTGCCCTGTTTGAGATTGATAAACTCCTCTACCTTTACCTCTCTCCTCTCACGGGGAAAGTACTTACCTAGAAAAGATTTCTTTAATTCTTCCCACTCAATAGGACCCAACCCAACCGGCCTATTATCCTTCCATTGAGTGTACCATATTTGAGAAACATCCCTCAATTGATACGAAGCTAACTCCGCCTTCTCCCTAGATGTAATCCCCATAGCACTTAACACCTTAGAGCCAAAAAGATAGAATGATTCATCCTCACAAATTCTCTCAACCTAGAGGTAATAGTTCTCTCCACAACATTCATCCTAGGCACCATACTCAAATTCGCTTGAGTAGTCATGGCTCGGGCTAAAGCAAGCAAAGCCTCTCTATGATCTCTATTAGAGACAATTCCAGGGGAAATACTCGAACCTCATTAGCTCCTTCCAAAATAGGGACTTGATCATCTTGGCGTAACACTTGAGCATATTGGGGAACTTGCTCAACCTGCGAAGGAATCTCCTCATGAACATCATTCTCCTCAACCCTCCTAGCCGATGTCCTCCTCGTATTCATCTTCCTAGAAACACAAGGAAAACCATTAGAAAAGAGTACTAATAACTTTTACTCTACAGCACAACATAGGAGTAGAAAAGATGGGAAAATCTATCGTCCTATAGCCTCTCGCCTATAGATGTGTCGCGACTCACACCGATGGGTGAGACTCTACTAATCGTGACTTGATGAGACTTTTTGATTTCTAAGACTACTTTCATATCCTATACTGTGATACCAAGCTTGTCACATTCCGATACCACACTGTCACACATGGGTCCTAGACCCTATATGAGACCGGCGTCGTTAACCTTTTAGAGGTCGCAGACAAGCCTCCTCTTAGATTTCATCATAATCATACTGTTAAATTTAGCAAAAAATTTTAAAACTTTTTAAATTTACTGAAGTATACTTAGACTTCATATAATTCTTGAATAAGAGTGATATACTAACTGCTCAAAATAAACAACCATCTATTAACAGAATGAACAATTGAAATGAAGAATTCATAATATCATTAATAGTTGCCAAACCGGCCTTAATACAAAAGCTTGAACAAATGTTTGAAAGGAAATGCTAGGGACAACATCCACTAGCTATGTCTAATCTCTAAGATAGAAAATAAAGCGTAGGCATCCTCGAACTCAAGAGGACCTACCATAGTCTGGAGGTACTAGTCCAAACAGCTTCAACTGATCTTCAATCTTCTTCAAGGACCAGCACCTTTAAAAATAGTAATTGTATATGTTTTAGTACACATTTGTACTAAGTATGGGTGTATGCACATAAACACATAAGGACTATGCATGATCAAGGAAAGCTCTTCCTATAGCAACATGCCATTTTTGGAAAGTGAAGTCACTTCACTTTCCTAATTCGTTATTTATGAATCATGCTACGAATATGAGATATTTTCATGCATTTAAATCACACAAATCATTTTCTATATAAATATAAGACCTTGGAATTATGAACATAATTTTAGAACAACTCAAGCAAAATTTAATATTTTTGCTCCCCTTAGTCCGAGAGCTCCCTCTCCCAGACTTAGTTTATTTTTCAGTCTTTTCTTCTTTTTGTTGTGTATTTCAATGATTTCCTTTGATCCTATGTTTTACTTATGAGTGAAATGATTCATTGTAGTCCCATTTCTACAATGAATCAAGTAAGTAATCCAAAAGACTAAGGAAATGATTTGAATGTCCTACTCACAAGTTGTTCTTTCCATTATTGTTAAATTGGGCATGAAGTCTTTATAAGCCAATCTTTATTGGCTATGCCCATTCTTTGATCATTTGTATAATATAAAGATATTGGGGAATATATTCATACTCCAATTGATGAGTCATTATGTTTTGCTCCCTTTATTGGCATAAACCAATAGCTTTTAAAACTTCATTCTTATCAAACACTGATGATTTGATATTCTTATGCTTTTGCTTACTTACTTCACTTTGAACTTACATTTCTTGTTCTTTGATCTCATGTTCACTTTGAACATGCTAGGTTGACTTACGATATTCTTTTAGGACTTCCATTGGAATCTTTCTGTGTAATGACTAAGAATGACTTACATCATTACTTAGTTTAACCTCACCCTTTGGTCATCCTATCCGAACACCCCTCATCTTCCTAATTCTTTCTTTATTTCTTTCTTCCTTTCTTACTTTCTTAAAGAAATATTTAGCATTTAACCAAAGAGCTAACATGAAATCCAGTGTCTTCCCCTCACTGAAAAGAGGTGGTTCACCGGCCAAAGTGAAACCGAATACTTCCTAGCTTTCTAAGGTGGATCCACTAGGTAGTAACCTATGCTGGCGGCATAGTTCAAAGACTAGGAGAATTTGGAGACCCTTATCCACCTTGGTGGTAGTCTCATCTCATGAGGCTTACATGTGTTTGCACAAGCTCATTACTAGTCTATCGGTGCTTAGCTAAATTTATTATACTTTACAACTTTTAGAGTTGACTCGTACACTATGGAAGCTTTCTTCTAGCATGAGGTATGCTTAGCTCAATGGATGACTTGTCATCCCTTTATATACTTGATGAATGTAAACTTAAATCTTACATTATCATCATGGTGTTAATGAGACTTTTCTCACGATTTCTAACACCCTCTTATATGAGTATCTTTAACATAATTATTTAGGTGCAAGTGAGACTTGTCTCACTTCCTTTAACACCCAATACTAGGTAAATTTCATAACTCATAAGCTTTTAGTTATTTCATTACTCACCTTATCTTGTTCAATGTTATTTGGTAGTCTTGTACCATTCTTTATAAAAGTTATAAGGACTTATTCAATGTGCTACAATGTTCACAAGTTCATTTAGATAGGTTATGTTTGGACTTGTCCCAATTATTCGCATACCCTAGGTTATGAGTTCATTGAGTTACATCTTTTCAAGTCAACCTTTAACATGTATTTGGGATTACAAGAAACATCATAATTTACATTGGCCATAATAAGATTGGTATGACTAAGTCATTGGCCAATTCTATTACATATTTTGGAATTAATGTTGCTGGCCAATTTATTGGCATAAACCAAAATTTCACTAAACACTTGTCATGATATTATCACTAGCCAAGTCAATTAACTTCATGTATATACTATAGTAATCTCATCATTTTAAGCAAGCCAACTTTTAACATTTGATTAGCTTATAAGAACAATTAAGTGCTTAGTTTGGCCAAGCTATAAAGTTGATTTGTCATTGAAGATTCATTAACTAGCTTTGATTCTCATTCTTATTTCTTCTTGGAAACATTGCATTCCAAACACTTACAAACATATATAGTGTAAACAGACATAGTAATCGAAACCTTCATTCCTTTCAACAGTAAACTGAATTTCATAAACAACTTATAATAATTTCATCTTCTCGAACACAATTAGGCATTTCAACATTCCTTATCTCATGTAAATGATACTCTAATCATACGTATCTAACCTATAGGTCTCATTCGACATTATCAAATCACAAAAACCTACACATAATGATCAGTTAGCACCACATACCGACAACATGCTCGACATTTGCATTATACATACTACTAGATTCGGAAATAGGGAGAACTAGGGAGATGAACATTCGACAATTTCATTGGGAACACCCCTAGTTTCGGTTTTCTTGAATTCAAAACATTTGAAAATCCTCCCGGGGAAAGGAATCCAAGAGAGAAACCCATACCTTACTGTAGAATTGAATCTACAAAGATCACCCTATTTTTTGCACGAAAATCTTGAAGAATTTCCTTGAAATAGCCTAAGGAGAACCGAGAGTATTTTTCTATTTTTCTTACGTTTGTTTACTGTTTTTCAATCGAGAGTTTCTACTGGATAAATGTGAGTTTAAGTCTTAGGAATTGAATATTGACTAATTCAACTTAGGATAATTAACTTAAATAAATAAATCAATTAGGTAATTACCAAAACGCCCCTCCTAAATTGACTAAAAATAGGAGAGCATTTGACTTAGCTAAATTCTGAAAATTTGTTAAGGGTCTCGGGTTTGACCATGAATTTAAATTATTTAATTAAGTTGCTAATTTAATTAATTAAGTGACCTAGGGTAATTACTAAAGTACTCCTAATTCACTTGGACCATAACCAACCCCTTTGGCCCATCCTAGGTTAGGTACAAGGATGTTTCTTTAGTTAGCTACTCGGCTAGTGTCACCCGGTTAGGTCTTAGGATTTCGGGCACACTAGTTAGTTCATTATAGTTAGTCCTAGGTTACTTATCTCTAGTTAGGTAAGTTAGGTGGAGCCTAGGATTGGTTAGGAATCTCGGCCCCACGTGGCTTGACCCGATGCGTGCTGGCCTCCTAACCGCCCTAACCGAATCAGTTGGGCTTGGTCTCTTGGTCTCTCGGCTGGTAGCACATGTGTTACCGTGCACTTTCCTAACCGTTCACTCTGTAGTTGCACTTGGAAAGTTCACTTCTTGTCCCAAGGATCCTCACAATGTCCTTGGGAACTGCTTAATCTACATGATCATTTTAAATGATCATGTGTTATGGTACCTAGGCTTGACACTTGGATGCCTCGTACTTAATGTGTGTAAGCGAAGAAATTAAGAATTTTAGCTTAGGGTCTTCATTTTAGGTACAATTCCTAACAAGCTTGGATTGGAGCATTTGAACATCAAAGTGTAATTTAAGTTACTTTTTAATACATAGAAATTGGTTAACACCCTTAAGCCAATATTCTCTAACATGCCCAATATTACTCAATATTGGGAATTGGGAAGCCTATGTACCCCAATATATATTCTTAAAACCTAATAGACTCTTCACTAGACAAGTACATTTTCTGGAATGATACACACACCCTAGAATATATGACACTCTCGGAGTGCAACCCGCGTACTCGATTTCTCGGAGGTCTTACACAAGCCCTTTCGTATCATTCATCGCATATACATAGTGAAAAGTAGTGCGGAATTAAAACTTTTTACAAATATTTTCATAGTCATTAAAATCCCTTTCATATAAAACTCATAGGAAACACTAAGTCTCATTTCATCAAATCTTAGACACAATAGAAATATAGTACTACTAAGTCTATTACAATAGTTCAATAAGACAAATAAAAGACATATATGCCCTCGAGTCAAATGAGGACATACATCAACTTCACTTGAATGATGCTACGATCTAATTATTTCTTCTCAAATGCTTCTCACCTATCAACCACTATAGAGATAGATAAAAGCATGGAATTATTACAACCACATGAACTAAGTATGACATAATGCATAAAAATCATGAAAATGGACATTTATTGTAAATATGCATCTTTTTCATTTAAACATCATAATATAATTATAAAAATAACATTTAACATCTTTGTAACATTTCCGAAATCCCAAAGTCAAGTGATAAGACTTAAATAGGCTCCTTAAGGTCTAAACCATTGTGTCTATCCAAATTAGGCGTAGATGGAGTCATTGAAGTGCTTTAGAACCAAAACGTCCATAACGTCCGCTAAGTTGGTTTATAAGAGGGCTAGAGTGTCCTTTTAGTTTGATCAAGTTAAAGAGTCGGAATTTAGTAAACGTTTGTAACAATGGGTGTAACACATAGTGTGGGATGGTTGGAAAAGTCAGGGTACGACTCTCCGAGGATCAAATAAGGGCCCACGAGGAGGACCCTTGAAACAGTAGGCCACGACGGACCCAATGACGGGGCATCACAGGCGTGATGCGGCATCGAGGCCACCGTCGTGCCAGCTTTAGCTGCTGGGAAGAAAGCCTCCACCTGCATAGTCTCTGACCAGCGCGACGGACGTGAAGGACGGAGGAGGGCCTGTCCATCACGCCCACGACGGCCCGTCGGCGCGGAGTCATCGTGGAGGGCCAGTAGTGTTTTTAGGGACTTAAGTTTTAGTTAATTATTTTATTAAGTTACTTAAGACCCCACTATAAATACCCAACCTTCATTAACCTAATCACAATTCTCCAAACAAAACTCTCTTCCTTCTCTCTACTTTCTCTCTCTATTGGAAGACTCCATTGGAGAACAACTTGGGGAGATCATTGAGGGCTGATTTAGCACGAAATTCACCATCAAAACGTCATCAAATCTTAATGTATGGGATCTAATTCACCTTTGAGACTTCTTTCCTCAAAGGGCTCCTTCAAGGACTTTCCAAAAGTTGAGTTTCATATGGGTTTCATCCAATTTCGAGTTTGTTGGTATGCATTAAGTTTTTTATGTATTCTTTGGGTTATAATGAATTGATTATCATGTATTGTATCTTGATTATGATGAATTGATGTGGTGTGGTCTAGATTGTGGGAAATGACCCTAACCCTTAACCCTAGGTATTAAGATTGATATGAATTTGGGTTGATTTGATGTAATTGATCTAATTATTGTTGAAATCATCCTTAATGGTGTTTATTGCCTTGATCATGAATATATTGTAATGAATGGAAGTTCTTCATGCCTAATTCTTGAGTATTGAATATAGGGTAAGAAGATGGACTTTGATATCATGTTACCAGGCTTTGATTTAGTATTGCTTTGTGGTATAGTGCTTCCTCTTAAATTAGTTCTTATGTTGACTATTGAATTACATTGGTATGATGACCTAAATTGGGTTGGTCTATGGGTTGATGGTAAGGACCTTATTGGTGAACTATGGAGAAGTATTGGTAAGTCTTCATCGTTCTAATCCTTACTTCAAATTGTGAATTATTTGTCATCAAGTGATAAGGTTGTGTTGAAGTAAACCTAGCTTAAGGTGATAGGTCGGTATGATGATCGAATTGAAATGCTTAGTTTGGTTGTGAGGTTGCCTAGGAGTACATGATATAGGGAAGTTGTTATGTAAAGATGTGCCCTATTGTGATGAGATGTGCGTGGGCTAACTTCACCTATATGAATTGATAATGAAAGGATTATTTCTCATACAATTCTTATTGAGCTATGACATATATATATATATATATGTATGTATGTATATTTTAAAGGCTTTCCAATAAAGGGACCTAGCTTAGCACCGAGTGAGCTTGTATGTGAGGGAGTGACACTTTCTTATATAAGGAAAGGTAGGGTTCACTACGGTTCTCACGGGGTGGATAGCCTCATGACCCAAATAGGGTGTAGAGTCGATATGTCCATGGTTCTTTTCCCCAAGCTCCATAAACTATGTTGCCACCATAGGATACTAGCTAGTGGATCCACCTAGATAGCTACGTTTACGTTAGGTTCTACTTTGGCCGGTAGACCACCTTCCATCTGTGTAAGGTTTCATGACACCGGATTTCACATTTGCTCATGTGGTCTATGTCGGTTAAGGCAAGGTTTCTCTAAACTAAAATGAATGAAGTAACTTGAGAGGGTTTGGCTATAGCTTAGGTAGGGGTATGGGACTCCACTTAAGCCTTGCACTAGTTTGCCTTGATGGGAGCTTTGAGAGGTTAATATTATGCATGTAAAGTATTGATGTAATGTAAATGATTTTGTACATTGAATAACATACATATGAGTATAAGGTTGTTGCTTTTGATTAAAGAAGAATGTTTTCATGAAATGGAAGAGTATGTTAGGTACGGTTGATTGCTAATTGTAGTCTTGATAGGTTACTTGATTAAGAATTATGGGAATTTACTTGATCATTGCACTTGTGACTTTATGAAGGGTATATTTAGTATGTTTTGCTTTACTATGCTTCACTCGTATACATGTTTTATAATGATTTTTATTAATGTCCTTTTCTAAGTATATTTGATTGGTAATTCTATATGTGATTCCATACTTAGTACATGTGGAGTACTAACCCCATTTCTTTCCCTTTTCCCAAACATTTTAGGTTCGGGTCGTTGATCTTGCTCTGAATTGCTGGAAAGGAAGACTTGGATCTCTAACCATCCAAGTGGTAGGTCCTCATTCTCCCGAGGGCGTTGCTGACATCTTACTCCTATGTTACTTAGTTACTATAGTTCTGTTTTGACTCATTTACTCATTTGACACGATGTTGTATATGGCCTATATGTGGCTTCTTGTATTGATGTAGGGCTATGCCCAAGATTTATTGTCTTTGATAGATGGTTTATGAGATGAGACGACTGTTATGACTATTACTTCTCTATTTATAAATGTGTGAAATAAAAGTAGAAGACTATGTAATCTTCGTATATGAACAAGTCTATGTATACTTGATATAAATATGACTATGTGTATGTAGAGGTCTATGTAAACCTCCGAGTAGTTATAGATAAAAAGTTTTAAATTCCTTCACATTTTTAATTGATGAATGGTATGACGAGGCTAAGAGGCTTGTCTTAGTCCTCAAAGAGGACGACGACGCCGGTTATGTATAAGGGGTAAACCCGGATGTAACAAACTTGGTATGAGAGCATGAGGTTGAATATCATTGATGTTAACGTCTCTCTCAACTACTTTATATAGGTTTGTATTCATAATTGTGAAGCGCGCCACACTTATGAATAGGAACTTATTTGATGCTTAGGAATCAGTCTCATTGTTGGAAATCCATATCGTGCCTCTAGAATGTACGTCATATATGTAATTGCCTAAACCTTGTGTTTTGGTTATAGGAGATGAATACTAGAAGGAGTGCAGCCAGAAGACTTGAGGAGGAGATTGCTGCGGTGGGAATCCCTCCCCGTGGTGATCCAGTCCCTCCCTTTGAAGAGATTGCTGTTGATGATCAGGTTCCCGATGATCCTCCACCGATGGCAGAGGCTCAGATGAGGGCTATTATTGCTCAAATGTCTCAAGCCATGACTACTCAAGCTCAAGCCGCAACGGTTCAATCCCAAGACATGACTGCCCAAGCTAATAGGGATTTGGCACCTAGAGTTCATGAGCAAACTATGACTTTCCGACTTAGGGACTTCACCCGAATGAATCCTCCTATCTTCTATGGGTCTAAGGTTGATGAAGACCCTCAAGAATTCATTGATGAGGTTTATAAGATTTTGTGTGCTATGGGGTTGTCTTCTAGTGAGAATGCCGAGTTGGCCTCATACCAACTCAAAGATGTGGCTCAGACATGGCATATGCAATGGAAAGATAATAGGCCACTTCAAAGTGGGCCAGTGACTTGGGAGTTGTTCAAAAGGGCTTTTCTTGATCGGTTCTTCCCTAGAGAGATGAGAGAAACTAAGGTGGTAGAGTTCATCAATCTCCGCCAAGGAGAAAAGAGTGTACATGAGTACTCTTTGAAGTTCATTCAATTGGCTAAATATGCTCCTTCCTTGGTCTCCGATCCTAGAGACGAGATGATTCGATTCGTGACAGGTGTGTCGGATGTCAATCAGCTATGCTTCATGATAACATGAATATCTGTCGTCTTATGGTGCATGCAAAAAGGGTTGAGGAGGCTAGAACAAAAAGGAAGGATAAGGATAAGGATTCAAGAAGGGCAAGGTCTTTCGAGAGTGTAACTACTAAAGATAGGTTTGGAATTCAAGACAAGCCTAGATTCAAGAAAAGGTTCTCAAATCAAGTTTCAACCAAATTTCCCAAGGCTAGGGATGAGAAGGTCCCAAGACCAAGAGTTCAAAAAGGGAAAAGTGGGAACTCGTCTAATGAGAATCCACCTTGCAAGGAATGTGGGAAGAAGCATTTAGGTGTTTACCTCCTAGGTTCGGACAAATGCTTTGGTTATGGAAAGATTGGTCACAAAGTGCGGGATTGTCCAAATGCTAAAGGGCAAGAGAGGGGTGGTCAGCCGAGTGGTTCTAATGATGTTCCCAAAAAGAACCGTTTCTATGCTCTTCAATCGAGAGATGACCAAGAGGCCTCTCCCGATGTGGTGACCGGTATGTTACAAATCTTTGCTATCGATGTGTATGCTTTGCTAGATCCGGGTCCTACTTTGTCTTTCGTTATTCCCTTAATAGCTAAAAAGTTCGATACTTTACCCGATGTTTTGCTTGAACCTATTTTGGTGTCTACTCCGGTGGGTGAGTCAGTGGTAGCAAGAAGAGTCTACCGAAATTGTCCTATCTCTATGCCCCATAGAGTTTCTCATGTAGATCTAGTTGAACTAGACATGTATGATTCTGATGTCATTTTGTGTATGAACTGGTTGCATGCTAGCTTCGCTTCTATTGATTGTAGGACGAGAGTTGTGAGGTTTAGTTTCCCAAATGAACCCATTTTTGAGTGGAAGGGTGGGAATTCTCTTCCTAGAGGTCGATTCATATCATGTGTAAAAGCGAGTAAGATGATCTCAAAGGGGTGTCTTTATCATATTGTGAGAGTCCAAGAAGTTGATTCCGAAATTCCTCCTATTGAGTCGGTCCCCGTGGTGAGTGAATTTACGGAGGTCTTTCCTGATGAACTTCCCGGCATTCCTCCCGAATGGGAAATCTATTTCAGTATTGATTTGCTACCGAAAACAAACCCTATCTCTATGCCTCCTTATAGAATGGCTTCGGCCGAGTTAAAGGAGTTGAAGGCGCAACATAAAAGATTTGCTAGACAAGGGCTTTATAAGTCCTAGCATTTCTCCAAGGGTGCTCCGGTTTTGTTCATGAAAAAGAAGGATGGGTCCTTAAGAATGTGTATTGACTACCGCCAACTCAACAAGGTTACTATCAAGAACAAGTATCCTCTTCCTCGGATTGATGATTTATTTGACCACTCCAAAGAGCTAGTTGTTTCTCCAAAATTGACTTGAGGTCAGGGTATCACCAACTTAGGGTGAGAAATGAAGATATTCCAAAGACGTCCTTTAGGACTCGGTACGGGCATTATGAGTTCATGGTCATGTCCTTTGGTCTCACAAATGCTCCAGCGGCATTTATGGACCTAATGAATAGGGTGTTTCGAAGTTACCTTGATGCATTTGTTATTGTATTTATCGATGATATCATGGTGTATTCGAAGAATGAGGTTGATCACATGGGTCATCTAAGGGTGGTATTGCAAAACCTTAAAGAGCATAAATTGTTCGCCAAGTATAGCAAGTGTGAGTTTTGGTTGAGGTCGGTAGCGTTTCTTGGGCACATCATCTCTAGTGAGGGAGTTGAGGTAGACCCAAGGAAAACTAATGCGGTAAGAAAATGGCCTAGACCGTTGACCCCAACTGACATTAGGAGTTTCTTGGGTTTAGCGGGCTATTATCGAAGGTTTGTAGAAGGTTTTTCATCCATTGCATCTCCATTGACTTCATTAACTCACAAGGGTAAAAAGTTTGAGTGGTCGGAGGCCTGCGAGAAGAGTTTCCAATTATTTAAAGACAGGCTTACTTCAGCTCTGGTATTAACTTTACCGGAAGGTTCTAAAGGGTTCGTTGGGTATTGTGATGCATCCCGCATAGATTTGGGGTATGTGATTATGCAGAATGGGAAGGTGATTGCCTATGCTTCACGGCAACTTAAGGTTCATGAGAGAAATTACCCCACTCATGACCTTGAATTAGCGGCCGTAGTGTTTGCTTTGAAAATATGGAGACATTACTTGTATGGTGTCCATGTGGATGTTTTCACCGATCATAAGAGTCTTCAATATGTGTTTACTCAAAAAGAGTTGAATCTCCGACAAAGAAGGTGGTTAGAATTGTTGAAGGATTATGATATGAGTGTCCTATATCACCCCGGCAAGGCCAATGTGGTGGCGTAGGCTCTGAGCCGTTTGACTATGGGTAGTGTGTCCCATTTTGATGATGATAAGAAAAAATTAGTGAAAGATGTTCATGGTTTGGCTAGGTTGGGTGTTCGTTTATAGAGTTCTCTAAATGGAGGTGCCATGGTTCATCATAGCTCTGTATCATCATTGGTGGTGTCCAAACAACACCTTGATCAACTATTGATGGAGTTGAAGAAATCTGTTCTTGGTAAGATGAATGAGTCTTTCTCCTTAGGAGGAGATGGTGTGTTGAGGTACCAAGGGAGGTTATGTGTTCCTGATGTTGATGGATTGAGGGATAGGATCCTTGATGAAGCCCATGGATCCCACTATTCCATCCATCCGGGTTCTACTAAGATGTATCATGACCTTCAAGAAATATATTGGTGGGAAGGTTTGAAGAAGGACATAGCGGAATTTGTTGCTAAGTGTCCAAATTGCCAACAAGTGAAGGCGGAACATCAAAAGCCGGGTGGCTTACTACAAGAGATCCAAATTCCTACTTGGAAGTGGGAAGACATTAATATGGACTTTGTGGTAGGGTTGCCTCGGACTCAAAAGTCATATGATTCTATATGGGTGATTGTTGATAGATTGACTAAGTCCGCTCATTTTATTCCCGTCAAATCCACGTATTCAGCGGAAGATTATGTGAAGATCTTCATAGATGAGATTGTATGTCGCCATGGTATTCCGTTATCCATCATTTTGGATCGGGGTACACAATTCACATCTAGGTTTTGGAAGTCTTTTCAAAAAGGTTTGGGTACTAAAGTGAAATTGAGTACCGCCTTTCATCCTCAAGCGGATGGTCAAGCAGAACGAACAATTCAAACTCTTAAGGATATGCTTAGAGATTGCATTATTGATTTTAAAGGGAGTTGGGATAAGCACTTGCCGTTGGTAGAGTTTGCGTACAATAATAGTTTTCATTCGTCCATCTCCATGGCTCCCTATGAAGCCTTGTATGGTAGGAGGTGTAAGTCTCCTATAAGATGGTTTGATGTTGGTGAACCATCGATCTTTGGTCCCAACTTGATTAATAAGACATTGGAGAATGTGCATATCATTAGAAATAGGTTACAAACAGCCTATAGTCGACAAAAGTCCTATACCGATAATAGGAGAAGAGATTTGGAGTTTGAAGAGGGTGACAAGGTGTATTTAAAAATCTCACCTATGAAAGGGGTGGTAAGATTTGGCAAGAAAGGGAAGTTGAGCCCTCGTTACATGGGTCCTTATGAGATTTTGGAAAGGGTTGGTAAAGTTGCCTATCGCTTGAAACTACCTAACGATTTAGCTTCGGTTCATCCGGTTTTCCATGTCTCGATGTTGAAGAAGTGTGTTGGGGATCCCGAGACTATCCTTCCTATTGAAGGCCTTGGAGTCAAGGATAACCTCTCTTATGAGGTGGTTCCTATCCGAATCCTTGATAGGCAAGTGAAAAGGTTGAGGAACAAGGAGGTGGTTTCCGTAAAAGTGTTATGGAAGAACCACCTAGTTGAGGGTGCAACATGGGAGGCCGAGGCTGACATGAAATCCCGTTATCCTCATCTT
This sequence comes from Solanum sitiens, assembly GCA_016801875.1. Taxonomy (NCBI): domain Eukaryota; kingdom Viridiplantae; phylum Streptophyta; class Magnoliopsida; order Solanales; family Solanaceae; genus Solanum; species Solanum sitiens. The sequence goes on along the minus strand of JABWTJ010000144.1, from coordinate 1,643,594 downwards.
TTTAATGATTAAGGTTAGTCATTCTCTCTAATGATGAATATGCTAGACATTATGTATCCTTGATGTTTTGGTGAAGTTTTTTCAAAAAACAAATAATCCTAGTTTGAGATTTCACAATGAAGTCACTGTAAGGTGAGCTTAAATAAATTTGAATTTGTCTTGCTTTTTGCATATTTAAGTCAAGTCGTGTATGTGATATAGTGAATCCTTGTGGATGTTATAATGAACATATTGATAAGATGAACTTTGTGCTAAGTGACTTGTATATCAACTGATTGAGCTTATATGTGTTGTGAGTAGAAAGTATCTCATGAGGAAACTTTGAGCTTATGTATGATAAATTGATGTTTTGGAGTGTTTTATTGAAATGATATGATTCATGTTAATTGAATATTGTGAATTGGTTGAGCTGCTAGTCTTGAGTCTATTCCCTCATTTAAAGAGTGTTTAGTGTCATTTGGGGACGAATGTTCCTAAGGGGGGGGGGATAATGTAACATTTCTGAAATCCCAAACTCAAGTGATAAGACTTAAATAGGCTCCTTAAGGTCTAAACCATTGTGTCTATCCAAATTAGGCGTACATGGAGTCATTGAAGTGCTTTGGAACCAAAATGTCCATAACGTCCGGTAAGTTGGTTTATAAGAGGGCTAGAGTGTCCTTTTAGTTTGATCAAGTTAAAGAGTCGAAATTTAGTAAAAGTTTGTAACAATGGGTGTAACACATAGTGTGGGATGGTTTCAAGTTGGAAAAGTCAGGGTACGACTCTCCGAGGATCAACTAAGGGCCCTCGAGGAGGACCCTTGAAACAGTAGGCCACAACGGACCCAATGACGGGGCGTCACAGGCGCGACGGGGCGTCAAGTCCACCGTCATGCCAGCCTTAGCTGATGGGAAGAAAGCCTCCGCCTGCACAGTCTCTGACCAGCGCGACGGACGTGCAGGACGGAGGAGGGCCTGTCCGTCACGCCCACGATGGCCCATCGGCGGGGAGTCGTCGTGGAGGGCCTATAGTTTTTTAGGGATTTAAGTTTTAGTTAATTATTTTATTAAGTGACTTAAGACCCCACTATAAATACCCAACCATCATTAACCTAATCATAATTCTCCAAACAAAACTCTCTTCCTTCTCTCTACTTTCTCTCTCTATTGGAAGACTCCATTGGAGAACAACTTGGGGAGATCATTGGGGGCTGATTTATCACGAAATTCACCATCAAAACGTCATCAAATCTTAAGGTATGGGATCTAATTCACCTTTGAGACTTCTTTCCTCAAAGGGCTCCTTCAAGGACTTTCCAAAAGTTGAGTTTCATATGGGTTTCATCCAATTTCGAGTTTGTTGTTATGAATTAAGTTGTTTATGTATTCTTTTGGTTATAATGAATAGATTATCATGTATTGTATCTTGATTATGATGAATTGATCTGGTGTGGTCGAGATTGTGGGAAATGACCCGAACCCTTAACCCTAGGTATGAGGATTGATATGAATTTGGGTTGATTTGATGTAATTGATCTAATTATTGTTGAAATCATCCTTAGTGGTTGTTATTGCCTTGATCATGAATATATTATAATGAATTGAAGTTCTTCATGCCTAATTCTTGAGTATTTAATATAGGGTAGGAAGATGGACTTTGATATCATGTTACCAGGCTTTGATTTAGTATTGCTTTGTGGTATAGTGCTTCCTCTTAAATTAGTTCTTATGTTGACTATTGAATTACATTGGTATGATAACCCAAATTGGGTTGGTCTATGGGTTGATGGTAAGGCCCTTATTGGTGAACTATGGAGAAGTATTGGTAAGTCTTCATCGTTCTAATCCTTACTTCAAATTGTGAATTATTTGTCATCAAGTGATAAGGTTGTGTTGAAGTAAACCTTGCTTAAGGTGATAGGTTGGTATGATCATTGAATTGAAATACTTAGGTTGGTTGTGAGGTTGACTAGGAGTACATGATATAGGGAAGTTGTTATGTAATGATGTGCCCTATTGTGATGAGACGTGCGTGGTACTTCACCTATATGAATTGATAATGAAAGGATTATTTCTCATACAATTCTTATTGAGCTAAGACATATATATATATATATATATATAGGTATGTATATTTTAAAGGATTTCCAATAAAGGGACCTAGCTTAGCACCGAGTGAGCTTGTATGTGAGGGAGTGACACTTTCTTATATAAGGAAAGGTAGGGTTCACTACGGTTCTCACGGGGTGGATAGCCTCATGACCCAAATAGGGTGTAGAGTCGATATGTCCATGGTTCTTTTCCCCAAGCTCCATAAACTATGTTGCCACCATAGGATACTAGCTAGTGGATCCACCTAGATAGCTACGTTTACGTTAGGTTCTACTTTGGCCGGAAGACCACCTTCCATCGGTGTAAGGTTTCATGACACCGGATTCCACATTTTCTAATGTGGTCTATGTCAGTTAAGGCAAGGTTTCCCTAAACTAAAATGAATGAATAAGCTATAGACTAATCGAAGTAACTTGAGAGGGTTTGGTTATAGCTTAGGTAGGGGTATGTGACTTTACTTAAGCCTTGCACTAGTTTGCCTTGATGGGAACTTTGAGAGGTCAATATTATGCATGTAAAGTAGTGATTTAATGTAAATGATTTTGTACATTGAATAACATGCTTATGAGTATAAGGTTGTTGCTTTTGATTAAAGAAGAATGTTTTCATGAAATGGAAGAGTTTGTTAGGTAAGGTTGATTGCTAATTGTAGTCTTGATAGGTTACTTGATTAAGTAAGAATTATGGGAACTTACTTGATCATTGCACTTGTGACTTTATGAAGGGTATATTTAGTATGTTTTGCTTTACTATGCTTCACTCGTATACATGTTTTATAATGATTTTTATTAAATGTCCTTTTCTATGTATATTTGATTGGTAATTGTATATGCGGTTCCATACTTAGTACATGTGGAGTACTAACCCCATTTCTTTCCCTTTTCCCAAACATTTTAGGTTCGGGTTGTTGATCTTGCTCCGAATTGCTGGAAAGGAAGACTTGGATCTCTAACCATCCAAGTGGTAGGTCCTCATTTTCCCAAGGGCGTTGCCGACATCTTACTCCTATGTTACTTAGTTACTATAGTTCTTTTTTGACTCATTTACTCATTTGAGACGATGTTGTATATGGCCTATATGTGGCTTCTTGTATTGATGTAGGGCTATGCCCAAGATTTATTGTCTTTGATAGATGGTTTATGAGATGAGACAGCTTTTATGACTATTACTTCTCTATTTATAAATGTGTGAAATAAAAGTAGAAGACTATGTAATCTTTGTATATGAACAAGTCTATGTATAATTGATATAAATATGACTATGTGTATGTAGAGGTCTATGTAAACCTCCTAGTAGTTATAGATAAAAAGTTTTAAATTGATTCAAATTTTTAATCGATGAATGGTATGACGAGGCTAAGAGGCTTGTCTTAGTCCTCAAAGAGGACGCCGACGCCGGTTACGTCTAGGGGGTAAACCCGGATGTGAGAATCTTAGAATAGGAAATCACTTAGTCAGATTAGAATATTTTTAAGGCAACTTTACAGTAACCTCAATTCACTGTACAATGAACTTCCTCACTGTTACAATGAAGTTGCTTAATTCTATCTTAGGCAGTTTATAGCATGCACTTCCCTCACTAAAAGCTATCCTATGACCCACTTAAGCAACACAAAGAAAGACTGATCATACACACTCTCTAAGAATTCCTATATGATACTCAAGACTACTTATAATGAGACACATACACACGTACAAGACACCAAACACATAACATGTATGACATGACATTCTCCTTACCAAGGCTATCAAAAGACTTACTTAAGGTACTCCTAGAAGAGAACTCCCATACACCCTCTTTGGGGTTATCTAAATAATCCTTAAGACTTCCTAAGTTTAGATCATGCCTAAAGAATCAACAAACTTCCCTAACTAGAGTCATTCTCAAGACTTCCCTAGATAAGACCTGAAGAGATCATCCCTTATGCCCCCTTCACACTTTAACTAAGGAATCCTTAAGTCACTCTAGATAAGGTACTAATTCATTAACATGATTTCTAAGAAAAGCCAATATCTCATTAGTTCATTAAGAAACATTCATCACTTAGAGGACATTCAAGTAATGGTCTTGGAGAAGATCTAGGGAGTTTCACTAACATCTTCAAAGCCTATTGTGCAATGTCTAGATAGCGTACCATACCACCACCTAAACTTCATAAAATTGCTCTAATGATAATAGGTATCCTATATGATGAGAATAGGTAATAACCGACATAGACCATGGGATCCGGAGTTGCAACCTACTCCGATGGAGGGTGTTCTACTTGCCAATGGTAGAACTTAAACACATCCCATGTAGGCACATGGTTAAGGAATATGAAGGGATTACTTTGTTTTCTAGCCTCATCCTTTAACTAGAAATACTTCCCTGACAATACTTACTCGGTGCTAGCCTTTGTTCTCATAGAGTAATTCACATTAAAGGTTTATACAAAAGAGTTCTATTTCAAGTTCATAACCCAATTACATTTACCCTACCAAATAGGTCCCCTAGGGTTGCCTTTCAATGGCGACAAGAAGCTCATAATGAATTTCCTAAGGATTGATATGATGTCGTTCAAGACAACCAACCATTACCGCTTTCTACTTCAAGGTTCATAACCATACCACTAGGTTCAAGGTTTCACATAAATGACCCTCTTAGAAACATTCAAGGTCTCGTATAAGTCATACATTCAAGACTAAGAGGTTTTAGCATCCTAAGTCAAGACATCTCATATTCATATTCATACATGTATCAAGTAAGGGACACAAGTCTACACAGAAGACACAATAAGACTTCACTTTATCACATATTGCATATCATATTCAAGAAGCACATAGGTACAACCTTCATCACCTTTAGGTAACCCTATAAACTAAGCACATAGGTACAACCTTCATCACCTTTAGGTAACCCTATAAACTACTATACCATAATCAATATAGCCATCATAAGACTCAATAACCAATTAGGAAGAACCATGCATCAACTCTTAGACTACAAATACAAGACATAGTCATAGTCTAACATGATCACCTAAATAACATAAATAGAAGAAACAAAATACTTTCACATTAATTCACATTTAGGTAGTTATGATCTTACTTCACATAATAAACTACACAAATCATCACATTACTTCAAGTAGTGCCGACAAGGCCATGATAATCGTAATACATAAAGTAACGCCGACAAGGCGACATCAATCACATAACACCGCCACCATAAGTGGACCATACCAATCACAACATAATTCAAGATCTAAATTACATAAAATAAAGAGAATTAGGGCAGCGTACCACCAATCCATTCTCTCCACTTTAATCTATGTCTAAATCATCAAATTCAATACCATAAGGCCTTTACCCATGCCCATAAACATCAATTCAATTCATAAATTATAATACTCAATTAATCTAGGTTAATTCAATATAGATTTATAAATCTAAGACAACCTATACATCAATTGAATACAATTGTTACATCATTCAATAGCCCATAGAAAACTACACTAGAAGGCATAAGGATTAAGACAATATCTCTTAACCCATAAAGTAGTCAAAAACTAGGGTTCGTCAATTACATGGGTTCACAAGTTAATTGAGTTAAAATCATCTAATGAACAACAATATAATAAATGCATAATGATTCAAAACCTTTAATACAAGAACCCATGAATAGATCATAAAATTGGACAAGTTCATCTTTGAAAACATTAGAAAACTTCTTTGAATTTGGTCTCCTTTATGAATAGAGTTTCAAGGATAAAAAATCATACCTCAATGATGTTAATCCTCCAATTTTATGAATAATCACCACTCAAATCTCCAATCGAAGCTCTTTCTTGAGTTTTGGCTTCAATGGAGTTCTAGGGAATTTCTAAGTGATTTTAGGTTTTGATTTTGAAGAATGAATTCTTCTAAGTGTTAAAGACTTATAAACATGTTGAAAATTCCCAAAAGACCCCTAAGTAACCTCACTTTATCTTATTTGGAAGTGGGGTGAGTTTACAACTTCACCCCTAACATTACAATGAACCTGCGTAGGAAACCTGTACCATCGACTACTGGCAGTCGACAGACCGTTTGTATACAAAAGGACCATCTTGTCCTATCGTCGTTTAGATTAGAGACTTTCATTATGGAGACTGGGATACCTATGATAAGTCTAGACCCACGACACCCACCGACGGGGCGTTGACTTTCCCACAAGCCGTTGTTTGCCTCAGTCGATTGGGGCCTGGTCTGGCAGCCTTGGCTCAAAGAAAGGGTGATTTCTCAAGGACCCTTGGTTCGTCCTTGGGGATTTTTTACCAGACGTTTATAACCCAATTATGTTTGTATACGAGTTTAGGACCTGTCACATAAATTTCATCTAAAAAAAACACGTAAAACCTGACGAAACAAGGTCATTTCAAGCCAAACCTTTCGAACGTCATGGACTTTCTTGGACGTTAGACCTCCAAACTTCACAAAACTTGACACACTGCCTACATACATCATAATAACTCATTTAAGGACCTCATTAACTTATTAATCACACAAACATATAAAACCACATATCAATCACATAGCAGACTTAGTCGTTGAACATCTTAGTCGTCCCTTGACGTTTTGACTTCCAATGCACCTAAACTCTTAGACACTGCCTCAATACCACATTATAGAAAAGTTTAGTATATTATACCATCATGACAACCATGTAAAGAACTAGTTCACCTAAGTCATTTTTGGGATCTTACATTATGAAAATCTAGGGTTTTACTCAATCTTATGAGTTCTTTCATCAAACATTTTCAAATGGTTTCTAATGACAAATTATGATTGTATTAGTGTTTAATTAATTATTTAAGATAAAAATACTCCATTAACCCATGAATTCTCTCAATTCATATATTGTTCATTTGTAAGGGTCATGACCAAGTGACTCGACATAGGCATGGGCGTGGCAAAGGGTTGGCATGACTTTGCGAAAGACTAAAATGCGGGTAGAATCAAGCATGTGTTGTGTGAGAGAAGTGTTGGCATGGTCAAATGGGTTCAAAATATGTTTGTAGGACAGTGTCAAGACATGACATGAGCATTGGCAAGGCAACAGACCATGGCATGACTTGGAGGCTGGCCAACATCTGTTGTGGACAAAGTTGGCATTGGAAAATCACATGGTGTGGTCAAATACAGGAAAATTGAGCCGATCTAAATTAAAGTATTGTCAATTATGAATGAAATGCAACAAGAAAACAAGAAATGGCAGGAGTGGATTAAAAGTTAACAAGGCCAAAGCAAGGCAGCGGCAGGGTGTCGGTGGTGTGCAGGCATGGAAAATGTGTGGATGGACTCGGGTGGTCTTTGATGAAGTATTGACTATACACTGGTTAGAAATTATATTAGAGTCAAAAATATTCAAGGAAAATGCAGCAAAGAAATGAAATCTAGTCAGTAAGATCACATGCCATGCACATGGGGCGGTTACCTTCTTGTAACCGCTTGCGTCCAGATTCCTTGTATCTTGTAATTGCTTTTAAATTTTAAATTTAAAATGACTTATAAGTTGGGGATGTCAACTGAAGTTTAATTTAGTGGGCTAAACATTTGACAAGTGTTAGACATGTGTCACAAAACTATGCAATGTAAACACAAGGCTGCCACATGTTCTATAAATGGACAACCTTGTGTGTTGGACGAAATTGGCTTAATATAGAGAATAGAATTGTTATCCTAAGGTGAAAGAGGGATGATTAAGTCTGGAATTTCACCACGACACTTAAAATAAAAAGTGAGGGTTTTAGAAAGTGTCTAAGGCAATAATCGACTTGTGATTATGTCTTAAGTCGAAGTCGAAGTCGAAGTTTGACAGAATTGTTCTTCAATGAGTGAGTCCTTTGTATTGATTTTGAGAATAAATATAAAGGTTGGGTTTGCCCATATGTTTATGTGATGATTTCATGTTAAAGTCTGAAAAATAATCTAAGGCATAAAGAAAGAAAAATGTCCTTGAACGTTAGACAGAATAGGCTGCAGAAGGGCTTAGTTGAGTGGGACTTGATTTCTATATGCTGGGCTTGCACCAAATAAGGTGGAGTAGTCTGTCCTCCTAACATCATTTATGAAGAGGTTTTGATGATTATGAAAGCTTATGAATGGAATATGTTAAAATTTCCTTGGATTATTGAATTGTATCATTATATATGCTTTATTTCTGGTAAATTATTTGTGAGTTGATAATTTATTATCATGGCCTTGAAATGAAAAGTTATGACATGTAACGACTTGGGAGTACATTCTAGAAGTTAACGAGGTTGTGGACCGCTTAGAGGTCTAAGACAAGCGTCTTAGCATTCATTCATCGCATGGTCATAAAATTAGCAAAAGAATTAAAACTTTTCATAGCATAACACAAGACTACAACTCCATCTCATTTGAAAACCATAAGTACGTATTTAAGACCCTAAGTCTCGTTTTTCCATCATAGACTCAACAATAGTAGAGTAGAATAGAGACACGACCCTTAGCAACATAAAATCATAATCTATACTATTACATAAAATTAAATGCTCATCTTGACATAAAGATCCTTAAAGCATAAGGAACCTCACGAACTTGGGAAATATCTATATAAGATTTTCACTTTATGAAATGTCCTCTATCCATCACCACCTACATTGTGTATAAAGATGAAGAAGAATGGTATTAGTACAAGAATGCACTAGGTATGATAACTGTAACACCTTGAAAGTTCAATACCTAACTTAGAGATTAAAATGAGTGTCTATGTGCTTAGACACTGTTTTAAAGTCAAAATTTAAGAATATAAGTCATTTAGGAAGATTAGAAGTCAAAACATCAAGGAACGACCATGACTTCTGGAGACTAGTGCAAAAGGTGTTACCATGCCTTAGCCTATTTGACTAGGTTTTCAGAGTCGGAAATTGATGAATTTAGGTGGAAGGGTGTCTAAAATGTATTAGAGTCAATTCATAGTTGAAACGTTCGGGTATAACTCCCCAAGGACCAATCAAGGGCTCTTGAGGAGGACCCTTGCAATTTGGGTCTAATGTTGCCTAAGACACTGTGCACAAACGATTGCCACCAATAGATCGTGGTCCAACGATGGGGTGTAGATTGCCTCCTTCTATGGACACTTAGAATATTCGTGAAAGACGGTATTTTAACAGTCTCTTACAAATATGACGGACCAACAGGACGGAAGGTCATGTGGTCATCGATTGACAAATGTGGCGTCGGTCTCGTCTATGAGACCACTGGTTTTGCTGCTCGTTTTTAGATTGGTTAAGTTAATTATTTATGTGCTTAGTTAATTAGTTAGGTATTAATTTAGGTCTAATTGTGTCAGTTAACAACCTATATAAAGACCCTAAACTAATTAATGTAACCTAAACCTCATAAATCCCAAAACACAAATTATCTTCCTGCTGTCTTCTTTCTCTCTCCCAAGTTGAAGAACACCATAGAAGTCAAGTTCAAGGGGTTTTATAAAGATCAAATTATCTCCATCAAACTTCATTAATCAACAAGGTATAGGATTCCTTTCACCTTTGGGATCTCTTTCCCCAAAGGGTTCCGTCAAATTGATTTCGAAAGATGGGTTTTCATGTGCGTCTCTTTCAATCTTGAAATTGATCTTTCAATATTATTTTTTTATGATTTATTTTGATTTTATTGATTATATTATGATTAGTTATGACTATATTACACTACTTATTGATGGATTGATCTAGTTTGTAGAAGATGTCCTTTTCCCCATAACCATATGTTGTGATCTTGAATTGAACTATCCAGTATTGATGTAATTAGCTTGGTTATTGTGTGAATTACTATACTATGTTGATATTATGCAGATTTATGAATAGATTGAGATGAATTTTAGTCTCACCATGTTAGTTCTTGAGTAATTGATCTAGTTTGTGAAGTAGATTATGAATTTGACCTAAGTTTCTAATGTTAAGGTATGAACTAGTGATAGATTGTTGTATAGTGCTTCAATTGACTTCATTATTGCTTCAATTGACTTCATTATAATGTTGGATACTATTTTGTGATTATATTAAACCCAGTTTAGGGTGGCGTGTGAGGGTGATGGTAAGACCTTGATGTTTTCTTATGAAGGATACTTTGTAAGTCTTGTGATCTCAACTCTTTACTTCAATTATGGTTACTTGTGTTTAAGTGATGATGTTGTATTGAAGTATACCTTACATTAAGATTGATAGGTTTGGTATGATGTTGAATTGAAATGTCTTGTAAATTAATGGGAATTGAAGAATTTATGGATTGTTAGAATTGTCTATCTATTTTAATTCGTTCATGGACTGCCTAGGGTAATGTCCTGTTCGGATTGGATGTATATTTTGAAGAATTCATGATGAACCCTATTTTCCTAACCCTAGGTTATGAATTGAAGTTAATTTGGATAGGATTGATGCAATTGGCTTAATTATTGTAAGACCATGGATGATGACTTTTGAACGAGATTTGGTAAGTCTTGTGATATCAATCCTTAACTTCAATTATGATTACTTGTGTTTAGTGATGAAGTTATATTGAAGTATATCTTATGATAAGATTCATTAGGGTTGGTATGATGTTTAATTGAAATGTATTTACTTATGAGGATGGTTATGAATTGCCTATCTGCCTTATCATAATATGGTTATGTAAATGTGGTAACCTCTCATGTGTGAATTGTATTGAAAGGACATACTCATACAATTCCTATTGAGCTATGACTACGACTATATAAGGGGCAGACCCCTATGACCTAAACTAAGATATGATTACTAATGAAAGACTATAATACATGTAGCATGAAGAGTGTCTCAACTACATCTCCTAGATCTTGAAGTATGTTGCCCCCATAAGAATACTAGCTAGTGGATCCACATAAATTCTTTGTTCATGTTTCTGTACTACCTTGGCAAGGATTCCACCTTCTTTCGATGTAGGGTTCGATCATACCGGATTCCACATTAGCTCTTGTGGTCTATGTTGGTTAAGGAAAGATGTTCACGTATGTAAAACAAAGTAATAAATTGAATTCTAACTAGGTCGACCTAAGGGGTTTTCCTTAGTCTAGGCAGGGGTATGGGACTATACTTATACATTGCACTAGTTAGCATTGAGGGATGTCTTAGAAGGATGTTATTATATGCTTATGTTCTTATAAATGTAAATGATATGTATAGGTTGATCTTATATGTTAATGACACTATGTGGTATTGGTTTCACCTATGAATATGTGGTTGGTCCCTATGGCTAAAGTATGATAATGTCTACTCTTAATGATATAGCATGTAAAGTTGGGCATTGCTTATAGTTTATGTTGGGTTTACTTTGTTGAGTGGGGTTATGGGTCTTACTTAGCCATTGCACTAGTGGACTTAATGGGGGTGTATGAGTGATAGTATTGCTTAGGTTATGATGTTATGAACTCTTATGCATGCTTGTTGATATTATTACTTGATAGAGTTGTCTTTATTATGTGCTCAATTATGTTGGTATGCATGTTGATTTGACTAGTCTTTATATTGTTGGTCTTGTGATGTACGTGGTCTTGATTTAAGGAATATGTTTATTGACTTGTGTCTGTTCCTGAATATGCATAAGGCTTTTCAAATTAACTTGGCATATTTTTATCAAATGTCCCCTTTTAGCATGATTTCTATGTTGTGTGTGCATATGTGTCCATACTTTGTACAAGTGATATTCTAACCCCATTTCTTCCTTTGTCCCAAACATTTTAGGTTCTGGTCGTTGAAGGGTTCGTGACTACTTTTGAATGAAGGCTTGGAATCCTTGTCCAAGTGGGAATTTCCTCAAGTCCGAGGATGATGCCTTGATATTACTCTAGCTATGTTTCCTTGTCGTAGTTTAAGACGATAATTTCATTGTACTTGTTCCAAGATATTGTTGTAAGCCCTAAGTGGCATTTTTACATTGTAAGGACTTATGCCCATGTCGATTCGACTCCGTTTAAATTGTTTAATATGAGACATCCCTTTTAAGACTATGTTATGTATCTTATATATATGTGCCATAAAAGTAAGAGACTATGTAATCTTCTTATACGAAGGGTCTATGGATACTTGATATGAATATATTATGTGTAAGCAAGAGTTCTAAGTAAACCTCATGAAGTAGAGTAGATGAAAATTTTTAAATTTTCCGCATTTTTAACTTACGAATTTAATGATGAATGCTAAGAGGCTAGTCTTAGTCCTCTCCGAGTACGATGACGCCGGTTACGCCTAGGCGGTGCTCCTCGGATGTGACAGTGATTTGAGATATGCTTAGTTTGTGAGGTATTATGGGATGATTCACATGCATTGGAAAAGTGTGTTTTGTGGTGGCCTAGGGGCATAGTGCTCATATGTTATGATGAACTTTGGTCTTAATTATGAAAGTGAACTATGATCATGTAAGACCAAAAGGAGGTACTTAGCATTGGTATTAGCATGTGATGCTACCTTAGCCTTGCACAAACATACTTGGTGGTGGCTTGTGATGTAGTTCATAATAGTAAGAAAGACAATGAGTTACTTATTAACTCTTATATGCTTATGATGCCTTACTATGTTTAGGATAGTCATGTTATGCTTATGCGTTTATCTCTTATGATTTTGTCTATTGTTGACTAACCCTTTGAGATATCTTATGTTTGGTATGATAGATTCCATACTTAGTGTCACATTCAGGGAGCACCCCCCAGAAGTAACATGGCGTACTTGACCTATCGGTGGTTTTATACAAGCCCATAGTTATAATTTATCTCATTGTCAAAGTAAATTTAGCGGAAACTTTAAAACTTTTCATAGCACATCATATGCTAGAAACTTCACTTAATATATACAAAATATCATAAGTAAATATTTAGAATCAAGTATCTTTATGACATCCTAGACTGAGTATCGTAATAGTACTTTAGGGACACGACCCTTACAACATAATACATAAATACAATAATACTACACTTTATAGTAAATCATACTTTAGGAGATCCTTGGACTTAAGGATTCCTTTCCTTGAGCTTGGGAATCACATATCAAGCTCCTCATATTTTAAAGACATCCCTTAAACATCCATAACCTACAGTTTGTGTAAAAAGTCGAGAAGAATGGAGTTAGTACAAGAATGCACTATGTATGGCAACCATGCAAAAACATGCATTTAAAAGGGACATTTTCCTTGAAACCATGCATTATGCCTTTTTGTGAAACTTCATAAAACCTTGATACAATAGCTTTTATATCATTCACAAACTTCATATTGACATATTCAAAGGCCAAACATCATATAAAATCACACATAGAATTTAAACCACGTTTGGGCTCACTTTATAGTGAGCTATTAGACAACCTTTCTTGGACTCCCTTAAAGATACTTGTGTTATGTATAGGTGGGTTCATTACTTCCACCTATCCTAAGAAACCTCCCTTAGGTCATCCTAGTTAGAGTCCTAGTTATATACTTCCATTGTCAATTTTACTTTAGGGAAACTATAGCCTTAACCGACACTAAAACCATGGGGGCTACATGGAGTTTGGTGTTGTAGAGCCTTAAATAAAAAGAAGGCGTTCTTACCTAGCCAAGGTAGAACGTTAACACATGCTAGCATATTAAGTGGATTCAGTTGGTAGATCCTATGTGGCAAGCATAGTTATGGAACTTGGAGGTACATGCGAAAACCCTCTTTATGCCAAATGGGGTATTCTTTTATTCACTTATGGAAACCCTCTTTATACCTATTGAGGCATTGTGGTTATCCACCTCATGAGGATTATGGTGACCTACCTTCCTACAATGGGAAGGGACACCCTTCTTCTTCAAGTTAACTCGGTGCTAAGCTACGTTCCCTTTATTGAAAATTATTTATTAACATTACTTTATAAAACATAGAATTAGGAGATTGACTCCTAATGTGCTTAGTCATAGGTCATAGATGAGAGTTCATCAACCTAATTCATGTGAGAAATAACTTCACATTGACATAGCATATGTAAAGCCCCATCTAATTTAGGGTACCCTTGCTAACACCATTCAAGTGCCCCTCTATTGAGTAGATCATCATTCATGTGTGTGTGTGTATACATATATGTGATCAATCATTTCACATAACACTTTAAAGCCACACATGTTAATACTTCATTTGATTCATACATAAGTGTAAAAGTTTAACTATATGATCCATGCTTTCATATAAACACATTTAGACAGTAGTTATAATCATACTTCATCATACCATATACTTCACATTATAGTATATAAAACATGTTCATAACATACTCATGAACTCATACTGTAAGGCCTCAAAAATGAAATAGGTGAAGCTAGAGCCTAACATGGTTGTAATTATGGTATAAGGTCTTACATTGGTCTATAATATTGTATATAATAAGTGTCTAAGAGTTTAGATGCATTGGAAATCAAACGTTAAAAGACGACCAAGATGTTCGATGACTAAGTAACCTTTGTTCCTCAGATATGTTTTATGTTTTTATGCGTGATTCATTATGTTATGAAGTCCTTAAATGAGTTATTATGGTTTATATATTCAGTGTGTCATGTTTCGTGAAGTTTGGAGGTCAAACGCCCAAGAACGTCCATGACGTTGGAAACATGTGCCTTGAAATGACTTTGTGTGTCTAAGCTTGTTTCGTAGAGTTTTATGTGTTCGTTTTGGATGAAATTCATGTGAGAGGTCATAAACTCTGATACGGTCATGTTTGTATTGTAAACATCCATTTAACCAACCCCAAGGACCATTCAAGGGTCCTTGAGGAAGGACCCTTAAAGAGTGCCTAAGACTGCCCAAGACAGCCCACCAACTGATGGCAATCGACGCCCTGTGGGTCAGTCGACATGCCGTTGGTGAGGTCTCATGGATTGGAACTTAGGATTGGGTTAGGAGAGGACAAATACCATCCTCATTCCCAGACCACGGACCAGCAGGATGGTCCGTTGGTCAAAGGACGAGCCGTCGATCGTCCCTCCATATGTGAGCCTTTTTCCTGCGCAAGTTCACTATGATGTTAGGGGTGAAGTTGGGAATTAACCCAAAGTCTTATAAAAATAAGGGGACCGTTGTTTTAGGTGTTTATGGTTATTTTAAGAGAATATAATTCATCAAACTCTCATTTACACCGTAGCACTTAGATTAAAACCCTTTCCATCCTAAAGTTTCTCCAAAAACCTCCATGAGAGCTCAAAGTGAAGATGGAGCTTGAATATTGGTCTTAAATGGAGTTTATTCTTCAATTATTATTGGGTTCTTCTAATAATGTATTGTAGTTCTTCATCTAAGGCTTGCTATCACCTTAGATCAAATTTTAGAGATGATTTTCAAAGATTTCGAAAAGATGAAAAGTCCAATTTCTACTCGAAGTCTTGGGTTCTTGAATGAAACGTTCAAACCTTAATATATGGTGTTGTTGATGTATAATTGATGTTTTCCAATGAAATTCTCCATGAAACCTTGATCTTCTAAAATCTCTATATTTGACTAAAATATGGATGAATTGATCATGCTCTGATATTAATGAATTCATATGTAGATTGTTATGGGCTTTTGATTTATGTATAGATTATGATTTTATGGTTCATAGGTTGTTTCAATTTGATCAATTTAGTATTGTATATTCTTAGATCTATTGAATGTTAAGCGTATTAAATTGATATTGACTTAATATTTATGGATTCTAGTATAGTTTTCTATGGGTTATTACATGATGTAAGGATTATATTCAATTGAGGTATAGGTTGTATAAGATTGAAAAATCTATATTGAATTGACCTAGTTTCATTATTGTTATTGTAGTGAATTGATGTTCTTGGACGTGGGTAAGGGCCTTATGGTATCAAATTGGATGATTTAGCTTTGGATTGAAGTGGTAAGATTAAATGGGTGGTAGGATGCCCTAACTCTATTAATATTATGTAAATATTTTGTATTATGTTGTGATTGGTATGGCCACTTATGGTTGCGGTGTTATGTGAATGATGTGGCCTTGTCGGTGTTACTTTACGTATTATGATGATCATGGCCTTGTCATTACCACTTGAAGTAATATGATTATTTTTGTAGTTTATTATGTGAAGAATGATCATATCTACCTATATGTCAAGTAATGTGAAAGTATGTGTTTCTTCTAGTGATGCTATTTAGTTAATCATGTTAGACTATGACTATGTTTCTTGTGTGTAGTCTTAGAATTGATGAACGATTGTTCCTATTTGTCTTTATGAGTCTATGATGGTCATATTTGATGATGTTATAGCAGTGTATAGGGTGACCTAAATGATGATAAATGTTGTGCCTATGTGCTACTTGAATGTGATATACTACATGTGATAAAATGAAGTAATGATGTGTTTTGTTTAGGTATACTTAAGTCCCTCTACTTGATACATATATGAATATGAATATGAGATGTCTTGACTTAGGATGCTAAAACCTCTTAGTCTTCAAAGTATGAATGATATGTGAGACCTTGAATGATGCTAAGAAGGACATTTATGTGAAACCTTAAACCTAATCATAAGGTTATGAAACTTTAAGTAGAAAGACGTAATGGTATCCTTCTTTTAATGAATGATGGACTTAGGGTTTGTTGGATGGAACGGCATCATATCAATCCTTAGGAAAGTCATGATGAGCTTCTTGTCGCCATTGTAAGGCAGCCCTAGGGGACCTCTTCGGTAGAGTGAATGTAATTGGGTTATGAACTTGATATGGAACCCCTTTGTATGAACCTTAATGTGAATTACTTTATGAGAAAAAAGGCTAGCACCGAGTGAGTATGGTAAGGGAAGTAGCTCTAGTTAAAAAATGATGCTAGAGTACAAATTAACCCCTTCATATTCCTTAACCATGTGCCTACATGGTATGTGTCCAAGTTCTACCATCGGTAAGTAGAACAACCTCATCGGAGTAGAATAGAACTCCGGATTCCATGCTTTGCTAACATGGTCTATGTCAGTTATTGACTATTCTCATCATGTGGGATACCTACTACTATTGGAGAAGTTCCATGAAGTTTAGGTGGTGGTATGAGAATCTATCTAGACATTGAACAATATACTTTGAAGATGTTAGTGAGAGTCCCTAGGTCTTCTCCAAGACCATTAATTGAATGTCCTAATGTGATTAATGTCTATTAAATGAACCAAGGAATGTAATGAATTAAGTTAAGAAAGAATGTTAAATGAATAAGTAGTTATCTTGAGTAGTTAAGGGTTGTCTAGTTAAGGTATGAAGGGGGTAAAGGACTGATCACTTCATATCTTACTTAGATAAGTCTTAATAATGATTCTAGTTAAGGAAATTTATTTATTATGTAGACATTATCCATACTTAGGTAAGTCTTAAGGATTACTTAGGTAATCTTGAACAGGTCAATAATGGACATTCTCTTCTTATGTTACTTGAGTAGGTCTTTTGATAACCTTTGAAAGGAGAATGACATATTCTATGAGTTCTATTGTATTAAGTGAGAATGATTTTACCTTAGGTAATCTATAGGATCCCTTGAGTGTGTGTGAAAGGGATTGTTGGGCGATTGTTTCACAACTCACTCAAATGAACCTTAGAATCACCTTTGGTAGGAGGATATCATGTTCATGTGCTTGATGTATTGTAAGTGAATGTATCTCATTCTTACTAGTCTTGAGAATCATTTAGGCATACTTAGATAGGGTGTATAGGGGGTCTCTCTCTGTTTTTCTTAAGTAAGTCATAAGATAGCTTTTAGTGAGGGAATTATATGTCAACTAGTGTCTAAGGAGACAATAAGGAACTTCACTATAACAGTGAAGGAGTTCACTGTACAGTGAAGGAGTTACTGGAAAGTGATCTTAAAAATGTGAATAAGTGCTTAAATGATTTCTAATGTATTTCTAAAGTGTTAAATGTTGTTCTTATGCTTATAATATGATTTTTAATCAACATTCTTGAAAAGCATGTTATTTAATAAATGTCCCCTTTTCATTGTTTTTGCATGACTTTCATACATAGTGAGTCCTCATCGATTCGAGGACAATATCCAAATGTTCCTTTATATCTTAAGTATTTATATTTTGTCTTCTATGGTCTTAGTCCCAAGTGTTGTAAACTCCAATGTTTAGATAGTTCAATGGGATGTTGTAAAGGTTTAATGTTTTAATGAAAGTCTTACGCTTGAGTATTGATTATGAAAAGAGTTCTTCGTATGTGAAGAAAGTTTTAAATTCTTACTCATTTTAGAATGTATTATTATGCAA
The DNA here is from genome assembly GCA_016801875.1 of Solanum sitiens. Lineage (NCBI taxonomy): Eukaryota > Viridiplantae > Streptophyta > Magnoliopsida > Solanales > Solanaceae > Solanum > Solanum sitiens. The sequence goes on along the minus strand of JABWTJ010000144.1, from coordinate 1,625,248 downwards.
TGAATGGTAGGAGTGGTTCAAGTGATACTTCATGAAGTCTTATTTGCGTGTGACGACTCATAGATGCTCTAATTTCTAGGGTGTACTTGAGGGTCGTTACAAATTTGCTATCAGAGCATAATGGTTTGGAGTGTCTTAGTTGTCTTATGAACCACATCTAGTACAATCTTGTTCATAATGTGAAGTACGCACATTATGAATAGGAGGCTATTGGGTGCTAGGAAAAGTTTCACTTCTTCATTCATCTAATCATTCCTAAGAGCTTTGTATATGGTGTCTTTCCCTTGTATACGTTATGTGTTTGGTCATTTGAGTGTGACTTTGTGAAGATTGGGTTGAGGGAGAGAAAAGATGAGATGTGACTTGTTAGATGAGGTGTGAAAGATGGTGTTGATGACCTTAGGTTGGGTTGGTTTGCTTTGAAATGTAGTGTAGTTTGAAATAATAGTAAGGTATAGAGTTAGAAGTGTAAAGGAAGTGAAGAGATTTGAAAGAGTAATGGTGATTTTCTCCTATTAAAGGGAATGTATTGGTTAGATGGTTGAACCTTTGAGAGTCTTTAGGTTGCCTGGACTAGACTTTGGGTGAGAAAGTATTAGTAAGTTTTATAGTGCCTTGAGGGAGTTCCTTGTCGTAGATGTTATGTTGACCTTAGAATGGGTTTCTCCTATGTGGGCGAGTATGGTGAAGAGTATGGTTGATTGGGAGTGAGGTGCCCTTAACCATTCTTTATGTGTTTATTCAAGCCTAAAACAAAGAGTTCTTAGTAACTTCATGAATGTAGGATTCTTTTGTGAGAAAAAAAATGAGTTCCAGACATTCTCCTTATGATATGCATGGTTTGTTAAAACTGAATTTTATTAAATTCTTGAATTGTGTATTTTATAAAGCTATGATCATGTTGTAAAAGGTGTTTATATGAAGTTACCTTGCATATTAGCATGTTTCTATCAAGAATTTCCTAAAAGTTGCATTTTTGAAAAAAAGTTGCAAAATGCATTGTAGCCTTTCCTGCTCACTGTGAAATTTGTGAGAATTTGACTAATTAATTCTTTGGTCTAAATTTTTTTTAATGCGGTTAGAACTGATGTATTTTAGTATGATAATGAATATAAAATGAGTTTTTTCTATTTGGATTAAAGGATGTGAGTTTATAGCATGATGAGTTATAGAATCTATTCTAGTTTCTTGTTGTGTTGTGAATCTCTGGATTATGTGAAATTGATATTTTCTCCTTGATTGTGTGTTATATTGTATGGTTATGAGCTTCTAATTGAATCCCAATTCTTTGAAGTGTTCGTAGAGTGACAAGTGTCATTCGAGGACGAATGTTGTCCAAGTGGGGGAGATTGTAAGGCCTTGAAAATGACTTAGGTGAATCTAAAGCCTAATATGGTTATCACGATTGTGTAAGTTCCTAAATTGTTCTATAATATGTTATAGAGGCAGTGTCTAAGAGTTTAGGTTCATTGGAAGTCAAACGTCAAGGGACGACCACGACGTTCGACGACTAAGTCACCTATGTGCCTCATATGTGTTTTATGTGTTTATGCGTGACTCATGATGTTATGAATTCCTTAAATTAGTTATTATGGTGAATATAGGCAGTGTGTCAAGTTTCGTGATATTTGGAGGTCGAACACAAAAGAACGTCCATGAAGTTTGAAAGATGTGCCTTGAAATGACCTTGTGTGTCTAAGAATGTTTCGTAGAGTTTTACGTGTTCGTTTTGGATGAAATTCATTTGAGAGGTCATAAACTCATATACGATAATGTTTGGATTAGAAACGTCCAGGAAAACATCCCCAAGGACCATCCAAGGGTCCTTGAGAAATGACCCTTCAAGAGTGCCCAAGATAGCCCACCAACGGATGGCAATCGATGCCCTGTGGGTCAGTCGACGCCCCGTGGGTGAGATCTCATCGATTTTAACTTAGGTGTTGTAGAAGAGAGGCCAAACACAAGCCTCAGTCCTAGACTACGGACCAGCAGGATGGTCTATATGTCAAAGGACGGGCCGTCGATGGTACCTCCGTGTGTGATCCTGTTTCATGCGCAGGTTCACTGTGATGTTAGGGATGAAGTTGGCAAGTCACCCCAAGTCTTATAAAACTAGGAGACGGTTGTTTTAGGTGTTTATGGGTATTTTAAGAGTTTATAAGTCATTAAACTCTTATTTAAACCCTACCACTTAGATTAAAACCCTTTCCCTCCTAAAGTTTCTCCCAAAACCTCCATGAGAGCTCAAAAGGAAAAGATGGATCTTGAAGATGGGTTTACAATGGAGTTTCTTATTCAATTATCATTGGGTTCTTCTAATAAGGTATGGGAGTTCTTCATCTAAAGCTTCCTATCACCTTAGATCCAATTTTTCAAAGATGATTTTCAAAGATTTCAAAAAGATGAAAAGTACATTTTCTACTCGAAGTGTTGGGTTCTTGAATGAAACGTTCAAACCTTAATATATGATGTTGTTGATATATAATTTATGTTTTCCAATGAAATTCTCCATGAAAACTTGATCTTCTAAAATCTCTATATTTGACTAAAATATGGATGAATTGATCATGCTTTGATATTAATGAATTCATGTGTAGATTGTGATGGGCTTTTGATTTATGTATAGATTATGATTTTATGGTTCATAGGTTGTTTCAATTTGATCAATTTAGTATTGTATATTCTAAGATCTATTGAATGTTAAGCCTATTAAATTGATATTGACTTAATGTTTATGGATTCTAGAATACTTTTCTATGGGTTATTACATGATGTAAGGATTATATTCAATTGAGGTATAGGTTGTATTAGATTGACAAATCTATATTGAATTGACCTAGTTTCACTATAGTTATTGTAGTGAATTGATGTGCTTGGACGTGGGTAAGGGCCTTATGGTATCGAATTGGATGATTTAGCTTTGGATTGAAGTGGTAAGATTAAATGGGTGGTAGGATGCCCTAACTCTATTAATATTATGTAAATCTTTTGTATTATGTTGTTATTGGTATGACCCACTTATGGTGGCGGTTCTATGTGAATGATGTGGCCTTGTCGGCGTTACTTTATGTATTATGATGATTATGGACTTGTGTGCACTACTTGAAGTGATATGATGATTTGCGTAGTTGATTATGTGAGTATGATCATATCTACCTATATGTGAAGTAATGTGAAAGTATGTTTTTCTTCTATTGATGCTATTTAGGTAATCATGTTTGACTATGACTATGATTTCTTCTGTATAGTCTTAGAATTGATGAATGATTGTTCCTATTTTGCTATATGAGTCTATGTTGGTTATATTGATGATGTTATAGTAGTGTATATGGTGACCTAAAAGATGATGAAGTTTGTGCATATGTGCCTCTTGAATATGATATGTTACATGTGATAAAGTGAAGTAATGATGTGTCTTGTTTAGGTAGACTTAAGTCCCTCTACTTGATACATGTATGAATATGAATATGAGATGTCTTGACTTAGGATGTTAAAGCCTCTTATTCTTGAAAGTATGAATGATATGTGAGACCTTGAATGATGCTAAGAAGGTCATTTATGTGAAACCTTAAACCTAGTGGTAAGGGTATGAAACTTTAAGAAGAAAGTCGTAATGGTATCCTTCTTGTAATGAATGATGGACTTAAGGATGGTTGGCTAAAACGGCATCATATCAATCCTTAGGCATGTCACGATGAGCTTGTTTTCGCTATTGTAAAGAAGCCTTAGGGGACCTCTTTGATAGGGTGAATGTAATTGGGTGATGAACTTGATATGGAACCCCTTTGTATGAACCTTAATGTGAATTACTCTATGAGAACAAAGGCTAGCACCGAGAGAGTATGGTAAGGGAAGTAGCTCTAGTTAAAGGATGATGCTAGAGTACAAAGTAACCCCTTCATATTTCTTAACCATGTGCCTACATGGGATGTGTCCAAGTTCTACCATTTTTAAGTAGAACAACCTCATCGGAGTAGGATAGAACTCTAATACGCTCAAATTATACTTCCTAAAGAAGTATAAGCGGTCGTATAAAGTAAAGAACCCAATTGTTAGGTTGGGGTCGATCCCACGAGGAAAATGGTTTAGACTTAACGTTAATCTGCGATTACGTCTATTTAGTCAAGTCCTTTCCGAAAACAGTTAAATAAAAGGGGGCTTTTGTGTAACAAAAATGTTCAATTATTTCTAAGTAAACAAATAGCAAGATTAAAACTTTAGTGTTTATCAAGTGATGAGAGAAATTAGGGTGTAAGTGTTCCCCATAGGTTCATAACGCGATAATCCTAGCTATAACAACTCTTTCCTAGTGTCTTGCATGCAAAGTGGTAAGTTATGTATCTCTAATTCCTTGGTCCTGCAACTAGAGAATTTCACCCCGTACCTTGGTCCGGCTACGTGTGTTGAATTACTAACCCTTACCCTTACCTCATATTAAGCATCATATTCAATGTATGACTAAGTTACTACTTTGCACCAATTGAGACTAGCCTATTAGATAGTGTATACTAAATCTATGTTGATAATTATTTTCCTATTAACTACCTCCTTGGTCCGGCAAGTATAAATAGGGCAAGTTCTAACATGTGCACTCGTTAAAAAAGAATTCTAAATGAAAGAATTATCAATACATGCAAGAACCTATTATTGAATTGTTATTTAGCTAGTTTTATCATGGTAATTACCCAGTGTTCCCACAACCCTAGTTGTGGATTTAGTTACCCATGCTTAGCATTACACAATTCATGGTTGTTAAACAAGAATTCATGTACGAACTTTGACAATTTTGAAGAAAATCCAGAAATATCACTTGACTTAACGAAAATGTTGTAAGAATCGATTCCGGAAACTTGAAGTAATTCCAAAAATCAAAAGTTCAACTTCCAATAACAAGAGTATGAAAAATAGTAAAAAATCTAACCCCCAAAACGAGGTTTTTTAACCGTATTTATAATAATAAATTCCTAAATTAAAAGGAGTTTTAAATAAGGAAAATCTGTCCCAAAATGCGTCTTCAGTCAACGACCCTATTGACGGTCCGTCGATGGAATGACGGACCATCAACTGCCTCCGTCGGTCCACACATAGCTTTTTCTTCAGCCTTCACTTTGGTATCCTCTCTGTTATAATCGACGGACCAACAACACGGTCCGTTGTCTCACTTACGGTGCGTCGATGCCTCTGTCCTTCTATATTTAGTGATTTCTTCAAGTCGGGTACTGGGACTACTTTCTGTTAGAAAGGACGGTTAGCCAGGACGGTCCGTCGATCAGTCGACGGACCGTCGATCCTTCCGTGGACCCACACTTGGTCAGATTTCCCCGAGTTGCTTCCAAATGCTTGAACCTCCAGTCGACGATCACTACCTACGAACCGTCAATGTGTCGACGGACCATCGATGGCTTCGTAGGTCATCACTTCTGCACTGATTTTAGCACAGTCTTCTGCATTTCCATTTTGGACAGCTTTCCTGCAAACATAGATAAAAATATATTAAAATTACTATAAAAAGGCCTTAGACACACACTAAACTTAAGGAAAAAACATTGAAAATACTGTGAAACCACTGCACATCAACACCCTCAACATAAATTCATTGTTTGTCCTCAAGCGACGCACTATGACTCACCACAGCACCTTTGTACAAAAGTATACTCTTTTAAGCTTTCGCAATCATATGGCTCTCAATCCCACTATTTTCATTGCTTTGATGCATGATTTCACTCTTAGGTTTACTAGGCTCATACATGTGGATAAGACCATGACAAAGACTCACCACGACGACACCTCTACTCTTTTATCTCTCACAAAGGCACCAACTTTCTAATATTGCAACTAGTGTTTTCACTTCAAAAGATATCCTACTTTTTGGCTCAGTTATTTCAAATTTGGGTATAAGGATTATTATTCAACACTCACTCTCAAAACAACTTCACCCCTAATTGATACTTGTCGCCATAGGCTTGACCTTATTTTCACTCCTTAAGTTCATCATATTAGACTCTTAGGATCACGAAAGGACTTTCTTGGCTTGTAACGTAGGCTCAGGGTCAGGTATGGTACATATGGATACATGTTAGTGACTTTTTGTCCTACTTGACATTACGGCTAAGCATCCTACCTCTTTAATTGTCTATTATACCCTACTCATCCTTTTCTTGTATTGTTTGCCTTGTTTTCTCCTTTCTTTTCCTTTTTGTGCAAATGACTCTTCTTTTAAACACGTTTTTTCTTTTTTTAAATTCTTCACTTGATTTCTACATTGATTGAATCACTTTTCTTCTTCACTATTTCTTTTCTTTTTCCTTTCACATTAATCCTTTCAACCCCACTTTTTGGACCATTACTCCTAATAGCCACCCTCAACTCATGGATTTGCCATGAGTCGAGGTACACAATACCCAAGGTTGGGTCAGGGACAATACGAGATTGGTTTCTACATTATCCACCCTCAACTTATGCTTTTGGCCTAAGTTGAGGTGCACATGCCCAAGTAGGGACTAGGGCCAACACATTATACCCAGAAAAGATTTGTTGGGGTAGAAAAGAAATGTTCATTGTAAGCTCACTATATTTGGATCAAACAGGGATTAATTTCATTTGGTTTTCTTTCATTTAGGCTAAAAATTAGCTAATTCGAACAAGGGCCTATGATCCTTTACTAATCGACTAACACAGATTAATTTTGCAGGACTAACCGGGCAAGTTCAGGCTAGGTACCAACCGTGGACTATGCAACTTTCCTCACACTCTCTTAAAAACTCATTACCCGACCAGATTATCGGACACCTAGTTTGAGTTTAGATTGAGGGTCATGCAATGGTGTATCTCTATGCCATGCTTAGAGCCAACAAATTCACATTCACTATGCCTAATCATGCAAACATTCTCTTTAACGGGATTACATTGTATTTAGATATCATGCTTCAGATTTCACATTCATACTTTATAATAGATACTAAACATGCCGGTTTAACAGTAAATTAACAGTCTCTTGGGGCAAAAGAACACAGGCAAGAAAACCCGAAGAGAGGATTGTGAGTTGGGCTACTCAGACTTCACCCTAACACTCACTTTCCATTTACCCCACCCCAAACAAGAAAGCATGCAATTGTCCCCAATGCATAAGAAATATAATAATAAGGTGGTAGGTGAATCGAACGTGAGGCGCATAGCGCCGAAGATCAACAAGCAGGCGGGCACGATTTCCCAGAACCCGCTCCCTTAGTAGTAGGGACACCATCAGTAGTGTTTGCAGCAATGTATGCACCCTTAGTGCTGCTCCTCTCAACATCCTCAAGCCTGGAGCTAGACGCCCCAGCAGCCAACTAACGAGCCCTCATCTACCGGGCCTCCGCATCTACAAAAGTGGCTCTCCTCACGGACTCCAACTCAGTGCGCTCCTTCTTCCTAGCTCGAGCCTCATTACTCTCTCTGGGCCGGTGCCTCTTGGCAAGCTCAGGTGGTGGAGGCGGTGCTGCAGTGGTGGTCTGGAATAGTGAAGTGAGCACCGTATCCTCCGCAGGTGTGGTCTTAGGCACACGTACCCGAACATCCATAATGGCATCCACATCAACCCTCAGACTTGCCACAACAACCTAGATAGTAGTCAAATAAATAGTAGGGGCTGGCCGGGCGAGAACTCTCAACTCGAACGCATGAAGGCGCTGGTGGACTGCCAGTATCTTCCTCTCAGTCTACTGGGAAATCTTCTTCTCGATGCGATCCTCCGCCTCAGCAATGGACCTCTGCATCCAAGGCTGGATATGATGTAGCAATGTGGCCATCTAGGCCTCTAACTTCTGGACCCTAGCAATCGGGACCAGTGCTGCTGATGGTGTAGATCGGGAGAAACTCGAGGCTCTGCTAGTGTCCGGGATAGACTCAACCGGGGTGGTGTCGGTAGGCTCTGATGTAGCCTGATCATACCCTTGGGCTTGCTCGACCGTGTCTGCAAAGTTCTCACCTAGCGGCTGCAGCTCTACTCTAGGCCCTCTGTTGGGTGCTGCCTCATTTGCCTCATCCCGGATGAGACCGATGTCCACTGTCCAGTAGGAGTCTTGAGAACATCAATGTGCCAAATGGTCACTCCAGCAGACCTTCACAACTCAACAATCATACAAGGAAAATGGTAAGTGGTCGAGGCCTTAAATGCCTTCTCATGGATTACTACCAACAACAGCCTAGAAAAATCAACCTCGAACCCCGCAACCATAGGAGCAACCAAGACTGCTCTATCCCATGTAATAATGTTGTCAGCAACTGTGGGGGATAGGCAGTAGCGGACCAATAGCCAGATGAACTTGGCAGCAAATGTGAGGTTTGCCTTCTTGATAAGGCCTCTAGGCTCCAGCACCCAGTCTGCACCCTCACGATCCACGGGAATGTGCTGGGCTATCCACCTGTTGGTGGTCTCTCTCACATTCTGGTCTCGCTGGAGATGGCCTTCCTTAATCAGTTTCCAACGGTTGTCAAACTCGGTGCTGACAGGGTCCCTTTTGACATATGTATCAGCACCGTATAAGAAACGATGAATGGTGGGCAACGAGATATCCACCCTGCGGCCACGGACTTGAACATGGGTAAGTGGTGCATGTTTGGCGGGATTAGACCGCCTATCCAATTAAGCCCAGAGAGTCGCTACGTAAGAAGTGTAAAACTCTCGCACGAACTCCTCACTGTAGCGTCCCACGCTCCTAACCATCCACTCGAGCTGATGGCGGGCGAAGAGATCATGTATAGCAGGGACCGTGTGGAGACTCCCGGTAAGAACCCGCCGTTCGAATGTCAGAGTCCGAGTCATGACTCCCTTAGCATTGATCATCTTATCATCCATGTAAACCTGATATTGGCCTTCTATGCACCATCGGTTGGGCTGATCAGTAACCAGTGCAGGGACATCGAACTAGGGTGCTGGAGTAGAATCCTCACTATCGGCCTCATAAGACGAGGCAGAGTGGGCAGGTGCAGTAGGAACAGTGGCACCATGCGATCCTGAAGAGTAGGCCGACTTGAACCTGTAAGCCCCCTCGGAGCCAGATGCTCCTTCAGAACCCGAGGAAGACCTAGAAGGTATGCCGGTCAGTGTGATATCCTCATCAGACGTGGAGGCGGTGACTACGCCAGACGCCACCTTCTTGGATGTATCCTGAGTGGTCCTAGCAGCACGTGACAGTGTTTGGGTGCCTGGTGGCACATATTAGGGGTCACGCTCATCGTCCGACGAACCAATCACCAACCGGCGTGAAGGGGCGATAAACATGGATCGTCCTCGAGAGTAGACAATATCGGGCTTTGGGGCCATTTATACCTGCAAAGGAGGGTATTAGTTACCATATACTCATTCAACACACTCGAAAGAAACAAATACGAAAGTTGGAACACAAAACACAGTGAAGTAAAGAACTGCAAAACTGAACGATGGACACTATTGACGATCCATCGATGGAACGATGTTTCGTCGATAGGGTCCGTCGATGGACACTTAGTACATTTCAGAAAATATAAGTCCACTATAGTTGCAGTTAGAAACGACGAACGTGTAGAATGGCCCGTCGATCGATTAATGGACCGTAGTCCACTTCCGTCATTGGACACTTAGACAAAATGTTAGAAAGCTTTAGAGACAAAGGTTCTGTTAGAAACGACGGACACGCATGACGGTCCGTCGATCAATCGATGGACCGTAGTCCACTTCCATCGTTGGATACTTACAAAAATTTAGAATGCAGTAGAAAATAGGGTTTCAGATACGAATAACGGACGTGCAAAACGTTATGTCGATCAATTGATGGACCGTCGTCCCAGAGTTGAACAAATATGAGGTGCAACTATCGACGGATCCTATCGACAGTTCGTCGATTGACCGACGGTCCGTAGATGGGGTATTGTACTGTAGGTCAAAGATAGATTATGGTAAACCATTTTTTGGCACCCCCAAAGGACAATTTTAAGAAACTTACGACACATCATGTTCATATGGCACTCAACACACCATTTCGTCATTCATAGTGTAACAACCTGAAAATGACTATGCTAAGTAATGCTTAAACGTACCTAGAATACCTAGATTAGACCGGGTTCACACGGCTGGTTGCGTGTGGAACCAGACCTCAGAACTTATGCACAAGCCAAGCCAACCAACTTGGTGAGTTAGTTTAGCTAGGCAAGGTGGGAACCAACCATGTAGGGCACCCGAATTGAAGAGATTCATCGGATGAGTTTTTACAAGTCTTAAAAGGTGTAATCTTAGGTTTGGAGTGTCTAGGGGTAAAATGGTCTTTTCCAAGCTAGGGGTAGTATTGTAATTACCCTAAGTAATTAATTAATTAATTAATTAATTTAATTAGAGGAACGATTTGGGTCGGGTCGACCCGGAATGACCGGTTTCGCGATGGAGGCTTCACCCGGGTTTGAGCCTTGGTGGAAGCAACGTTTAGGTGGATTAAATTGATGATTATTATCTGATTTTGTAGGGGCATGGTGGTCATTTCACTTACCCTTTGAAAAAAAAAGATTTTTAATAAGTTAAGGAGAAGTCCTAGTTTGACTAAGTCTCCACCTAAATCTCCTAATCCTAAGCTACCACTCATTCTCACGTCTCTCTCTACTCCTACCTCACTTCCACGATCAGTCTTCATTTTAAAAGAAAAGAACAGAACAAAAAAATAAAGTTTATCAAGAACTTGAACGCTAAAACTCAAAAGTAAACACAATATGAAAACGTAAAGCAAAAAGGGGTTTCTCGACGGAATTGTGCCGAGGTTTCAGTGGTGTGGCTTGGTTTCGTGAGAATTGGAGGCATTGAAACAAGTGTTGAACGACATTAAGGTATGGGTTTTCTTACCTCTTGGTCCCTCTCCCATGAGACCCCTAACGTTCAGTTTAATCTCAATCGAAAAACTAAGGTTGTCCCCGTTGCACTCCCCTGTCATTAGATCCTCTGAAAGAATCCATGCATGCGTAATATATGACAAGGAGTTTCCGAAAATGTGTAATATCTTAACTTGTGGGTGCATGGGTGTGCCGTGACTTTGGTCTCATTTTGAAACCTGAATTTGACATGTTAAATTGTTGTATTTTGACGTGTATGAATATGTTAAAACCGTGATGTTCATATAAGTGTAATGTTGCTGAATTGAGTGAATAATATTGATCAAACGTAACCATGAAAAAGCACCTTAAGATGCACTAGATGTGACACGAAAATGGTCTTAAGTCTAACATTTAAAGGTAGAGAAAATGGACTGCAAAAAGTTGATCAAATTTCCAACTTTAGGAAATTTGGTTTCGGCCAGCTTACCGGCAAAAATTTAGTTTTAAATTTTTTTAAAAATATATGAGGTCATTGGAGATTGAACCCAAGACCTCAGCATATACAAGTTATAAAAAAATTAAATAATAAAAGGAATGAGGTATATAGGATTCGAACCCGTGTGCCTTGACCAAAAATAAGACATAACTAAAATGAGGTGTGTGGGGTTCGAACACACAACCTCTCGGTCAAACAAGAGAATAGGAAGAAACAATTAAAATAAAATAAAATGAGGTATGTGGGGATCGAACCCACAACCTTTTGGCCGAATGAGAAAGTAAGGAGAAAATACAAATAAAAATAAGGTGAGATTGTGGGGAATCGATCCCACATCCCCTCGGTTCAACGGAAAAGAATTAAGGAAACAAAGAAATTAAATGAAACGTGAGTGTGGGGGTTCGATCTTGGATCCTTAGCTTAGACGTTTGAGATTAAGTAAAGAAAAAGAAGGGAAAAAGAAATATAAGTGTAGGGACTTGAAATCGGGTCCCAAGCCGAAATGTTAAATCAAAAATTAAGTGGAAGCTAAGTGTAGTCCAATGTATTCGAAATCGGGTTCCCTTTCCCAATTCCGTATTGATACATAAGTCTTATGTGATTAAATAATTAATGAATTCTGCCTATGGGAATCAAAATTGAGACCTTGGCATACTTACAAGATACATAAGTCTTGTACCACATAATATTGGGTAAGTATAAGTCACTTAGATGAATTATGAGTGAAGCCTCATGGCTTGTACTTATGGATTCATAAGTCCAGCGTACGTTAAAAGTAAATGAAACTAAGATGTATGTGATGAAATGATTTGACCCAGGAGGGTTAAGTAAGGGTGTGAAACACACTAAGAGGCCAAGTGCATTGGCATATAATGAAATGAACATTCACGTAAAAAGGGGTTAGTAATTGTGATGAGCTAATATGCTAAGATTAATGAATGTGGTGACAACATGATAAGGGGCTAATGTGAAAGATGAAATAAATCTCAGATGAGCCTAAGTAAGTGTCACTAATAATGTACTCACCTATGAGAGTGTAAAGTTAATGAAGAGAACAGACTCTAAGAAACGCTCTAATGAAAGTATTAAGATAAATAGACACTTAATACTAATGATGAGATGAGAAATCATCTAATTAGCTTTGATGCCCTCATGCTAGAAGCCAACTTCTGTGATGTGTGAGATGAATGTAATGGAACTTTACACGGAGCACCGATAGGCTAGCTATGAGTCGAGATTCCTTCATTCGAGAAGACAGAGGTTCGTGTAAATCTCATGAGATGAGACTGTCCGTCTAGGCGGGTATGGGTCTCCTTATATCTCCTAGTCTTTGAACCTATGCAGCCAACATAGTGATCTAGCAGGTTCAAATCCCTATATACGCTAGCATGTTTTGTTTTCACTTTGGCCGGTGATTCAACATCTTTTCGGTGTAGGGTAGACACAGGATTTCATGGAGCACACATGATCTATGTCGGTTAAAGTTAAAGTTCCCAAACAAAGAATGAGACTAGCCTCAGTAATGCACAATATGAAATAAATGATACCCAAGGTGTTTGGTTAGGATAATCAAGAGGTGAACTAGACTCAAGTAATGACACTAGGTCGTTCTTGGTCATTGCACAGTGAACCCGATGAGAGTCTTAAAGTACATCGTAGGTATAGCTTGTATTGCACCAGTCTATGAATGAATGAAAAGAATGAAAATGAAATATGCATGAATGAATGAAGCAGACTCTGTGTTTGCTAAAGAAGGCTCCCTAGTTGAGGTCCCATATGTTGAGCCCTCATTTTGGGAAGTCCTAATGTTAAGTCCATGATTCCAAGGTCTCATGACATTTGAACGAGTGATATGTGGTATATGTACGTGCTATATGAAATATGTTATGTGCTGTGTGCAATATGAAAACTATGATGATGCATGTTACTCTCATAGCATGACTTTCCTAATCCGATTTAGCAAGTCCACTGACTTGAATTTCCATAACTCATGTCGTTAGGAGAGAGCTCTTCTTAATCATGCATGTCCTTGGGGTGTGCTTGCATACACCCATACTTAGTAAAAGTGTGTACTAATCCAATACAATACTCTACTTTTAGGTGCAGGTGCAAGTGGACGTTAGATCTTACGAGACTATGTTGGAGCTATCCGGACGTGGAGCATTCATCCGGACTTCGTAGGCCCTGATGTTTTTGAGGATGCTTATCTTTTATATTCTAGATTAGACGTAGGCATGAGCTAGTGGAGAGTGTTCCACTAGCTTTTCTTTATTATTTATTTCAGACGTTGTAGTGGTGCCATTTTGGCAACTTTATATATTTGCAGTTATGAACTATTTCCTTCATTTGAATATCTCATTATTAGATGGTTATGGTGAACTGATGTAATGTATTGCAATTCTTACTATGAAGTCTATGTATACTTCAAACCAAACAAAAGTTTTAAATTTTCCGCTAAAATTAACTTATACGATGTAATGATGATGTATGTAGGCTTGTCTGCGACCTCTGAGTGGTCAACGACGCCGGTTTCGACTAGGGTCTAGACCCCGATCTTGACAAACGTGGTATCAGAGCATTAGGTTAAATTCTAAGGATAATAATTTTACATCAACCACAATGAGTATTTCTAACTTATGGTGGTGAAGTGCACCACTATCATGAATTAGAGACTGCATGATGCATAGGAAAAATTTCCCTTCTTCTTATCTTATCGTGTTTTCCTTAATGTCTAATTTCTTGGTGTTATGAGCGTATCTAACATCAGTTCTTATTTTTTTAGAAAAAGAACACAAGGGGGAACGTTTGTCGGGGAAGAGTAGAGCAGCTGCAGGGGACAACCATGTTGCACCCCAGGCTCCAGCTGCAGGAGTGGCCATGTTAGTTAACCCAGCTGGTTTGACTGATGTTGAGGTGCGGACAGCTTTGGCACAGATGGCTCAAGCCATCACTGTGTAGTCTCAGGCTATGACGTCCCAGGCTAACAGACAGGAGGTTCAGCGGGAGAACCCACCAGCCAACAACATGGCTAACAGGTTGTGAGATTTTACGAGGATGAATCCTCCAATCTTTACAGGATCTTAGACTGCAGAGGATCCTTAGGAGTTCGTGAAGAAGGTCCAAAAGATTCTGGTGGCGATGGGGGCCACGAAGATTAAGAAAGCAGAGTTGGCCTCGTACCAGTTGAAGGATGTTGCACAGGCTTGGTGCAAGATGTGGCAGGATAGTAGGGCGTTGGGCGGAGGTCCGATCACATGGGAGCTATTTTAGACAGCTTTTCTGGATAGGTTCTTCCCAGAGAGATGAGAGAGGCTAAGGTTGAGGAGTTCATAAACCTTAAGCAGGTCTTGATGACTGTCAGGGAGTATTCTCTAAAATTCGTTAAATTGTCTAGGTATGCCACTTCTCTTTTCTCGAAAAACAAGGCTGAGATGAGGGGATCTCAGAGGAATTGGAGGATGAGTGTCGGGCTGCGATGCTCCATGATAGCATGGACTTGTCCAGGCTTATGGTACATGTCCAGCAGGCTGAGGACAGCTGAAAGAAGAGGAGATTCTGTGAGGTAAGGATGCCTAACCTTTCTGACCAGACAGGTTCCAGCATAGGTGGTGGCAGGAGCATTTTTGGAGTTCGTGATCAACCCAGATTTAAGAAGGGGCATCAGATTTCAGGGAACTCTAACTCTCATAGGAGTGCAACACCTAGAGGAGGCAGACCCGAGCCAAATAAGGGTAATGGAGGTGATGTGCAGCGTCCCAGAAAGGAATGTGGCAAGTGTGGCCATATTCACAGTGTAGAGTGCAGACTAGGCACAAATGCCTGCTTCGGTTGCTGAAAGAGCGGACACATGGTCAGGGAATGCCGACAGAATAGGGGTCAGGCTGGATGTAATGCTCAGCCTAGGCCTAATCCCCAGAATGCTACTGCAGCCGAGCCTCCTAAGAGGAACAGATTCTACGCCTTGAAGAGTAGGGAAGAGGACGAGAAGTATGCTGATGTGGTCAAAGGTATGCTGCAAGTTTTCTCAACCTCTGTTTATGCTTTACTTGATCCAGGGTCTACGCTTTATTTTCTGACTCCCTTGCTTGCTTTTACTTTTAAAACACTACCTGAGGTTTTGCATGATCCTATTGTAGTTAGTACTCCCTTAGGAGAAAATGTTAGAGCTGATAGGGTTTATAAAGACTGCCCAATAGTAGTATGTGGTAAGACTATGTGTGCAGACCTTGTTGAGTTACCCATGAATGACTTCGATATTATACTTTGTATGGACTGGCTCCATAAATGTTATGCCTTCATGGATTGTCGCAGTAGGGTTGTGAGATTTTGTTTCCTTAATGAAGTAGAGCTGGTCTGGAGGGGTACAATTTGAGTCGTTCAAGTCACTTGATTTCGAACCTAAAGGCTAATAAAATGATGTCCAAGGGATTGTTATGCCATGTTGTGAGTGTCAATGATCTAGATCATGATATTCTTTCCATAGACTCTGTGCCTGTAGTGAATGAGTTCCAAGATGTTTTCCACGATGATTTTCCTGGAGACCCTCCCCCTCGTGAGATTGTTTTTGTTATCGACCTAGATCCCGATACAAAACCAATTTCAATTCCTCCCTACATAATGGCTCCAGCTGAACTCAAAGAGTTGAAGCTACAGTTAAAAGATCTCACTGATAAGGGCTTCATCCACCGAGCATATCCCCTTGGGTGCTCCAGTGCTGTTTGTGAATAAGAAGGATGGAACCCTTAGGATGTGTATCGATTATCGGGAGCTCAACAAAGTCACTATAAAGAACAGGTATCCACTTCCCAGAATAGATGACTTATTAGATCAACTCCAAGGGTCTAGTTTTTTCTCGAAGATTGATCTTCGTTCCGGGCATCAAAAGCTTAGGGTTAGGGATGAAGATATCCCAAAGACAGCCTTTCGTACCCGTTATGGTCATTATGAGTTCCTAGTCATGTCATTTGGTATCACTAATGCACCAGCTGCATTTATGGACCTCATGAACCGAGTCTTCCATGAATACCTTGATTATTTCGTCATAGTATTTATTGATGACATCCTCATCTACTCTAAGACCAAGGAAGAGCATGAACAACATTTGAGACTAACCTTGCAGGTACTTAGACAACATCAATTGTATGCCAAATTCAGCAAGTGTGAATTTTCGCTTAGATCAGTGACCTTCCTGGGTCATGTTGTGTCCGATCAGGGTGTGGAGGTGGACCCTAGGAAGACTGAGGCTGTTAAGAACTGGCCAAGACCTCTTACTCCTACTGATATCCGCAGCTTTCTGGGATTGGCTGGTTACTATCGCAGGTTCGTGGAGGGTTTTTCTTCCATTGCTGCCCCACTGACAACTTTGACTAAGAAGAAAACCAAGTTCAAATGGGCGGAGACTTGTGAGAAGAGCTTCCAGGAGCTCAAGGACAAACTCACTTCAGCCCCAGTGCTTACTTTACCTAAATGTGGTGTGAATTACACTGTTTATTGTGACGCATCTAGGGTTGGTTTGGGTTGTGTTCTTATGCAGGGTGGTAAGGTTATAGCCTATACGTCCAGACATCTCAAGGTTCATGAGAAGAATCCCACTCATGACCTGGAGGTTGCAGTTGTGGTGTTTGCATTAAAGCTATGGAGGGATTAGTTGTACGGAGTGCATGTGGATGTGTTCACAGACCACAAGAGTCTCCAGTACGTGTTCACGCAGAGGGAGTTGAATCTACGTCAGCGGAGATGGTTGGAGTTGTTGAAGGACTATGACATGAGTGTCCACTACCATCCAAGGAAGGCAAATATTGTAGCTGATGCTTTGAGAAGGTTTATCATGGGGAGTACAACCCACGTTGATGATGGGAAGAAGGAGTTGGTGAAGGATGTACACAGACTGGCCAGACTGGGTGTGCAGTTGATGGCTTCTACTAGAGGGGGTGTTTCAGTTCATTCCAGTTCTGAATCATCCTTGGTAGTTGAAGTCAAGAAGGGTGAGCATCTTGATCCTGTGTTGATTGAGTTGAAGGACTTAGTGCTGATAAAGATGAATGAGTCCTTTGCTTTGGGAGGTGACGACATACTTAGATACCAGGACAGGCTGTGTATACCAGACGTGGATGATTTACGGACCAAGATTGTTGTAGAGGCCCATGGTTCCAGGTATTCGATACATCCACGTTCCACCAAGATGTATTATGACCTCAAGCAGATCTATTGGTGGGATGGCATGAAGAAGGACATTACTGCATATGTGGCCAGGTGTCCTAATTGTCAGCAGGTTAAGGCGGAGCACCTTAAGCCTGGTGGTCTCACTCAGATTATTAAGGTTCCGACTTGGAAATGGGAGTCCATTAACATGGACTTCGTGGTTGGTCTTCCGAGGAATAGGAGACAGCATGACTCCATATGGGTTATGATGGACAGGATGACTAAGTCTGCCCACTTTATCCCTGTGAAGTCTACTTACAGGGCTGAAGATTATGCGAGACTCTACATTGATGAGATTGTGAGGTGGCATGGGATTCCTTTGTCTATCATTTCGGATAGAGGAGCTCAGTTCACTTTGCATTTCTGGAGATACTTCTAGAAGAGCTTAGGCATGCAGGTAAAGCTCAGTACTGCTTTCCATCCTCAAACAGATGGGCAGGCAGAGCGCACCATTTAGACATTGGAGGACATGTTGAGGGCGTGTATGATAAAATTCAGAGGTAGTTGGGACGACCATCTGCCATTGATAGAGTTCTCATATAATAACAGCTAACACTCCACCATTGGGATGACACCGGTTGAGTCAATGTATGGTAGGAGGTGTACGTCTCAAGTTGGGTGGTTTGAGGTTTGAGAGTCATCCATTTTGGGGCCAGAGATCATTCATGAGGCCTTAGAGAAGGTCAGGGTGATTAGGGACAGGTTGGCTACTGCTTAAAGTCAGCAGAAGTCTTATGCATATAACAGGAAACGACCCTTAGAGTTTGATGTTGGTGACCAAGTATACTTGAAGATATCACCCATGAAGGGGGTGATGAGGTTTTGTAGGAAGGGGAAGTTGAGTCCGAGGTACGTTAGGCCATACGAGATTCTACAAAGTGTGGGTGAGGTGGCCTATGAGTTGGCGTTGCCTGCGGAGCTAGATTCTGTTCATCCAGTCTTTCATCTCTCTATGTTAAAGAAGTGTCTTGGTTATCCAGCATCGATTCTGCTTATTGAGGGTTTAGGGGTTGATGAAGACTTGTCCTATGAGGAGGTTCCTGTTGAGATTTTAGACCGGCAGGTAAAACGGCTGAGAAACAAGGAGGTTGCCACAGTGAAGGTATTGTGGAGGAACCATCATGTTGAGGGTGCTACGTGGGAGGCCGAGGCCGATATGAGATCTCGCTATCCTCATCTTTTCAGCTCTTGAGGTTAGACTCTTTACTCTTAAGTCTAAGTTTCCTTGTCTCCTCTATTCTTTGTTGATATTGCTTGAATGTGTAAAGTACTTATGTTATGATATGACTGGCATTGTGCTAGATAATTAGAAGTGGCATTCGGGTACGAATGTTCCAAGGGGGGGATAATGTAACAACCTGAAAATGACAATGATATGTAATGCTGAAACATACCTAGAATGCCTGGATTAGACTGGGTTCACACGGTTTGTTGCGCGTGGAAGCAGACCTCAGAACCTATGCACTAGCCAAGCCAACCAACTTGGTGAGTTAGTTAAACTAGGCAAGGTGGGAACCAACCATGTAGGGCACCCGAATTGAAGAGATTCACCGGATGAGTTTTTACCGGACTTAAAAGGGGTAATCTTAGGTTTGGAGGGTCTAGGGGTAAAATGGTCTTTTCCAAGCAAGGGGTAGTATTGTAATTACCCTAATTAATTAATTAATTAATTAATTTAATTAGAGGAACGGATTGGGTCGGGTCGACCCGAAATGACCCATTTCACGATGGAGGATTCACCCGGGTTCGAGCCTTGGTGGAAGAAACGTTTAGGTGGATTAAATTGATGATTATTATCTAATTTTGTAGGGTCATGGTGGTTATTTCACTTACCCTTTGAAAAAAATCAGATTTTTAATAAGTTAAGGAGAAGTCCTAGTTTGACTAAGTCTCCACGTAAATCTCCTAATCCTAAGCTACCACTTATTCTCACGTCTCTCTCTACTCCCACCTCACTTGCCCGATCAGTCTTCATTAAAAGAAATGAACAGAACAAATAAATAAAGTTCATCAAAAACTTGAACGCTAAAACTCAAAAGTAAAGATAATCTGAAAACGTAAAGCAAAAAGGGATTTCTCGATGGGATTGTGCTGAGGTTTTTGTGGTGAGGCTTGGTTTCGTGAGATTGGCAGCATTGAAACAAGTGTTGAACGACATTAAGATATGGGTTTTCTTCCCTCTTGGTCCCTCTCCCAATAGACCCCTAAGGTTGATTTTAATCTCAATCGAAAAACTAAGGTTGTCCCCGTTGCATGCCCCTGTCATTAGATACTCTAAAAGAATCGATGCATGCGTTGGTATGACTTCTGGTAGATGATTTTAAGGCTGATTGTGATTACGTGTTTGTACGTGTGTTCGGAAATTATGTGAGAAATGACAAAGTGTTTCTGAAAATGTGCAATATTTTAACTTGTGGGTGCATGTGTGTGACGTGACTTTGGTCTCGGTTTGAAACCTGAATTTGACATGTTAAATTGTTGTATTTTACGTGTATGAATATGTTAAAACCGTGATGTTCATATGAGTGTAATGTTGCTGAATTGAGTGAATAATCTTGCTCAAAAGTAACCATGAAAACGCACCTAAAGATGCAGTAGATGCTACACGAAAGTTGTCTTAAATCTAACGTTTAAAGGTAGAGAAAATTGTCACAACCCAAAATCATACCCTAGAAGATAGGGTACAATCTTGGATTGTAACCGGCGTCGTCGACCTCTCGGAGGTCTAAGACAAGCCTCTCATATCATTCATTGCATTGGCATAGTAAATTTAGCGGAAAATTTAAAACTTTTCATAGCACATCATATGCTAGAAACATCACATCGTATATATATAAAACATAAGTCATAATACATATTTAAACTCTAAGTCCCTTTGCCATCTTAGACTCAATAACTTTAGAATACATTAGGGACACGGCCCATACAACACCTTACATAACTATACAATATTTAAAGACTTCATATTAAAGACATAAGTAGGACATCCTTGAACTTAAGGATTCCTTTCCTTGAGCTTGAGAAAACACCTATCAAGCTTCTCGATCATAGATCTCCTTTAAGCATTCCATAACCTACACTTTGTGTAAAAAGTAAAGAAGAATGGGATTAGCACAAGAATGTACTAAGTATGGCAACCATGCAAAAACATGCATTTAAAGGGACATTTCCTTGAAATCATACTTCATGCCATTTTGAGTAAATCATCATAAACCTTTGTCAATAGCATTTATATCATCTACTTATAAACCTTTGTCAATAGCATTTATATCATCTACTTACTTCATAGTAACACAATCAAAGACCAAACATCATAGAAAAGCACCTATAGAATATAAGTACTCATCGAGGTCACATTACAGTGAACTCACCTTTCTTAGCATTTAACTCTTTCTTTCAATTTATTAACCTCCTAAGTAATCCTTTTGGGATCTTGGTGCAATGCATCACCTTAGGAACATAAGAGAAAACCATACATAGCATCTACACAAGACAACACATGCCATCGTAGAAGTATAGTACAACATAAACATAGTCAAACCAAGACTACAACATCATACATAAAGGACACATACATGATCATATGCATTAGAGAACCTTCCTAAGACTTCCTAAGGAGTCACTTGTGCAATGTCTAGATGGGTTCATTACTTCCATCTATCCTAAGTAACTTACCTTAAGTCCTCCTAGTTAGGATCCTATTCAATTACTTCCATTGTCCATTTTACCTTTAGGGAAACCATAGCCTTAACCGACACTAAGACCATGGGTGCTAAATCATAGAATTTGGTGTTGTAGAGCCTTACACCAAAGGAAGGTGTTACTACCTAGCCAAGGTAGAACATTAACATACATGCTAGCATATCAAGTGAATTCACTTTGCTAGATCCTACATGGCAAGCATAGTTTATGGAACTAAGAGATAGGTATTCCCTCTATATACCATTTGGTAATGGGGCCTCACCTCATGAGATAACATGAGTGAATATTCCTCAAGGAAAGTCAACACTTCATGTAAGTACATAGGTGAGTATTCCTCTAAGGGAAGTCGACACCATACGTAGGTCCATAGGTGATTATTCCTCTAAGGGAAGTCAACACTCTATAAGGGACAAATGGTGAATATTCCTCTAAGGGAAGTCAACACCTCTCAATGTCAAGTTCACTCGGTGCTAAGCTAAGTTCCCTTTATTGAAAAGCCTTTATTTCCTTTGTTTATAAAACATAGTCTTAGGATATTCATCATTCATATGCTTATAGCATATTCAAGCACCTATCTAGTTTTGGAGTATTCTTGGGCCCTCCTAGTTGGACCTCTTCTCCCTAACTAGATTATCCATGTGTGTGAGTGTATATATAGATGTGAGCAAACCTTTCACATAACACATCAAGTCACACATGTTCATATATCAATGCATAAGTCTATAGACATAACTATATGAGCAATCCTTTCATATAAACCTACTAAGACACTATACACATTCATACTTCATCATATCATATTCATAACATGTTCATATAATCATCCTTCATATGCATAAGAACTAAACCTATGAACTATCCTATCAAGATATACATGTGCAATGCATAGATAAGGTCCCAATGGTCCGTCATTGGGTCCGTCAAGAGACACTGCCCAGGCAGTGTATAGGCAGCCTTGGGGTCCTTCTTTTGGGGCCTCTTGTGGGGCCCTTTAGAAGTCGTACCCGGACGTTTCCAACGCGATTTCAAACCTTAACATGTTATAGACCTACCACATAAGTTTCATCCAAAACAAACACCTACAAGACGTCCAAATAGCCTTGACCCCAACATGTCATACGATGAACGTCTTAGGGTCTATCTTTCGAACGTCTTGGACGTTCTTGGGCGTTTGACCTCCAAACTTCACGAAACTTCATACAATAACATTAAACATCATTTAACACCATTTCAAGACTTATTTGACTCAGTTCACACAATTTAGGCATGCATACACACATGAGGCACATAAGCGACTATTCGTCGAACGTCTTGGACGTCCCTTGACGTTCGACTTCCAAATCACTTCGAACTTTGCACACTGACTCTATATGACATAATAATGTATTTTAGGACCTTATAACGATAACACGAACATGTTAGGCTCTACACACCTTATCTCATTTTCGAGGCCTTACAATATCCCCCACTTGGGAACATTCGTCCTCGAATGACACTTAGGACTCTTTAATCACATCAATGTCTTCAATGCATATAAGAGCAGTTCATCACCTTTAAAATATCATCAAATCATTTTAGCACTCCATGCACACAAGTAAGCAAAACTTCGATTCACTCACCCTTAATGCATTAATCAAAGAGGCTCTTATCATGTTCATAGGAGGAACATACTTCTCCTAATCATAACATGGTCATTGCACCTTAATTCATCAAGATATCATCTTGCAAGGCCACATATAGGCAGATTTCAACAATACTCAAAACAAGTAGGCATTCATACTTCAATGCACATAGATTTGAGTTAATTGCATTTAACAAAAATCTTCATTAGTTAGACCTAGTACCATGAAGGTCATACTCAACCATACCATGCTTAGGGGTGTCCATGGAGGAATGTCTTGCTCCTCAACACATTACATGTATCATGAGTTCACACCTTAGCAAAGTACAAGGTCAATTTCCTTAAAAATGAGAAATTCCAACTTTCAAGCAAAGTCATGCATATATTTTTCTTCCTAGTGAAGTCTAAATGGCAAGTCACACCAAGTGCATCACAACAAAATAGGAAGTCATTCCACAAATCTCTTTTCTTAACATATTACTCACCCTTAAAGTAAGCCTCATTTTGGAAAAATAGCACAAACCATAGGCACACACGTATACACTTAGCAAAACATGCTTTCACCTTTCAAGAATGAGCCTACAATTTTATATTACAAATCATCAAGTCACTAAATTTTCAAGAGAGTCAACATATTTCATGGTAAAAGAGACTCAACTTCTATTGCAAGGCTAAACAATTTACCCTACAAGTGACTATTTCCAAGTTCCTTGTCTTACCTCATGAAGTCAACTTCACAATTAGCACATTAAAATGCAAGTCAACAAGAGAAAACATGGATTTTATCAAAAATTTCTTTTCATGCCCTTTGGAAAATTCACCATGTCTCTAAGATGATGTCAATTAATTCATACCAATCATATAAAGATCATGCAATGCACAGTTTATGCAAGACTATTTTCATGAACAAGCATACTAAGAATTCATAATTTCAAATTCGTGTAAGAATAGAAGAACAATGTAGACAATTTCTACAATCTCACCACTCAAACACCATCCCCCACTCAGGGTAAACCCAATTAAGAGCAACTTAACCCAACATGTAGAGGATCTCAAATACAAAACCTTCATATTCATCACTTAGAGTGATTACTACTTTTAGAGAGAATTTTCATTAATTCAATTTAACAACACTAAGGCATTCTAAACCTTATCATTTTAGGCAAATCATCCTCAACCATCAACTTTGGTCATACTATTCGATTCACATAAGGTCTTCCTACAATGCAATAGACACTAAGGTCATACATCATTAGCGGAAAACAACAAGGAAGTTCATACACAACAAGAAGTTTAGAAATAACTCTACAACTCATCATGTCATTTATATGCAAAGAAAAACAATGCACATTTTTAATCGCATACACTCATAGGATAGCATACCTCCATAAGTAGTTATTAAACAATCCAAGTTCAAATCCAAATATTTGGCTACTATCATACAAAACCATATAGGAATACACAATTTAAGAGAAATCACTTTAACCACCATAACTTCTAGCATGCTTTAACTATATCATGGCATACATTATTCGACATAACATGCTATTTCACATAGATTTCATATATTACCATAATTGGCATCACATCATTAATATAAGAGATACTTCATATAAAGCAAGGTAAGATGACCAATCATAATCCTCATAGAGTTAACAGGTGCAATGATCACGTAAAGCTCCATAACTTCACTAAACCAAGTAACCCAACAAGAACTACAATTAGCATCATACTCCACTCATCTATAACCTTCATGCATGGATAACTCCATATCTTTAGCACATTAGGCTATTTACATGATTATAAGCATAGAGATCATCTCATAAGCACATTCACATTTATCATCATACACATACATAGTATTACCCTCCTAAGGTCTCCATCAAGGAAAACTAGTGCAAGACATAGGTAGAGTCCCAAACCCCTACCTAAGTCTAGTTAACCCTTCAAGTTGCCTTAGTTAGTATATACATCATCAAATAGGGACAAATGTCACTTTCACACATACTCATTCAAACCATAAAACAAGGATAAGCATTTCAAACTCACCTTTTCTCCCTCAAGCATAGAGCAATCTCATCCAAGCAATCATATCTAAAAGACCACCGGACAAGAAAACATAAGAGAGAGATCTTATAGAATTAAGTTCTATGGCACGATATGAGATTGATGAAGAAGGGAAACTCTATCGTCCTATAGCCTCTCGTACCATTAAATGTGTCGCGTCTCACCACCAATGATACGAGACTCTACTAGACGTGGCAATATGAGACTTTTTAGAACCTAAAACCGCTTTATAAACCTCATGCTCTGATACCAAGTTTGTCACAACCCAAAAGCATACCCTAGAAGATAGGGTACAATCTTGGATTGTAACCGGCGTCGTCGACCTCTCGGAGGTCTAAGATAAGCCTCTCATATCATTCATTGCATTGGCATAGTAAATTTAGCGGAAAATTTAAAACTTTTCATAGCACATCATATGCTAGAAACATCACATCGTATATATATAAAACATAAGTCATAATACATATTTAAACTCTAAGTCCCTTTGCCATCTTAGACTCAATAACTTTATAATACATTAGGGACACGGCCCATACAACACCTTACATAACTATACAATATTTAAAGACTTCATATTAAAGACATAAGTAGGACATCCTTGAACTTAAGGATTCCTTTCCTTGAGCTTGAGAAATCACCTATCAAGCTTCTCGATCATAGATCTCCTTTAAGCATTCCATAACCTACACTTTGTGTAAAAAGTAAAGAAGAATGGGATTAGCACAAGAATGTACTAAGTATGGCAACCATGCGAAAACATGAATTTAAAGGGACATTTCCTTGAAATCATACTTCATGCCATTTGGAGTAAATCATCATAAACCTTTGTCAATAGCATTTATATCATCTACTTACTTTATAGTAACGCAATCAAAGACCAAACATCATAGAAAAGCACCTATAGAATATAAGTACACATAGAGGTCACATTACAGTGAACTCACCTTTCTTAGCATTTAACTCTTTATTTCAATTCATTAACCTCCTAAGTAATCCTTTAGGGATACTTGGTGCAATGCATCACCTTAGGAACATAAGAGAAAACCATACATAGCATCTACACAAGACAACACATGCCATCGTAGAAGTATAGTACAACATAAACATAGTCAAACCAAGACTACAACATCATACATAAAGGACACATACATGATCATATGCATTAGAGAACCTTCCTAAGACTTCCTAAGGAGTCACTTGTGCAATGTCTAGATGGGTTCATTACTTCCATCTATCCTAAGTAACTTACCTTAAGTCCTCCTAGTTAGGATCCTATTCAATTACTTCCATTGTCCATTTTACCTTTAGGGAAACCATAGCCTTAACCGACACTAAGACCATGGGTGCTAAATCATGGAATTTGGTGTTGTAGAGCCTTACACCAAAGGAAGGTGTTACTACCTAGCCAAGGTAGAACATTAACATATATGCTAGCATATCAAGTGAATTCACTTTGCTAGATCCTATGTGGCAAGCATAGTTTATGGAACTAAGAGATAGGTATTCCCTCTATATACCATTTGGTAATGGGGCCTCACCTCATGAGAAAACATGAGTGAATATTCCTCAAGGAAAGTCAACACTTCATGTAAGTACATAGGTGAGTATTCCTCTAAGGGAAGTCGACACCATATGTAGGTCCATAGGTGATTATTCCTCTAAGGGAAGTCAACACTCTATAAGGGACAAATGGTGAAATATTCCTCTAAGGGAAGTCAACACCTCTCAATGTCAAGTTCACTCGGTGCTAAGCTAAGTTCCCTTTATTGAAAAGCCTTTATTCCTTTGTTTATAAAACATAGTCTTAGGATATTCATCATTCATATGCTTATAGCATATTCAAGCACCTATCTAGTTTTGGAGTATTCTTGGGCCCTCCTAGTTGGACCTCTTCTCCCTAACTAGATCATCCATGTGTGTGAGTGTATATATAGATGTGAGCAAACCTTTCACATAACACATCAAGTCACACATGTTCATATATCAATGCATAAGTCTATAGGCATAACTATATGAGCAATCCTTTCATATAAACCTACTAAGACACTATACACATTCATACTTCATCATATCATATTCATAACATGTTCATATAATCATCCTTCATATGCATAAGAACCAAACCTAGGAACTATCCTATCAAGATATACATGTGCAATGCATAGATAAGGTCCCATACCCTTGTCCATACTAGTACACCTATCAAGTCATCCTAGTAAGGGAATCATACATTCATAAGCATCACCTTAATATGCATAGTAGTAAACACTAGTGAATGTGAGAACTACCTTTCATTTAGACCCAATGACTCATACTACTTGAAATATGCATGTAAGTGAGAGTGTGTGTACATTGACCAATATGATCACATCATGGCTAGCAATATCATCTTAAGTCAGCCACACTATTAGACCACATTATACTTTCAAGCACATAGCACACAACACATAATAGCATAGGAGACAAGGCAATATATACCATGTAATCAAGACTCCTAACTTTAGCTATTTACACTTCCATATAAGGGATACATGGGTAGAGGTTATTAACCACTTTATCACATCAATGGCAGCACCTATACAATACCCTAACATGATTATACTCATGCCCATACAATAGCCACATAACCTAATTCACAACTAGAATAGGAAAGTAGGCATAAGCTTCTCATAGTATCATTTTAAGCATATGTTCATAAGTTCATTAATTTGCCTTCATGGCCATGGTCAACACATTTACAGTTTAAAGTAAACACCGCCACCATAAGTGGACCATACCACACAATGCCATACAAGGCTTCATCAACATTACTCTAAAGAATAGAGAAGTAGAAGAGTAAAGAGAATAAGCAATCTTACCAATTTCTCACCCTTTGATCATCATTGATCAATACACCTTATTCATTATTAAGATACATATATGGCAGTAGCTAAATGTACTTTAAGTATATAATAAACCATGTACAAGCCGCTACAAGATTATACCATAACGTAATACAACATCTCAACATACTAGGAAAGTAGGATAACATTGATCATTAGCTAACTTCCCTTACTTTGATTTTTAGATCATAGTTCATACATATATGATTCTAAGGCAGTAGCTAATTAGGTAAGAAATCAAGTCTAAGTCATGCATCATATAATCACAATTCAAGATCCATCACATACTTAGCTTCTTGACTTCATAACCTAAAGAATCTATACCAATTCATGCAAGCCCTTCTTAATTTGAACATTAAGGATTTATACTTACAGAATTCATCCATTACATCACCCTAAAAGTGTAGCTACAGCAGTTCATACAAAATCAAGAGCCTACACAACCGATCTCACAATCGTCTTCAAGACAACATATAGAAACATAGGTTATTCATGCTCAAAACTTCATATATTTATCATCATGGACTTATCATCATCAATTCAACATCATTTAGTGTCAATAACAATAACCACAAGAAATTCAACATAAGAGAATCACCAATTCAT
Source organism: Solanum sitiens (assembly GCA_016801875.1). NCBI lineage: Eukaryota > Viridiplantae > Streptophyta > Magnoliopsida > Solanales > Solanaceae > Solanum > Solanum sitiens. Next base: position 1,596,858 of record JABWTJ010000144.1, on the reverse strand, counting down.
CAAGAACAAGCCATAATCACAAAACCCTTTCAAGAGCTAAACCATTTTTGGAAGGAACATGGGTTCATCATGCAATTGAAGTGAAATAACATTCAAATCCTCATATTAATACTAATTCATCATGATTTAGTCTTTAGAAACGTTTTGAGAAAGAACCCATGGCTAGATTGGAAGATTGGAAACTTGTTCATAAGATTTCTTTGAAAAACATTGAGAAGACTCTCCAAGTGAAAGGTTACTTAGAGATGAAGGATCACCATACCTTAATATTCATGAATACCCATAAAACTTGATGAATAACCCATGAGAATCCCATCTACAAGCTGTTCTTGAGCTTCAAAAACCATGGGGGTTCAAGAGAGAATATTTTGGAGAGGAAGGGTTCAATTTGAGTGAGGGGATTTGAGAATGGGTAAATCACGTTTTTAGGGACTTATATACACCTAAAATTACTTAATTAAACCTATTATAGTCAGTTTAGGACGTGGGGTGAATTTACCATTCACCCCTTTAAGAGGCAGCACGCAGGCAGCTAACTAGCAGGCCACCCGCGACGAGGCCCATGACGGGCCGTGGCAGCCTCCGTCGCAGGGGACTTGGCCAAAATTCTTGGCTTACAACCTGCCAACGCAAGTCTCCTTCGACGGTACCTGCTTGACGGTCCGTTGGGGTCCCAACGGTCCATCATTGGGTCCGTCAAGAGACACTGCCCAGGCAGTGTATAGGCAGCCTTGGGGTCCTTCTTTTGGAGCCTCTTGTGGGGCCCTTTAGAAGTCGTACCCGGACGTTTCCAACGTGATTTCAAACCTTAACATGTTATAGACCTACCCCATAAGTTTCATCCAAAACAAACACCTACAAGACGTCCAAATAGCCTTGACCCCAATATGTCATACGATGAACGTCTTAGGGTCTATCTTTCGAACGTCTTGGACGTTCTTGGGCGTTTGACCTCCAAACTTCACGAAACTTCACACAATAACATTAAACATCATTTAACACCATTTCAAGACTTATTTGACTCAGTTCACACAATTTAGACATGCATACACACATGAGGCACATAAGCGACTATTCGTCGAACGTCTTGGACGTCCCTTGACGTTCGACTTCCAAATCACTTCGAACTTTGCACACTGACTCTATATGACATAATAAGGCATTGTAGGACCTTATAACGATAAGATGAACATGTTAGGCTCTAGAAACCTTATCTCATTTTCGAGGCCTTACAAAAATGGACTGCAAAAAGGTGATCAAATTTCTAGCTTTTGGAAATTTGGTTTCGGCCAGCTTACTCGAAAAAAATTTATTTTTAAAATTTTTTTAAAATGCATGAGTTCATTGTAGATTGAAACCAAGACCTCACCATATACAACTTATAAAAAAGATTAAATAATAAAAGGAATGAGGTATATGGGATTCGAACCCGTGTGCCTTGACCAAAAATAAGACATAAATAAAATGAGTCGTGTGGGGTTCGAACCCACAACCTCTCGGTCAAACAAGAGAATAGGAAGAAACAATTAAAATAAAATAAAATGAGGTATGTGGGGATCGAACCCACAACCTCTAAGCCAAATGAGAAAGTAAGGAGAAAATACAAATAAAAATAAGGTGACATTGTGGGGAATTGATCCCACATCCCCTCGGTTCAATGGAGAAGAATTAAGGAAAGAAAGAAACTAAATGAAACGTGAGTGTGGGGGTTCGATCTTGGATCCTAAGCTTAGACGTTTGAGATAAAGTAAAGAAAAAGGAGAGAAAAAAAATATAAGTGTAGGGACTATAAATTGGGTCCCAAGCGAAATGTTAAATAAACAATTAAGTGGAAGCTAAGTGTAGTCCAAGGGATTCGAATTCCTTTGCCCAATTCCGTATTGACACATAAGTCTTACTTGATTAAATAATTAATGAATGCTGCCTATGGGAATCAAAATTGAGACCTTGGCATACTTACAAGATGCATAAGTCTTGTACCACATAATCTTGGGTAAGTATAAGTCACTTAGATGAATTATGAGTGAAGCCTCATGGCTTGTACGTATGGATTCATAAGTCCAGCGTACGTTAAAAGCAAGTGAACCTAAGATGTATGTGATGAAATGATGTGACCCCAAGAGGGTTAAGTAAGGGTGTGAAACATACTAAGAGGCCAAGTGCATTGGCATATAATGAAATGAACATTCACGTAAAAAGGGTGAGTAATTATGATGAGCTAATATGCTAAGATTAATGAATGTGGTGACAACATGATAAGGGGCTAATGTGAAAGATGAGATAAATCTCAGATGAGCCTAAGTAAGTGTCACTAATAACTTACTCACCTATGAGAGTGTAAAGTTAATGAAGATACCAGTCTCTAAGAAACACTCTAATGAAAGTATTGAGATTAATACACACTTAATACTAATGATGAGATGAGAAATCATCTAATGAGCAATGATGCCCTCATGCTATAAGCCATCTTCTATGATGTGTGAGATGAATATAGTGGAACTTTATACGGATCACCGATAGGCTAGCTATGAGTCGAGATTCCTTCTTTCGGGAAGGCAGAGGTTCGTGTAAATCTTATGAGATGAGACTGTCCGTTTAGGCGGGTATGGGTCTCCTTATATCTATTAGTCTTTGACACTATGCAGCCAACATAGGGATCTAGCAGGGTTCAATTCCCTATATACGCTAGCATGTTTTGGTTTCACTTTGGCCGGTGATTCCACCTCTTTTCGGTGTGGGGTAGACACAGGATTTCATGGAGCTCACATGATCTATGTCGGTTAAAGTTAAAGTTCTCAAAGAAAGAATGAGGCCAGCCTCAGTAATGCACAATATGAAATGAATGATACCCAAGGTATTTGGTTAGGATAATCAAGAGGTGAACTAGACTCAAGTAATGACACTAGGTCGTTCTTGGTCATTGCACAGTGAACCCGATTAGAGTCATAAACTACATCCTAGGTATAGCTGGTATTGTACCAGTCTATGAATGAAAGAAACGAATGAAAATGAAGTATGCATGAATGAATGAAGCAGACTCTGTGTTTGCTAAAGAAGGCTCCCTAGTTGAGGTCCCATATGTTGAGCCCTCATTTTGGGAAGTCCTAATGTTAAGTCCATGATTCCAAGCTCTCATGGCATTTGAACGAATGATATGTGATATATGTACGTGCTATATGAAATATGTTATGTGTTGTGTGCAATATGAAAACTATGATGATGCATGTTACTCTCATAGCATGACTTTCCTAATCCGATTTAGCAAGTCCACTAACTTGACTTTCCATAACTCGTGTCGTTAGGAGAGAGCTCTTCTTAATCATGCATGTCCTTGGGGTGTGCTTGCATACACCCATACTTAGCATAAGTGTGTATTAATCCAATACAATACTCTACTTTTAGGTGCAGGTGCAGGTGGACGTTAGAGCTTACGAGACTACGTTGGAGCTATCCAGACGTGGAGCATTCATCCGGAATTGGTAGGCCCTCATGTTTTCGAGGATGCTTATCTTTTATATTCTAGATTAGACGTAGGCATGAGCTAGTGGAGAGTGTTCCACTAGCGTTTCTTTCTTATTTATTTCAGACGTTGTATTGGTTCCATTTTGGCAACTTTATATTTATGCAGTTATGAACTATTTTCTTCATTAGAATATCTCATTATTAGATGGTTGTGGTGAACTTATGTAATGTATTGCAATTCTTACTATGAAGTCTATGTATACTTCAAAGCAAATAAATGTCTTAAATTTTCTGCTAAAATTAACTTATACGATGTAATGATGACGTATGTAGGCTTGTCTGCGACCTATGAGAGGTCAACGACGTCGGATTTGACTAGGGTCTAGACCCCGGTCGTGACACATAGGGCTTCGATTATTGCAATTTCAATCCTAGATTCTAAAAGACCATCAAGCCCTAAGTCGGAAAACAACAAAACACATAACAAAGTGCATTGAGACACTAACACCCCCAACCCATTAACTTTCCATCATTCTAAGGGACTAGGGACCCAATTTTAACAAGTTCATCATGCAATTTCGTCCCGAAGTCAAGACCCACATACATTTTTCATCATTTTTGCACGCAAATGAATGAGAATTCATTGAGAGGATTAGAATGGCATACATGTTTACAGTAGTGGAGTGAATGGTAGGATGAATTTTGCAAGAACAACACCGAGCCCACCTTCGAACACCGATCGGAAAAATGAAAGAATAGGATGGAAAGTTGGAAGAGAAGGGTATGGGAAATTGAGGGATTTTTGGAGAAGATGGGAAATCAGAAGGGAATTATGGTGGATTTAGTGGGGGAGTAAGAGAATAAGGGGATGGAAATGGTTGGGGAGAATTTGAAAAGGTGGGGGTAACTTAAAATGTGTTATTTTAATATATAGCTAGTCGGGTCGGGTCGGGTCATGGGTTCTGGGGAAGTAACGATTCCCCGTTGATGGACAGTAAGTGAATCAACAATTCGTTGACTGCTCTGTCGACTGTCCCCTAACTTAGACAAAATTGAAAATCATACCTGGGATCAACGGATGCCATCGACGGTTCGTCGATGGGAGGACGGTCCGTCGATTGGTTCGTAGATCAGTACACCATACCAATTTATCCAGATTTCTGGTTATTTGGTCCCTGCACATTTAGCACCCAAATAAGCCATTTTTTTGTGTTTTCTGGACACTTTTTATACACGGACCTAAACTACTCTCTAGCCAATAAACTTAAAAGAAATAAAGAAAATTGACACAGTACAATAAGTAAAAATCGAAATAAAGCGACTATTCCTACTAAGACAAAAAAAACATAGTGTTGGCTAGAGAATACATATTGGGTTGCCTCCCTATCAGCGCTTGAATTAACGTCGCCGCACGACGAAAGAATCTTGATTACTCAGACTTCATCAAGATGGTATGCCTCAACCACTTCATTCGCATTCTCCGCATGCCCAAGGTAGATTTTGATTCTTTGCCCATTTACCTTGAACCGTGCACTCTCCTTGTACTCCAACTCAACCGCACCATGAAGGAACACTTGAGTGATTATAATGAACCAGTCCATTTGGACTTGAGTTTGTCTGAAAAAAAGCGCAACCTTGAGTTGAACAAGAGCACCAAATCCCCAACCGCAAATTCGCGCTTTTAAATCTTTGGGTCATGGTACTTATTCATCTTTTCTTTGTAGAGGGCTGAACTTTCATACGCCTTCAAGCGAAACTCATCAAGCTCATTCAACCCATTTAATCTTTGTTCCACAGCTTCATTCCAATCCATCTTAAGTTTCTTCATCGCCCACATGGCCTTGTGCTCTAACTCAACTGGTAAGTGACAAGCCTTCCCATGTACAAGTTGATAAGGAGACATACCTATGGGAGTCTTGTATGTTATCTGTTAGGCCCAAAGAGCATCATCAAACCTCCTTGACCAATCCGTTCTACTAGTGTCACGACCGGAATCTAGACCCCAGACGAGACCGGCGTCGTTGGCCTCTCAGAGGTCACAGACAAGCCTACATACGTCATTCTTACTTCATCTAGGTTAATTTTAACGGAAAATTTGAACTTTTTGTTTTCTTATTTCATGCTAAACATTTAAAACTTACCATTATGGGCATTCACAAATCAACCATCTAATATAGAGATAATCAAATGAAAGAAATAGTTTATAATTGCGTTACACGTATTTTTGCCAAAACGGCACCAATACCAAGTCTGAAATGAAAGTGGAAAGAAACACTAGTGGAACATGCTCCACTAGCTAAAGCCTACATCTAAGCTAGATAATAACGGTAGACATCCTCGAAATCATGAGGGCCTACCAAGTCCGGATGAAAGCTCCACGTCCGGATAGCTGCAACGTCAACCTGTAAGCTCTAGCGTCCACCTGTGCCTGCACCTAAATATATAGAGTTGTATGGGATTAGTTCACACTTGTACTAAGTATGGGTATATGAAAGCACAGACCAAGGACATGCATGAGAGAAAATATCTCTTTCCTAACAACATGATTATGGAAAGTCAAGTCAGTGGACTTTCCAAATTGGGATTAGGAAAGTTAGTGAACTTTCCAAATTTGGATTAGGAAAGTCAGTGATCTTTCCAAATTTGGATTAGGAAAGTCATGCCATGAGAGTAACATGCATCATCATACTTATCATATTGCACACAGCACATAACATCTTACACATAGCACATATCATATAGCATACACCACATAACATCTTTATAACATTCATTCATATGTCATGAGACCTTGGAATCATGGACTTGACATTAAGACTTTCCAAAATGAGGGCTCAACATATAGTACCTCAACTAGAGAGTCTTCATTAGCAAACACAGAGTCTACTTCATTCATTCATACGTACTTTATTTCATTTCGTTCATACGCTAGTGTAAAGACCAGCTATACCTAGGATGTAGTTTAAGACTTTCATCGGGCTTGATGTGCAATGATCAAGAATAACCTAGTGTCATTACTTGAGTGTATCTCACATCTTGATTATCCTATCCTAACACCTTTAGTATCATTCATTTAATTGTGTGCATCATTTGAGGCTGGCCTCATTCATTCATTGGAAACTTTAATTTTAACCGACATAGATCATGTGAGCATCATGAAATCCAGTGTCGCCCCTACACCAAAAAGAGGTGGAATCACTGGCCAAAGTGACCAAAAACATGCTAGCGTAAATGGGAATTGAACCCCGTTAGATCCCTATATTGGCAGTATAGGTTCGAAGACTAGGATATATAAGGAGACACATACCCGGCATGCCGGACAGTCTCATCTCATGAGAGTTACGTGAACCTCCGCCCCTCCTGAAAGAAGGCATCACCGCTCACAGCTAGCCTATCGGTGCTCAGTATAAAGTTCCATTACATTTAACTCATACATCATGGAAGCTGGCATCTAGAATGAGGACATCATAGCTCATTAGATGATTTCTCATCTCATCATTAGTATTAAGTATGCATTAACTTCAATACTTTCATTAGAGTGTTCATAGAGACTGGTCTCTTCATTATATTTACACTCTCATAGGTGAGTACGTTTTGGTAACATTTATTTATGCTCATTTTAGATTGCTCTCATCTTTAACATTAGACTATTATCATGTTGTCACCACATTCATTAACTTTAGCACATTTGGTCTTCATAATTACTCACCTTTTACATGAATGTTCATTTCATCATATGCCAATGCACTTGGCCAGTTAGTGTGTTTCATACTCTTACTTAACCCCTTCAAGGTTTTACATCATTTCATCACATACATCTTAGGTTCACTTACTTTTAAACTTATGCTAGACTTATGAATAAACACATATAATCCATGTGGCTTCATTCATAGTCTGTCTAAGTGATTCATGTTTACCCAAGATTATGTGGTACAAGACTTATGCATCTTGTAGATATGCCAAGATATTGAATTTTGGATCTTTAGAGGCAGCATTCATTAAGTATTTACTTATGTATGACATATATGTCAATACGGAATTGGGAAAGGGAACCCGACTTTGAATCCCTTGGACAACACTTAGTTAATTTTCTTTCACCTAATTTTGGATTTACATTTCGGCTTGGGTAACCCGATTTGAATCCCCTCACTAACAATATTTTTCCTATCTTTTTTCCCTCCCCTCACTTCACCTTAGGCGTTTTAAGCATTAGGGGATCCGGGATCGAACCCCCATATCAACATTCATTTATTTCTCTTTTTGCTAAGTTTTTCCCATGTTGGCCGAGAGGAGGTGGGTTCGAATCCCACTCCTCTCATTATTTTTATTTTATTAATTTTTCTCTTTGTCTCCTTCTTCAGCCAAGAGGTGGTGGGTTCGAATCCCACTCCTCCCATTATTTTTATTAATTTAAAATTTCCCTTTTACTCTCTTGTTTGGCCGAGAGGTTGTGGGTTCGAATCCCACACCTATCATTTTTTTTCCAGCTTTCATGTAGTGAGGTCTTGGGTTCAATCCCCACTGACCTCACATGTTTTAAATTTATTTTTAAACTTCTCAAACATCAAGTATTCTGGCCGAAAACACCATCACCAAGTGCTGGAAATTCTATTAAATTTTCTAGCCTTTATTTAACAACATTCATAAGTTCGTTTTGTGGTATTTTCAAAATTTGTTTAACGCATTTTTAGGTGTAGATTCATTGTTGTTTTAGCTTAGATTTTTCCACTTAAGATCAGCCACCTTAGACTTCATTTAAACATCACAATTTACACACCTTATGCACAATAATTCCAATCATCAAACAAGCCATTTTAAGACTTCAAAACGGAGAACAACAACAAACATTTTACACAGTGCACCACATCATTTTTGGTTGACATCATTGAACATGCTTGCTATTTCCAAACACAAAATCACAAAGAACATCATATTTCACACTTAGCTACCAGAAACCATACCAACAACATGATTTCTAACCTAATTTAGATTGAAATCGGAAGGAGACTAGAGACAAGAAATTCGACAATAAAGGGGACAGCCCTAGTTTCATACGTTAAATTTTGTAGAAAGAAATTTCTCTTGGAGAAAGGATTCCAAGAGAGAAAATCCGTACCTTGTTGTATCTTTCCACACCTTCAAAGTGCTTCCGAAATCCTCCACTAAACCTTCAACACGATCCCGTCGAGAAGATGATGTAAAATTTTCGTTTCTTAAGTTAGCTTGCTTGTTTGTATATTTTTTTTGTAAGTTCCTTGAGTGTAGAGAACTTTCGATTGTTTTCTAATGTTTTGTTTTCTGTTTTTGCAGCCAAGAAAGCAAAATGGACAAGAGAGAGAGAGAGAGGTTTAGGCGTGTGAGAGAGTTTGTGTGAGATAGTGCCCCTTAAAACTAGGATAGTTGGCAAGACTTAGTCAATTTAAGTTAATAATTAATAATTAATAACTAAAAATCTGATTTCCATTTTTTTTTTAAATCAGCCATTAATTAAATAATATTAATTAATTACATTAATTTACCCACTTAAATAAAAACAATTTAATTCATTGCTTCCACCTAGGTTCGAACCCGGGTTGAGCAAGACTTTACTCTTAGAGCCTATTTTCGGCACTCTCTCCCCAAAATAACCCTCCACCTTATTAATTAAATAATTAAATATATATTTAGGGTAATTATGATATTACCCTTAGCCTGGTAAAGGACCATTTTACCCCTAGACCCTCCAAACTTAAGATTTCCTCTTTTTAAGTCCGGTAAGGACTTATTCGAGTAAATCTTCATATTCAAGAGCCCTACATGGTTGGAACCAACTTTTACAAGCTCAACTAACTCCCCAAGTTAGTTGTCTTGGCTGTAATTAGGGTTCTGAGGTCTGGTTCTACGCGCATCAATCCGTGTGAACCTTGGTCTAATCATACGCATTGTTGACACATTAAGCATTTCTTATCTTATCCATTTTTAGGGTTGTTACATTACCCCCCCCCCCTTAGAAACATTTGTCCACGAATGACACTACTACTATCTAGCGTAATACCAGTCAGATCATAACATAATCAGTATGCACAGTTAAGCAATAGCAACAAAAATGGAAAAATAAGGAAACTTAGACTACAGAGTAGGAAGTCTAACTCAAGAGCTGAAAAGATAAGGGTAGCAGGATTTCATATCGACTTCCGCCTCACACGTAGAACCCTCAAAAAGATGATTTCTCCACAATACCTTCACTGTGGCAATCTCCTTGTTCCTCAGCCGCTTGATCTGTCTCTCTAAGATCTCTACAGGTACCTCCTCGTAGGACAAGTCTTCATTGACCCCCAAACCATCCATAGGTAGAATTGATGCTGGATCACCTAGGCACTTCTTTAACATGGATACATGAAAGATTGGATGGACAGAAGCTAGCTCCGCAGGCAATGCCAACTCATAGGCCACCTCACCCACACGCTGTAGGATCTCGTATGGCCCAACATACCTCGGACTCAACATCCCCTTCCTTCCAAACCTCATCACCCCTTCATAGGTGATGTCTTCAGATAGACCTGGTCACCAACATCAAACTCTAAGGGCCATTTTCTGTTATCTGCATATGACTTCTGCCGACTGTAAGCAGTAGCCAACCTATCCCTAATTACTCTAACCTTCTCTAAGGCCTCATGAATGATCTCTGGACCCAAAATGGATGACTCCCCAACCTCAAACCACCTAATTGGAGATCTATACCTCCTACCATACAGTCCCTCAAACGGTGCCATCCCAATACTGGAGTAATAACTATTATTATACGAGAACTCTATCAAAGGAAGATGGTCATCCCAGCTACCCCTGAAGTCAATCACACACGCTCTCAACATATCTTCCAATGTCTGAATGGTGCGCTCTGCCTGCCCATCAGTCTGAGGATGAAAGGCAGTACTAAGCTTTACCTGCGTGCCCAAGCTCTTCTAAAAAGATCTCCAGAAATGTGAAGTAAACTAAGCTCCTATATCTTAAATGATAGACAAAGGAATCCCATGCCATCTCACAATCTCATCAATATAGAGTCTGGCATAGTCCTCGACTCTGTAAGTAGACTTCACAGGGAAAAAGTGGGCAGACTTAGTCATCCTGTCCACAATAACCCATATGGAGTCATGCTGCCTCCTAGTCCTCAGAGGCCAACCACGAAGTCCATATTAATGGCCTCCCATTTCCAAGTCGGAACCTCAATAATCTGAGTAAGACCGCCAGGCTTAAGATGTTCAGCCTAAACCTGCTGACAATTAGGACACTTGGCCACATATTCTGCAATGTCCTTCTTCATGCCATCCGACCATTAAATCTGCTTAAGATCATGATACATCTTGGTGGAACCTGGATGTATGGAATATCTAGAACCATGGGCCCCTGCAAGAATACTGGTCCGCAAATCATCCACATCTTGTACACACAGCCTGTCCTGATACCTAATTATGCCATCATCTCCCAAAGAAAAAGACTCATTCATCTTTATCAACATTGAGTCCTTCAGCTCCATCAACATAGGATCTAGATGCTGACCCTGCTTGACTTCAACAACCAAGGATGATTCAGAACTAGGATTAACTAAAACACGCCCACTAGTAGCGTCAACCAATTGCACACCCAGTCTGGCCAGTCTGTGTACATCCTTTGCCAACTCCTTCTCATCATCCTCAACGTGGGTTGTACTTCCCATGCTCATCCTGCACAAAGAATCAGCTACAACATTAGCCTTACCTAGATGGTAGTGAACATTCGTGTCATAGTCCTTCAACAGCTCCAACCATCTCCGCTGACGTACATTCAACTCCTTCTGTGTGAACACGTACTGGAGACTCTTGTGGTCTGTGAACACATCCACATGCACTCCATACAAGTAGTGCCTCCACATCTTAAGTGCAAACACCACAGCTGCCAACTCCAGGTCATGAGTGGGATAATTCTTCTCATGAACCTTGAGCTATCTTGATGCATAGGCTATGACCTTACCAACCTGCATAAGAACACAAACCAAACCAACCCTAGATGCATCACAGTAAACAGTGTAATTCTCACTATAGTTAGGCAAAGTAAGCACCGGGGCTGAAGTGAGTCTGTCCTTGAGCTCCTGGAAACTCTTCTCACAAGTCTCCGTCCACTCAAACTTGGCCTTCTTCTTAGTCAAAGCTGTCAGTGGGGCAGCAATGGAAGAAAAACCCTCTACGAACCTGCGGTAGTAACCAGCCAATCCCAAAAAGCTACGGATGTTAGTGGGAGTAAGAGGTTTTGGTCAATTTTTCACAGCCTAAGTCTTCCTGGGATCCACCTCCACACCCTGATCGGACACAACATGACCCAAGAAGGTCACTGATCTAAGCCAGCATTCACACTTGCTGAATTTGGCATACAGCTGGTGTTGTCTAAGTACCTGAAAGGTTAGTCTCAAATGTTTTTCATGCTCTTCCTTGGTCCTAGAGTAGATAAGGATGTCATCAATGAATACTATGACGAAAGAATCAAGGTATTCACGGAAGACTCGGTTCATGAGGTCCATAAATGCAGTTGTTGCATTAGTGAGACCAAATGACATGACTAAGAACTCATAATGACCATAACGGGTACGAAACGCTGTCTTTGGGATATCTTTATCCCTAACTCTAAGCTGATGGTCCCTGAACGAAGATCAATCTTCGAGAAGAAACTAGACCCTTGGAGAAGGTTAGACAAATCATCTATTCTGGGGAGTGGATACTTATTATTGATAGTGACCTTGTTGAGTTGCCGATAATCGATACACATTATAAAGGTTCTATCTTTCTTTTTCACAAACAACACTGGAGCGCCCCAAAGGGATATGCTCGGCTAAATGAAACCCTTATCAGTGAGATCTTTTAACTGCAGCTTCAACTCTTTGAGTCCGATGGAGCCATTCTGTAAGGAGGAATTGAAATTGGTTTAGTACCGGGTTCTAAGTTTATACCAAAGTCAATCTCTCTAGGGGGAGGAACTCCAGGCAAATCATCAGGAAATACATCTTGAAACTCACTCACTACAGGCACTGAGTCTATGGAAGGAATGTCATCATCTAAATCATTAACACTCACAAGATGACATAATAACCCCTTGGACATCATTTTATTGTCCTTAAGGTTCGAAATCAAGGGATTAGGACGACTCCAACTGTACCCCTCCCAAACCAGCTCTTTTTCATTAGGGAAACGAAACCTCACAACCCTACTACGACAATCCATACAAGCATAAAAACTATGAAGCCAGTCCATGCCAAGAATAACATCAAAATCATGCATATGTAATTCAACCAAGTCTGCACACATAGTCTTACCGCATACAACTATTGGGCAATCCTTGTATACCCTATCAGTCCTTACATTTTATCCTAATGGTGTACTAACCACTATAGGATCATGCAGAACTTCAACCAATATTCCAAAAGCGAGAGCAATCAAAGGAGTTACAAAGGAAAGCATAGACCCTGGATCAAGTAAAACATAAACATAAGTTGAGAATACTTGTAGTATACCTGTGACCACATCAGCGGACTTCTCCTGCTCCTCCCTTCCCTTTAGGGCGTAGAACCTGTTCCTCTTAGGAGGGTCGGCTGCTGCTGTACCCTGTGGGTTAGGCCTAGGCTGAGCATTACCTCCAGCCTGAACCCTGTTCTGTGGGAAGCACCTAACCATGTGCCCACTCTTACCGCAACCGAAGCAGGCATTAGTGCCCTGTCTGCACTCTCCACTTTGAGCACAGCCACACTTAGCACAATTCTTTTTGTGACGCTGTATCTCACCTCTATTGCCCTTCTTGGCCTCAGGTCTGCCTCCTCTAGGTGCTGTACTCCTCTGAGAATTAGAGTTCCCAGAACTCTGTTGCCCCTTCTTGAACCTGGCTGCTCACGGACGCTAAAATTATTTCTGTGGCCTCCATGGCTGGGACCTGCTTGATCATTAGGCTTAGGCCTCCTAGCATCACGAATGCCCCTCTTTTTGCGGTTGTCCTCTATCTGCTGGACATCCACTGTAAACTTGGAGAGGTCCATATTATCATGGAGCATCGCAGACCGACACTCCTCCTCCAGATCTCCATTGATTCCTATGAGGAACCTGCTCATCTCATCCCTGCTGTTAGATACAAGGGAAGTAGCATACCTGGATAATTTAACAAACTTCAGTACTCATCTCATCCTTGATGTTAGATACTAAGAAAAGTAGTATACCTTGATAGTTTAACAAACTTCAGGGAATACTCCCTCACTGTCATTGATCCCTGCTTAAGGTTGATAAGCTCCTCAACCTTTTCCTCCCTCATCTCCCTGGGAAAGAATCTCTCTAGGAAGGCTGTCTTAAACATCTCCGAAGTGACCGAAACTCCGCCCAAAGCTCGGCTATCCTGCCACATCTTACACCAAGTCTGTGCAACATCCTTGAGCTGATAGGAAGCCAGCTCAGCCTTCTCAGTATCTGTGGCCCCCATGGCCACCAAAATCTTGTGTACCTCATCCATGAACTCCTGGGGATCCTCTGAAGTCTTGGACCCTGTGAAAATAGGAGGATTCATCCTCGTAAAGTCTCGCAGTCTGTCAGCCATGCTACGTACCGGTGGGTTCTCCCTCTGAACATTCTGTCGGTTGACCTGGGCAGTCATGGCCTGCGCCTGCATAGTGATGGCCTGTGCCATCTGGGCCAGAGATGCCCGCACCTCCACATCAGTCAACCCAGCTGGGTTAACCGGCATAGCCACTCCTTCAGCTGGAGCCTAGGGTGGAACCTGATTGCCCCCAGCAGCTCCTCCTCCTCTCCTCTGACCAACGTTCCTCCTAGTATTCATTCTCTGAAAACAATAAGAATTGATGTTAAAGACGCTCATAACACCAAGAAATCAGACATTAAGAAAAGCACGATAAGATTAGAAGAAGGGAAATTTTCCTACGCATCATGCAGTCTCTAATTTAGGATAGGGGTGCACTTCACTACCATGACTTAAAAACTACTAAATGTGGTTGATGTGAACTTATTATCCTCAGAATTTAACTAGTGCTCTGATATCTAATTTGTCACGACCAAAATCTAGACCCTAGACGAGACCGGAGTCATTGACCTCTCAGAGGTCACAGACAAGCCTACATACGTCATTCTTACTTCATCTAGGTTAATTTTAGCGAAAAATTTGAACTTTTTGTTTTCTTATTTCATGCTAAACATTTTAAACTTAACATCATGGGCGTTCACAAATAAACCATCTAATATAGAGATAATCAAATGAAAGAAATAGTTCATAATTGCATTAAACGTATTTTTGCCAAAACGACACCAATACCAAGTCTGAAATGAAGGTGGAAAGAAACACTAGTGGAACATGCTCCACTAGCTAAATCCTACATCTAAGCTACCGAAAAACGGTAGACATCCTCGAAAGCATGAGGGCCTACCAAGTTCGGATGAAAGCTTCACGTCCGGATAGCTGCAACGTCAACCTGTAGCTCTAGCGTCCACCTGTGACTGCACCTAAAAATATTGAGTTGTATGGGATTAGTACACACTTGTACTAAGTATGGGTATATGCAAGCACACACCAAGGACATGAATGAGAGAGAATAGCTCTTTCCTAACAACATGATTATGGAAAGTCATGTCAGTGGACTTGCCAAATTGGGATTAGGAAAGTTAGTGAACTTTCCAGATTTTGATTAGGAAAGTTAGTGAGCTTTCAAAATTTGGATTAGAAAAGTCATGCCATGAGAGTAACATGCATCATCATACTTATCATATTGCACAAAGCACATAACATCTTACACATAGCACATATGATATAACATATAGCACATAACATCTTTTATAACATTCATTCATATGCCATGAGACCTTGGAATCATGGACTTGACATTAAGACTTTCCAAAATGAGGGCTCAACATATGGGACCTCAACTAGGGAGTCTTCATTAGCAAACATAGAGTATACTTCACTCATTCATACATACTTCATTTCATTTCGTTCATAGGCTAGTGTAAACACCAGCTATACCTAGGATGTAATTTAAGACTTTCATCGGGCTTGTTGTGCAATGATAAAGAATAACCTAGTGTTATTACTTGAGTCTAGCTCACCTCTTGATTATCCTATACTAACACCTTTGGTATCATTCATTTCATTGTGTGCATCATTTGAGGCTGGCCTCATTCATTCATTGGGAACTTTAACTTTAACTGACATAGATCATGTGAGCATCATGAATTCCAGTGTCTCCCCAACACCGAAAAGAGGTGGAATCACCGGCCAAAATGACCCAAAATATGCTAGCGTACATGGGAATTGAACCCCGCTAGATCCCTATATTGGCAGTATAGGTTCGAAGACTAGGAGAAATAATGAGACCCATACCCGGCATGCCGGACAGTCTCATCTCATGAGAGTTCCGTGAACCTCCGCCCTTCCCGAAAGAAGGCATCACCGCTCAGAGCTAGCCTATCGGTGCTCAGTATAAAGTTCCATTACATTCAACTCATACATCATGGAAGTTGGTTTCTAGCATGAGGACATCATAGCTCATTAGATGATTTCTCATCTCATCATTAGTATTAAGTATGCATTAACTTTAATACTTTCATTAGAGTGTTCATACAGACTGGTCTCTTCATTAAATTTACACTCTCACAGGTGAGTACGTTTTGGTAACATTTAGTTAGGCTCATTTGAGATTGCTCTCATCTTTCACATTAGCCTCTTATCATGTTATCACCACATTCATTAACTTTAGCACATTTGCTGTTCATAATTACTCACCCCTTTACATGAATGTTCATTTCATCATATGCTAATGCACTTGGCCAGTTAGTGTGTTTCACACTCTTACTTAACCCCTTCTAGGTTTTACATCATTTCATCACATACATCTTAGGTTCACTTACTTTTAAACTTATGCTAGATTTATGAATCAACACATACAAGCCATGAGGCTTCATTCATAGTCTGTCTAAGTGATTCATGTTTATCCAAGATTATGTGGTACAAGACTTATGCATCTTATCGATATGCCAAGATATTGATTTTTGATTCTTTAGAGGCAGCATTCATTAAGTATTTACTTACGTATGAGTTATATGTCAATACGGAATTGGTCAAGGGAACCCGACTTCGAATCCCTTGGACAACACTTAGTTAACTTTCTTTCACCTAATTTTGGATTTACATTTCAGCTTGGGGAACCCGATTTCGAATCCCCTCACTAACAATATTTTTCCTTTATTTTTTCCCTACCCTCACTTCACCTTAGGCGTTTTAAGCATTAGGGGATCCGGGATCAAACCCCCATAGCAACATTCATTTATTTCTCTTTTTCCTAAGTTTTTCCCATGTTGGCCGAGAGGAGGTGGGTTCGAATACCACTCCTCTCATTATTATCATTATTATTTTTTTAATTTCTCTCTTTGTCTCCTCCTTCAACCAAGAGGTTGTGGGTTCGAATCCCACTCCTCCCATTATTTTTATTAATTTAAAATTTCCCTTTTACTCTCTTGTTTGTCGAGAGGTTGTGGGTTCGAATCCCACACCTCTCATTTTTTTTCCAGCTTTCATGTAGTGAGGTCTTGGGTTCAATCCCCACAGACCTCACATGTTTTAAATTTATTTTTAAACTTCTCAAACTTCAAGTATTCTTGCCGAAAACTCCATAAACAAGTGCTGGAAATTCTATTAAATTTTCTAGCCTTTATTTAACAACATTCATACGTTCGTTTTGTGGTATTTTCACAATTTTTTTAACGCGTTTTTAGGTGTAGATTCATTGTTGTTTTAGCTTAGATTTTTCCACTTAAGATCAGCCATCTTACACTTCATTTTAACATCACAATTTACAAACCTTATGGACAATAATTCCAATCATCAAACAAGCCATTTTAAGACTTCAAAACAGAGAACAACAACAAACATTTTACACATTGCACCACATCATTTTCGGTTGACATCATTGAACATTCTTGCTGTTTCCAAACATTAAATCACAAAGAACATCATACTTCACACTTATCTACCAGCAACCATACCAACAACAGGATTTCTAACCTAATTTAGATTGAAATCGGAAGGAGACTAGGGACAAGGAATTCAACAATAAAGGGGACAACCCTAGTTTCATACGTTGAATTTTGTAGAAAGAAATTTCTCTTGGAGAAAGGAATCCAAGAGAGAAAACCCATACCTTGTTGTAGCTTTCCACACCTTCAAAGTGCTGTCCAAATACTCCACTAAAGCTTCAACACGATCCCGTCGAAAAGATTATGTAAAATTTTTGTTTCTTAAGTTAGCTTGCTTGTTTGTATATTTTTTTTTGGTAAGTTCCTTCAGTGTAGAGAAATTTGATTGTTTTCTAATGTTTTGTTTTATGTTTTTGCAGCCAAGAAAGCAAAATGGATGAGAGAGAGAGAGGTTTAGGCGTGTGAGAGAGTTTGTGTGAGATAGTTCCCCTTAAAACTAGGATAGTTGGCAAGACTTAGTCAATTTAAGTTAATAATTAATAATTAATAACTAAAAATATGATTTCCCCTTTTTTTTTTTTTTTAATCAGCCATTAAATAAATAATATTAATTAATTACATTAACTTACCCACTTAAATAAAAACAATTTAATTCATTGCTTCCACCTAGGTTCGACCCCGGGTGGAGCAAGACTTTACTCTTAGAGCCCATTTTCGGCACTCTCTCCCTAAAATACCCATCCACCTTATTAATTAAATAATTAAATATATATTTAGGGTAATTACAATATTACCCTTAGCCTGGTAAAAGACCATTTTACCCCTAGACCCTCCAAACTTAAGATTTCCTCTTTTTAAGTCTGGTAAGGACTCATTCAAGTAAAGCTTCGTATTCGAGAGCCCTACATCGTTGGACCCAACATTTACAAGCTCAACTAACTCCCCAAGTTAGTTGGCTTGGCTGTAGAAAGGGTTCCGAGTTCTGGTTCTACGCGCATCAATCCGTGTGAACCCAGGTCTAATCATAGGCTTTCTTTACACATTAAGCATTTCTTATCTTAGGGTTGTTACATTACCCCCCCACCCTTAAAAACATTCGTCCCCGAATGAAAATACTACTATCTAGCGTAATGCCAGTCAGATCATAACATAATCCCTATGCACAGTCAAGCAATAGCCACAAAAATGGAGAGATAAGGAAACTTAGACTTAAGAGTAGGAAGTCTAACCTCAAGAGCTGAAAAGATGAGGGTAGCGGGATTTCATATCGGCCTCCTCCTCCCACGTAGAACCCTCAACGAGATGATTTCTCCACAATACATTCACTGTGGCAATCTCCTTGTTCCTCAGCCGCTTGATCTGTCTCTCTAAGATCTCTACAGGTACCTCCTCGTAGGACAAGTCCTCATCGACCCCCAAACCTTCCACATGTAGAATCGATGCTGGATCACCTAGGCACTTCTTTAACATGGATACATGAAATACTGGATGGACAGAAGCTAGCTCCGCAGGCAAGGCCAACTCATAGGCCACCTCACCCACACGCTGTAGGATCTCATATGGCCCAACATACATCGGACTCAACTTCCCCTTCCTGCCAAACCTCATCACCCCCTTCATAGGTGATATCTTCATATAGACCTGGTCACCAACATCAAACTCTAAGGGTCATTTTCTGTTATCTGCATATGACTTCTGCCGACTGTAAGCAGTAGCCAACCTATCCCTAATCACTCTGACCTTCTCTAAGGCCTCATGAATGATCTATGGACCCAAAATGGATGACTCTCCAACCTCGAACCATCCAACTGGAGATCTGCACCTCCTACCATAGAGTTCCTCAAACGGAGCCATCCCAATGCTATAGTGATAGCTATTATTATACGAGAACTCTATTAAAGGCAGATGGTCATCCCAGCTACCCCTGAAGTCAATCACACACGCTCTCAACATATCTTCCAATATCTGAATGGTGCGCTTTGCCTGCCCATCAGTCTGAGGATGAAAGGCAGTACTAAGCTTTACCTGCGTGCCCAAGCTCTTTTGAAAAGATCTCCGGAAATGTGAAGTAAAATGAGTTCCTCCGTCTTAAATGATAGAAAAAGGAATCCCATGCCATCTCACAATCTCATCAATGTAGAGTCTCGCATAATTCTCGGCTTTGTAAGTAGACTTCACAGGGATAAAGTGGGCAGACTTAGTCATCCTGTCCGCAATAACCCATATGGAGTCATGCTTTCTCCTAGTCCTCGGAAGACCAACCACGAAGTCCATATTAATGGCCTCCCAAATCCAAGTAGGAACCTCAATAATCTAAGTAAGACCGCCAGGCTTAAGATGTTCAGCCTTAACCTGCTGACAATTAGGACACTTGGCCACATATTCTTCAATGTCCTTCTTCATGCCATCCCACCAATAAATCTGCTTAAGATCATGATATATCTTGGTGGAACCAGGATGTATGGAATATCTGGAACCATGGGCCTCTGCAACAATCCTGGTCCGCAAATCATCCACATCTGGTACACACAGCCTGTCCTCATACCTAAGTATGCCATCACCTCCCAAAGAGAAAGAATCATTCATCTTTATCAACATTAAGTCCTTCAGCTCCATCAACACAGGATCTAGATGCTGACCCTGCTTGACTTCAACTACCAAGGATGATTCAGAACTAGGATGAACTGAAACACCCCCACTAGTAGAGTCAACCAATCGCACACCCAGTCTGGCCAGTCTGTGTACATCCTTTGCCAACTCCTTCTTCTTATCCTCAACGTGGGTTGTACTTCCCATGCTCATCCTGTACAAAGCATTAGCTACAACATTAGCCTTACCTGGATGGTAGTGAACATTCGTGTCATAGTCCTTCAACAAGTCCAACCATCTCCGCTGACGTACATTCAACTCCCTCTGTGTGAACACGTACTGGAGACTCTTGTGGTCTGTGAACACATCCACATGCACTCCATACAAGTAGTGCCTCCACTGCTTCAGTGCAAACACCACAGTTGCCAATTCTAGGTCATGAGTGGGATAATTCTTCTCATGAACCTTGAGATGTCTGGACGCATAGGCTATCACCTTACAAACCTGCATAAGAACACAAACCAAACCAACCCTAGATGCATCACAGTAAACAGTGTAATTCTCACCACAGTTTAGGCAAAGTAAGCACCGGGGCTGAAGTGAGTCTGCCTTGAGCTCCTGGAAACTCTTCTCACAAGTCTCCGTCCACTCAAACTTGGCCTTCTTCTTAGTCAAAGCTGTCAGTGGTGCAGCAATTCAAGAAAAACCTTCTACGAACCTGCGGTAGTAACCAGCCAATCCCAGAAGGTACGGATGTTAGTGGGAGTAAGAGGTTTTGGCCAATTCTTCACAGCCTCAGTCTTCCTGGGATCCACCTCCACACCAAGATCGGACACAACATGACCCAAGAAGGTCACTGATCTAAGCCAGAATTCACACTTGCTGAATTTGGCATACAGCTAGTGTTGTCTATGTACCTGCAAGGTTAGTCTCAAATGTTGTTCATGCTCTTCCTTGGTCCTAAAGTAGATAAGGATGTCATCAATGAATACTATGACGAAAGAATCAAGGTATTCACGGAAGACTTGGTTCATAAGGTCCATAAATGCAGCTGGTGCATTAGTGAGACCAAATGACATGACTAAGAACTCATAATGACCATAACGGGTACAAAAGGCTGTCTTTGGGATATCTTCATCCCTAACTCTAAGCTGATGGTACCCTGAACGAAGATCAATCTTCGAGAAGAAACTAGACCCTTAGAGTTGGTCAAACAAATCATCTATTCTGGGGAGTGGATACTTATTCTTGATAGTGACCTTGTTGAGCTGCCGATAATCGATACAATTTTAAGGGTTCCATCTTGCTTTTTCACAAACAACACTGGACAGTCCCAAGGGGATATGCTCGGCTGAATGAAACCCTTATCAGTGAGATCTTTTAACTGCAGCTTCAACTCTTTGAGTTCCGCTGGAGCCATTCTGTAAGGAAGAATTGAAATTGGTTTAGTACCGGGTTCTAAGTCGATACCAAAGTAAATATCTCTAGGGGGAGGAAATCCAGGCAAATCATCAGGAAATACATCTTGAAACTCACTCACTACAGGCACTGAGTCTATGGAAGGAATGTCATCATCTAAATCATTAACACTCACAAGATGACATAATAACCCCTTGGACATCATTTTATTGTCCTTAAGGTTCGAAATCAAGGGATTAGGACGACTCCAACTGTACCCCTCCCAAACCAGCTCTTTTTCATTAGGGAAACGAAACCTCACAACCCTACTACGACAATCCATACAAGCATAACAACTATGAAGCCAGTCCATGCCAAGAATAACATCAAAATCATGCTTAGGTAATTCAACCAAGTTTGTACATATAGTCTTACCGCATACAACTATTGGGCAATCCTTGTATACCCTATTAGTCCTTACATTTTCTCCTAAAGGTGTACTAACCACTATAGGATCATGCAGAACTTCAGGCAATATTTCAAAAGTGAGAGTAAGCAAAGGAGTTACAAAGGAAAGCATAGACCCTGGATCAAGTAAAACATAAACAGAAGTTGAGAATACTTGCAGTATACCTGTGACCACATCAGCAGACTTCTTGTGCTCCTCCCTTCCCTTTAGGGCGTAGAACCTGTTCCTCTTAGGAGGCTCGGTTGCTGCTGTACCCTGTGGGTTAGGCCTAGGCTGAGCATTACCTCCAGCCTGACCCCTGTTCTGTTGGAAGTCTCTAACTATGTGCCCACTCTTACCGCAACCGAAGCAGGCATTAGTGCCCTGTCTGCACTCTCCACTTTGAGCACGGCCACACTTAGCACAGTTCTTTTTGTGACGCTGCATCTCACCTCCATTGCCCTTATTGGGCTCAGGTCTGCCTCCTCTAGAGGCTGTACTCCTCTGAGAATTAGAGTTCCTAGAACTCTGTTGCCCCTTCTTGAACCTGGCTGCTCACGGACGCTAAAATTGTTTCTGTGGCCTCCATGGCTGGGACCTGACTGATCTTGAGGCTTAGGCCTCCTAGCATCACGAATGCCCCTCTTTTTGCGGCTTTCCTCTATCTGCTGGACATCCACCATCAACCTGGAGAAGTCCATATTATCATAGAGCATCGCAGACCGACACTCCTCCTCCAGATCTCCATTGATTCCTGTGAGGAACCTGCTCATCTCATCCGGCTGTTAGATACAAGGGAAGTAGCATACTTGGATAATTTAACAAACTTCAGTACTCATCTCATCATTTATGTTAGATACTAAGAAAAGTAGCATACCTGTATAGTTTAACAAACTTCAGGGAATACTCCCTGACTGTCATTGATTCTTGCTTAAGGTTGATAAACTCCTAAACCTTTGCCTCCCTCATCTCCCTGGGAAAGAATCTCTCTAGGAAGGCTGTCTTAAATATCTCCCAAGTGACCAGAACGCCACCCAAAGCTCGGCTATCCTGCCACATCTTACACCAAGTCTGTGCAACATCCTTGAGCTGATAGGAATCCAGCTCAGCCTTCTCAGTATCTGTGGCCCCCATGGCCACCAAAATCTTGTGAACCTCATCCATGAACTCCTAAGGATCCTCTGAAGTCTTGTACCCTGTGAAAATAGGAGAATTCATCCTCGTAAAGTCTCGCAGCCTGTCAGCCATGTTAAGTACCGGTGGGTTCTCCCTCTGAACATTCTGTCGGTTGACCTGGGCAGTCATGGCCTGGGCCTGCATATTGATGGCCTGTGCCATCTGGCCGAGAGATGCCCGCACCTCTGCATCAGTCAACCCAGCTGGGTTAACCGGCATAGCCACTCCTTCAGCTGGAGCCTGGGGTGGAACCTGATTTCCCCCAGCAGCTGCTCCTCCTCTCCTCTGACCAACGTTCCTCCTAGTATTCATTCTCCGAAAACAATAAGAATTGATGTTAGACACTCTCATAACACCAAGAAATCAGACATTAGGAAAATCACGATAAGATCAGAAGAAGGGAAATTTTCCTACGCATCATGCAGTCTCTAATTCAGGATAGTGGTGCACTTCACTACCATGACTTAGAAACTACTCAATGTGGTTGATGTGAACTTATTATCCTTGGAATTTAGCTAGTGCTCTGATACCAACTTTGTCATTACGGAAATCTAGACACAGATGAGACCGGCGTCGTTGACCTCTCAGAGGTCACAGACAAGCCTACATACGTCATTCTTACTTCATCTAGGTTAATTTTAGCGGAAAAACTGAAGTTTTAGTTTTCTTATTTCATGCTAAACATTTTAAACTTAACATCATGGGCGTTCACAAATCAACCATCTAATATAGAGATAATTAAATGATAGAAACAGTGCATAATTGCATTAAACGTATTTTTGCCAAAACGGCACCAATGCCAAGTCTTAAATTAAAGTGGAAAGAAACACTAGTGGAACATGCTCCACTAGATAAAGCCTACATCTAAGCTAGATAATAACGTTAGACATCCTAGAAATCATGAGGGCCTACCAAGTCCTGATGAAAGCTCCACGTCCGGATAGCTGCAACGTCAACCTGTAAGCTCTAGCGTGCACTTGTGCCTGCACCTAAAAATATAGAGTTGTATGGGATTAGTACACACTTGTACTAAGTATGGGTATATGCAAGCACACACCAAGGGCATGCGTGAGAGAGAATAGCTCTTTCCTAACAACATGATTATGGAAAGTCAAGTTAGTGGACTTGCCAAATTGGGATTAGGAAAGTTAGTGAACTTTCCCAATTTGGATTAGGAAAGTCAGTGACCTTTCAAAATTTGGATTAGAAAAGTAATGCCATGAGAGTAACATGCATCATCATACTTATCATATTGCAGACAACACATAGCATCTTACACATAGCACATATCATTTATGATATAGCACATAACATCTTTTATAACATTCATTCATATGCCATGAGACCTTGGAACCATTGACTTGATATTAAGACTTTCTAAAATGAGGGCTCAACATATGGGACCTCAACTAGGGAGTCTTCATTAGCAAACACAGAGTCTACTTCATTCATTCATACATACTTCATTTCATTTCGTTCATAGGCTAGTGGAAACACCAGCTATACCTAGGATGTAGTTTAAGAATTTCATCGGGCTTGCTGTGCAATGATCAAGAATAACCTAGTGTCATTATTTGAATCTAGCTCACCTCTTGATTATCCTATCCTAACACCTTCGGTATCATTCATTTCATTGTGTGCATCATTTGAGGCTGGCCTCATTCATTCATTGGGAACTTTAACTTTAACCGACATAGATCATGTGAGCATCATGTAATCCAGTGTCTTCCCCACACCGAAAAGAGGTGGAATCACCGGCCAAAGTGACCCAAAACATGCTAGCGTACATGGGAATTGAACCCCGCTAGATCCCTATATTGGCAGTATAGGTTCAAAGACTAGGATATATAAGGAGACCCATACCCGGCATGCTGGACAGTCTCATCTCATGAGAGTTACGTGAACCTCCGTCCTTCCCGAAAGAAGGGATCACCGCTCATAGCTAGCCTATCGGTGCTCAGTATAAAGTTCCATTACATTCAACTCATACATCATGAAAGCTGGCTTCTAGCATGAGGACATCATAGCTCATTAGATGATTTCTCATCTCATCATTAGTATTAAGTATGCATTAACTTCAATACTTTCATTAGAGTGTTCATAGAGATTGGTCTCTTCATTAAATTTACACTCTCATAGGTGAGTACGTTTTGGTAACATTTAGTTAGGCTCATTTGAGATTGCTCTCATCTTTCACATTAGCCTTTTATCATGTTGTCACCATATTCATTAACTTTAGCGCATTTGCTGTTCATAATTACTCACCCCTTTACATGAATGTTCATTTCATCATATGCCAATGCACTTGGCCATTTATTGTGTTTCACACCGTTACTTAACCCCTTCTAGGTTTTACATCATTTCATCACATACATCTTAGGTTCACTTACTTTTAAACTTATACTAGACTTATGTATCAACACATATAAGCCATGAGGCTTCATTCATAGTCTGTCTAAGTGATTCATGTTTACCCAAGATTATGTGGTACAAGACTTATGCATCTTGTAGATATGCCAAGATATTGATTTTTGGATCTTTAGAGGCAGCATTCATTAATTATTTACTTATGTATGACTTATATGTCAATACGAAATTGGGCAAGGGAACCCGACTTTGATTCCCTTGGACAACACTTAGTTAATTTTCTTTCACCTAATTTTGGATTTACATTTCGGCTTGGGGAACCCGATTTCGAATCCCCTCACTAACAATATTTTTTCTTTCTTTTTTCCCTCTCCTCACTTCACCTTAGGCGTTTTAAGCATTAGGGGATCCGAGGTCGAACCCCCATAGCAACATTCATTTATTTCTCTTTTTCCTAAGTTTTTCCCATGTTGGCCGAGAGGAGGTGTGTTCGAATCCCTCTCCTCTCATTATTATTATTTTACTTTTTTTAATTTCTCTCTTTGTCTCCTCCTTCAGCGAAGAGGTGGTGGGTTCGAATACCACTCCTCCCATTATTTTTATTAATTTAAAATTTCCCTTTTACTCCCTTGTTTGGCCGAGAGGTTGTGGGTTCGAATCCAACACCTCTCATTTTTTTTCCAGCTTTCATGTACTGAGGTCTTGGGTTCAATACCCACTGACCTCACATGTTTTAAATTTATTTTTAAATTTCTCAAACTTCAAGTATTCTGGCCGAAAACTCCATCACCAAGTGCTGTAAATTCTATTAAATTTTCTAGCCTTTATTTAACAACATTCATACATTCGTTTTGTGGTATTTTCACAATTTGTTTAATGCGTTTTTAGGTGTAGATTCATTGTTGTTTTAGCTTAGATTTTTCCACTTACGATCAGCCACCTTACACTTCATTTAAATATCACAATTTACACACCTTATGTACAATAATTCCAATCATCAAACAAGCCATTTTATGACTTCAAAACGGAGAACAACAACAAACATTTTACACATTGCACCACATCATTTTCGGTTGACATCATTGAACATGCTTGCTATTTCCAAACACA
This sequence comes from Solanum sitiens, assembly GCA_016801875.1. Taxonomy (NCBI): domain Eukaryota; kingdom Viridiplantae; phylum Streptophyta; class Magnoliopsida; order Solanales; family Solanaceae; genus Solanum; species Solanum sitiens. The sequence continues at coordinate 1,570,344 of JABWTJ010000144.1, read as the reverse complement.
AAATCACAAAGAACATCATATTTCACACTTATATACCAGCAACCATACCAACAACATGATTTCTAACCTAATTTAGATTGAAATCGGAAGGAGACTAGGGACAAGGAATTCGACAATAAAGGGGATAGCCCAAATTTCATACGTTGAAATTTGTAGAAAGAAATTTCTCTTGGAGAAAGGATTCCAAGAGAGAAAACCCATACCTTGTTGTAGCTTTCCACACCTTCAAAGTGCTGCCCAAATCCTCCACTAAACCTTCAACACGATCCCGTCAAGAAGATGATGTAAAATTTTCGTTTCTTAAGTTAGTTTGCTTGTTTGTATATTTTTTTTTGTAAGTTCCTTCAGTGTAGTGAACTTTTGATTGTTTTCTAATGTTTGGTTTTTTGTTCTTGCAGCCAAGAAAGCAAAATGGACGAGAGAGAGAGAGGCTTAGGCGTGTGAGAGAGTTTGTGTGAGATAGTGCCCCTTAAAACTAGGATAGTTGGCAAGACTTAGTCAATTTAAGTTAATAATTAATAATTAATAACAAAAATCTGATTTCCCTTTTTTTTAAATCAGCCATTAATTAAATAATATTAATTAATTACATTAATTTACCCACTTAAATAAAAACAATTTAATTCATTACTTTCACCTAGGTTCGAACCCGGGTGGAGCAAGACTTTACTCTTAGAGCCCATTTTTGGCGCTCTCTCCCCAAAATACCCCTCCACCTTATTAATTAAATAATTAAATATATATTTAGGGTAATTACGACATTACCCTTAGCCTGGTAAAAGACCATTTTACCCCTAGACCCTCCAAACTTAAGATTTCCTCTTTTTAAGTCCGGTAAGGACTCATTCGAGAGCCCTACATGGTTGGAACCAACCTTTCCAAGATCAACTAACTCCCCAAGTTACTTGGCTTGGCTGTAGCAAGGGTTCCGAGGTGTGGTTCTACGCGCATCAATCCGTGTGAACCCTGGTCTAATCATAGGGATTCTTGACACATTAAGCATTTCTTATCTTATCCATTTTTACGGTTGTTACACCTAGCATTCACCATTTTCGCCAGAATTTGCTTGATTTCTCTGTTTGACACCTCGACTTACCCACTAGTCTTTGGATGATAGGGAGTGGCTACATTGTGGCGAACCCCATATTTCTCCAATAAACCTTTGAACAACTTGTTGCAAAAGTGGGATCCCCCATCACTAATAATGGCCCTAGGGGTGCCACATCTGGAAAATATATTCTTTTTCAAGAACGCGGTGACACTCTTCCATTGATTGTTTGCAAGTGCTATGGATTCCACCCACTTTTACACATAATCAACAACCACAAGAATATACTTCATCTCATGAGAACTCACAAAAGGGCCCATAAAGTCTATGCCCCACACATCAAACAACTCAATTACGAGAATGGGATTTAAAGGGAGCTCTTGCCTTCTAGAAACACCTCCATCTCTTTGGCACCTATCACATGCTCGAATTCATGAGAATCTTGGTGGATGGTTGGCCAATAGTAGCCATATTGCAAGATCTTATGGGCAGTCCGGACACCACTATGATGCCCGCCCACAGGTGAGGAATGGCATGCCTCCAAAACACTAAGCATCTCAACTTTCGGCACACATTGGTGAATAAGCCCATCGGCACAACTCCTATATAAATATGGCTCATCCCAAAAGAAGTTTTTCACGTCATGCATGAACTTTTCCTTTGATGAAAGGACTAGTCTGATGGGATGATATCACTTGCCAATAAATTTGCAAAATCGGCAAACAATGGAATCAAGTCATCAGAAGCGGGCAATACATGCTCATCAGGGAAAGTATCATCAATTTTAGACTTTTCACCCAATTCTCGCATAGCTTCATCCTCTAATCTAGACAAGTGATTGGCAACTTGATTTTCGGTCCCTTTTCTATCTTTCACTTCAAAGTCAAACTCTTGCAACATTAATACCCATCTAATCAACCTCGGTTTCGCATCCTTCTTTACCATTAAATATCTTAAGGCAGAATGTCAGTATTCACTATAACTCTCGTGCCAAGCAAATAGGAGCAAAATTTTTCGAAAGCAATACTACCGCAAGGAGCTCTTGTTCAATCACAGTATAATTATTTTGAGCTTCATTAAGGGCGTTACTGGCATAATAAATAGGGTGAAGGATTTTATCCCTTCTTTGTCCCAATACTACACCAAGAGCAACCCCACTAGCATCACACATCACCTCAAATGGTTTGCTACATTTCGGGGAAATAATAATGGACGCAGACACCAACTTCTCCTTCAACTCTCCAAATGCCTTCAGACAAGATTCATAAAAATAAAATTTACACTCTTTCCCAATTAACTTGCACAGAGGATGTGCAATTTTTGAATAATCCTTGATGAACCTCCGGTAGAAGCCCGCATGCCCAAGAAAACTCCTCACACCTTTTACATAGATGGATGGAGGAAGTCTCTCTATCACCTCAATTTGTCTCGATCGACCTCTATACCCTTCTCTGAGATGCGGTGGCCCAATACAATACCCTCTTTCACCATGAAGTGACATTTTCCCCAATTTAGCACAAGGTTGCAATCTTCACATCTTTTGAGAACTTCGGCCAAGTGAGTCAAACAACAATCAAATGAGTCAAAAACAACAGATAAATCATCCATAAACACCTGAATGGTGACCTCCACCATGTCGGAGAATATAGACATCATACATCTCTGAAAAGTAGCTGGTGCATTACACAACCCGAAGGGCGTCCTCTTGAACGCGAAAGTTCTATAAGGACAAGTAAAGGTGGTTTTTTCTTGATGTTCCAGTGCAATAGAGATTTGGTTGTAACCTGAATAACCATCAAGAAAACAATACCACCCCTTTCCCGCAAGCCTATCCAACATCTGATACACGAAGGGCATAGGAAAATGGTCCTTCTCAGTCCATGGATTCAATTTCTAGTAATCCATACACACTCTCTATCCGGTTACCGGCCTCATTGGAACAAGCTCATTTTTCTCATTAGGTACCACAGTCATTCTCCATTTCTTAGGCACACACTGAACATGACAAACTCAACTACTATCAGCGATCGGACATATGACTCCGGCATCCAACCACTTAATGATATCCTTCTTCACTACCTCTTGCATAGGTGGATTTAAACGTCTCTGGTGCTCAATATTTGGCTTATGATCGAGCATGAGTTGGATTTTGTGTGAACAAATACCGGGAGGAATCACAATAATATCCGTAATAGTCCACCCAATAGATCTTTTGAACCTCTTCAACACTTCAACCAAACACTTTACTTATTGAACTTCAAATCTGAAAAATAATTATCGGCAAAGTCTCATCTATCCCCAAGAATACATACCTCAAATGAGGTGGTAGAGACTTAAGCTTTAATTTTAGAACCTCTTCACTAGATGGTTTCGCGGGTGGAGACTCGCGATTTTTCATGTCTAACTCCAATTTCTTTGGTATGAATCGAAAATCACCTCGATCAAGTGCCGCAACCAATGTCCCATACTCTTCAATAACATTACTCTCAAAATTCATGATCACTGCCGCTAGTGCCTCAACACCAATGCGCTCTTTGATTTGAACCTCAGACATACTCTCAACCCTATAGGATATAGCAGATATCGTTTGGAGCTCACCACTCTGCCTCATGGACCTACAAATGTTGAAAGTCGCTTCTTCATTGTTCAACTGAAACTTCATCAGCCCTTTCTCCATGTCAACCAAGGTACGACCAGTAGCAAGGAACGTCCTCCCAAGAATAATAGGCACCTCAAAATCCATATGACAGGCAAGAATGAAAAAATCGGCCGGAAATATGAATGACTCCACCTTCACTAACACATCGTGGAGTATCCCAATAGGCTTTTTCACTGTTCGATCGACCATCAGTAACCGCATCGCAGTGGGATTCGGGTCACCCAAACCCAACTTCTTGTAAATAGAGAGAGGCATGAGATTTATGCTTGCCCCAAGATCACATAATGCTTTAGCAAAGTGTAATAACCCGGTTGTACATGGAATAGTGAAAGAACCCGGATCTTTTTTTTTGCACAAGAGACCTTGTAGCAATAGCACTACAATGTTGCATCCGATCATCATCCTTAAAACTAACCGATCTCTTCTTAGTGATAATATCTTTCATGAACTTAGCATAACCGGGCATTTGTTCAAGAGCTTGTATCAAAGGAACATTGATATAATGTTGTTTCAACATAGTAATAAAACACCGGTATTTTCTATCCTCGGTCTTTTTCACCAATCTTTGTGGAAATGGTGGTGGTGGTCTAGGAACGGGGGTCACCTTTTGGGGCATCTCTGATTTTTTTACCGCTTCATTTACCAACTCACCACTAGATTCTACTACCGTATCTTCTCTTCTCACCTCATCTTCTACACCAAACGACATAGGTAGATCATTGGTTTGCTTACGTCCTCAAGTCGTGACTGGCATACAATGTCCATCATTTTTTGGATTTTGGATGGTATTTCTAGGAAGAGTACCCGGTTGATGAGGGTTCACAGTAGTCGACAATTGGGCCATTTGCATCTCAAGATGCTTGATTGAGACTCCATGTGCATCCACTTTTTGCCCAATGTTATCCAAATCACATCTCAACTCCTTGGTGTGCTCATCACTTGCGTCAAACCTACTCATCATCTTTTGCAACATGTCTTCAACTCGCGCCATACTACCTCCACCATCCCTAGGAGCAACTTCACAATTTTGAGGCAGAACATAGGGCCCACTTCGATCGTTTCTGTTTCCATAGTTACCCAATTAAAGTTGTTATCACGATTGTAGTTTCCTTCACGAACATAGTGACCCTCTCGGTTGTAATTCCCATAGTTCTGACCTTGATTTCCTTGAACTTGGCGCCAACTCTCTTGATTGGAGCCTTGGGCGTTTGGTCAGAAACCCCTCGTCTGCTCATTCACTGCATGAGAATCTTCCTCATAGTAAAATTCATCTACCGGTGGTGGTGGCTTAGTCAAATAATTCACCGCATTCACTTTATCTGCACCCCCATTGACATGTTTCAATACTAACCCAAACTCAGTTCTCATTTGAGCCATCTCTTCACGAATCTCATCTGCAGATGGGTTGTGTATAGATTTCACCAAAAAAGTGTTTCTCCTAGTATTTGACTTCCTAGTGCTCCAAGCTTTATTATTTCGGGAGATTTTCTCTAACTTCTCAGCGATCTGTGCATAAGTACACTCCCCATAGGAACCACCCGCAATAGTATCACGAACCACCTTATTGTTATCATCTAGACCCCTATAGAAGTATTCTTTCAACGATTCATCATCAATATGGTGGTTTGGGACACTTCTCAGAAATGAGGTGAACCTATCCCAAGAACTACTTACCGACTCCCCAGGCAATACAATAAAATTGTTGACCCTTTATTTGTGGTTAAGCTTTTTACAAACCGGGTACCTTGCTTGGAACACATCCCTCAACTGCTCCCATGTATAGATCGAATTGTAGGGCAATTCAGTAAACCAAATTGTGGCCTCCCCCGTCAATAAGAGAGGGAACACCCTTAATCCAATGACATCCATGTCTAAGTATGGCCACCCTATACAACTCTTACACACTGACCTATGTTTTGTGATGTTGTGGATCTCCAGATGGTAGCCCCAAAAATAAACCTCTAGCGGTGAACATCTGCAGCAAGCTACTAGTTACGACAGATGTATGAACATGTGGTAGAGGACGTATGACAAGAGGCCCATCAGAATCTGTGATGTTAACATTGCCCCTATAATATTCTTGAGGACGTGGGGCTGTAGGTTGCCTCCTCAAATCACCTTCACCAGGGTTCTCCACTAACACTTGATTATGAGCATCAACCGGCTGAGGAAGTTGACAGTTGATCTCATCACCAATATTAGAAGGATTGTGTGGATCGTTCATTCTGCGAAGTGTACAATTTAGTTCTGGATCAAGTGAAAGTATTGGTTCTCCTCGACTCCGTGTACTTGGCATACACTAGAGCTAGACCTGCGAGAGATAAAAACAAAAACAAAAAGTAAAATTAGGAAATTGTTGACTAAAATTCGGTAATGTGCTTAAAGTTAATCTAAAAGCAATTTTCCCCGGCAGCAGCGCTAAAATTTGATACGCTCAAATTATACTTCCCTAAAGAAGTATAAGCGGTCGTATCAAGTAAAGAAACCAATTGTTAGGTTGGGGTCGATCCCACGAGGAAAATTGTTTAGACTTAACCTTAATCTACAATTACATCTATTTAGTCAAGTCCTTTCCGAAAATAGTTAAATAAAAGGTGGGTTTTGTGTAACAAAAATGTTCAATTATTTCTAAGTAAACAAGTAGCAAGATTTAAACTTTAGTGTTTATCCAGTGATGAGAGAAACTAGGGCGTAAGTGTTACCCATAGGTTCATAACGCGATAATTCTAGCTATAACAACTCTTTTCTAGTGTCTTGCATGCAAAGTGGTAAGTTATGTAATTCCTTGGTCCGGCAACTAGAGAATTTCACCCCGTACCTTGGTCCGTCTACGTGTGTTGAATTACTAACCCTTACCCTTACCTCATATTAAGCATCATATTCAATGTATGGCTAAGTTACTATTTCGCACCAATTGAGACTAGCCTATTAGATAGTGTATACTAAATCTATGTTGATAATTCTTTTCCTATTAACTACCTCCTTGGTCCGGCAAGTAGAAATAGGGCAAGTTCTAACGCGTGCACTCGTTAAAAAAGAATTCTAAACGAAAGAATTATCAATACTAGCAAGAACCTATTCTAGAATTGTTATTTAGATAGTTTTATCTTGTTAATTACCCATGGTTCCCACAACCCTGGTTGTGAATTTAGTTACCCATGCTTAGCATTACACAATTCATGGTTGTTAAACAAGAATTCATGTACTTACTTTGTCAATTTTGAAGAAAATCCAGAAATATCACTTGAATTAACGAAAATGTTGTAAGAATCGATTTTGGAAACTTGAAGTAATTCCCAAAATCCAAAGTTCAACTTCCAATAACAAGAGTATGAAAAATGTAAAAAGTCTAACCGAAAAAATAAGGTTTTTTAACCCTATTTATAATAATAATGTCCTAAAATAAAAGGAGTTTTAATTAAGGAAAATCTGTCCTAAAATGCGTCTTCATTCAACGACCCAACTGATCGATGGACCGTCGACTGCCTCCGTCAGTCGAGACTTAGGTTTTTCTTCAGCCTTCATTTTGGCATCCTCTCTGTTACAATGGAAGGACCAACAACAAGGTCCGTCATCTCACTTACGGTCCGTCGATGCCTCCGTACTTCCATACTTAGTGATTTTTTCAAGTCGGGTACTAGGACTACTTTCTGTTAGAAATGACAGTTTGCTAGAACGGTACGTCGATCCTTCTATAGCCCCACACTTGGTCAGATTTTTTCATGACTGGTGTCTAGACCCTAGTCAAAACCGGCGTCATTGACCTCTCGGAGGTCACAGAAAATCCTACATACTTCATCATCAAATCATATAGGTTAATTTTAGAGGAAAATTTGAAACTTTTGTTTGCTTTGAAGTATACCTAGACTTCATAGTAAGAATTGCATTATATCATATCAGTTCACAACAGCCATCTAATAAAAAGATATTCAAATCAAGGAAATAGTTCATAACTGCATAAATATAAAGTAGCCAAAATGGTACCAATATGACGTCTGAAAATAAGTAAAAAAGAAACGCTAGTGGAATATCGTCCACAATCTCATTCCTACGTCTAAGCTAGAATATAAGAGATAAGCATCCTCGAAAGCATGAGGCCTACCGATTACGAATGAATGCTCCCCGTCTGGATAACTTCAACGTAGTCTCGTAAGCTCTAGCGTCCACCTGCACCTGCACCTAAAAGTAAAGGGTTGTATGGGATTAGTATACACTTGTACTAAGTATGGGTGTATGCAAGTACACACCACGGACATGCATGATTAAGAAGAGCTCTCTCCTAACGATATGAGTTATCGAAAGCCAAGTCAGTTGGACTTGCCAAATCAAATTAGAAAAGTCATGCAATGAGAGTAACATGCATCATCATTCTTTTCATATTCCACACAACACATAACATATTTCATGTAGCACTTACATATATCACATATGATTAGTTCGTATGCCGTGAGACCTAAAAATCACGGACTTAACATTAGGACTTCCCATATAAGGGCTCAACATATGGGACCTCAACTAGGGAGCCTTCTTTAGCAAACACAGAGTCTACTTCATTCATTCATACGTACTTCATTTTTCATTCATTTATATACCTAGGATATTGTTTAAGATTCTCTTCGGTTCACTGGGCAATGACCAAGAATGACCTAGTGTCATTACTTGAGTCTAGTTCACCTCTTGATTATCCTAGCCAAACACCTTTGGTATCATTCATTTCCTAGTGTGCATTACATGAGGCTGGCCTCATTCTTTCTTTGGGAACTTTAACTTTAACCGACATAGATCATGTGAGCTCCACAAAATCCAGTGTCTACCCCACACCTAAAAGAGGTGGAATCACCGGCCAAAGTGAAACCAAAACATGCTAGCATATATAGGGAATTGAACCCTGCTAGATCCCTATGTTGGCTGCATAGGTTCAAAGTCTAGGAGATATAAGGAGACCCATACCCGCCTAAATGGACAGTCTCATCTCATGAGATTTACACGAACCTCTGCCTTTCCTAAAGAAGGAATAGCGACTCATAGCAAGCCTATCGGTGCTCTGTATAAAGTTCCATTACATTCATCTCACACATCATAGAAGTTTGCTTCTAGCATGAGGGCATCATTGCTCATTAGATGATTTCTCATCTCATCATTAGTATTAAGTGTGTATTAATCTCAATACTTTCATTAAAGTGTTTCTTAGAGACTGGTCTCTTTATTAGATTTACATTCTCATAGGTGAGTACGATTTTTGGTAACACTTATTAGGCTCGTTTGAGATTGATCTCGTCTTTCATATTAGACTCTTATCATATAGTCACCACATTCATTAACTTTAGCATCTTAGCTTTTCATAATTACTCATCCCTATATGTGAATGTTCATTTCGTCATATGCCCTCCTGGGGTCACATCATTTCATCACATACCTCTTAGGTTCACATATTTTTTAAACGTACGCTGGACTTATGAACCCATACGTACAAGCCTTGAGGCTTCATTCATATTTCGTCTAAGTGACTCATATTTACCCAAGATTATGTGGTACAAGACTTATGCATCTTGTAAGTATGCCAAGGTCTCAAGTTCGATTCCTATGGGTAGCATTCATTAAATATTTATTCACGTAAGACTTATGTATCAATACGGAATTGGGCAAGTGAACCCGATTTTGAATCCCTTGAGCAACACTTAGTCTCATATTTATTTTTCTTTCGTTTACAGTTTCGGCTTGGGGACCCGAGGTCGATCCCCACGCCCACACTTCTTTTTCCTTTCTTTTCTTTCCTCTCTATTTTCGTTTGAGACCAAGAGGATGTGGGATCGATCCCCCACAACCTCATTTTATTATTATTTAGTGTCTCCTGCTTTTCTCACCTATCTGAGGGGTTGTGGGTTCGATCCCCACTCTCCTCATTTTATTTATTTTCCCTTTTCCTTTTGTTTCTTCACCCATCCTTACCCCATTTCGAATCCCCCTTACCTCATTTTTATTATTGAATTTTTAGTAGCTTGCATATGATGAGGTCTGGGGTTCATCCCTAATGACCTCACCTCTTAAAAAAATTAAAAATCAAACTCCTCCACACTGCCCATGCCGATACCAATTTCTAAATTTCTGGAAATTTGATCATCCTTTCAATCCATTTTTTCTCAACATGTATACGTTAGAATTTTATGGCAAATTCTTTAGTCATTTAGTACATTATCATATGCATTATTTCCAAGTAATTTTATACAAAAACACAAGGTTATAACATGCCATTTTCATGCTCCAAACCATGCCCAAGAACGCGGCTGCACACACATTTTGCGCACGTTTATCATCACATAATTTCGAACATACATACATGAACATAATCATCACGAAAACACTTTATATTCCTAAATTCTACTAGCAATCATACCCAACCTACAACATTCGATGGGAGCTAGTGACAGGGACATGCAAAGGGGAACATTCCTAGTTTTTGGATTAGAATTCGACTGAATCTTAGGGGTCTCTTGGGAAAGGGACCAAGAGGAAGAAAACCCATACCTTTTTCGTCGTTTAACACCTTTCAAACCTGATCTCAAGTGCTGCCAACTCCCACGAAAAACAAATGCTTCTCCAACAAAAACATACGCGCAAACCGTTTGAAAAATGATTTCGCTTTTCGTTTTTAGTTTAGTTTTAGTGTACAAGTTCTTCAAGAGTGATGAACTTTAATATTTGTTCTTTTTGATGATGATGAGCGTGAGAAAGAGTGTGGAGAGACGTGAGAATGAGAGTGGAGAGAGATGATAGTAAGTGTAGGAGTAGGAGTTTTAGTTGAAGACTTAGTCAAACTAAAACTCCTTGCCATTTATTATTAAAAATCTATTTTTTAAAAGTCTTAGGCTAAATGACTAACCATGCCCTTACTTAAATCAGATAATTATTATAAATTAATTAGATTTAACAGTGCTTCCACCTAGGATAGAACCCGGGTGAAGCTTAACTCGCGAAAAGGGTCAAATTCGGGTCAACCCTACCCGAATTATCCGTTACTCACATTAATTAATTAATTAATTAAATCTCTAGGGTAATTACGTTACTACCCTTAGCCTGGAAAAGACCATTTTACACCTAGACCCTCCTAACTTAAGATTACCCCTTTAAAGTCTGGTTAAGACTCATCCGGGTGAATCTTAATATTCGGGTGCCCTACATGGCTGGACCCAACCTTGCCTAGCTCAGCTAACTCACCAAGTTGGTTGGCTTGGCTGGTGCATAGGTTTAGAGGTCTTGTTCTACGCGCATCAATCCGTGTGAACCCGTTCTAATCTAGGCATTCTAGGTACGCTTAGGCATTACTTAGCATAATCATTTTCGGGTAGTTACATTATCCCCCCCCCCCTTAGGAACATTCGTCCCCGAATGACACTTCTAATTATCTAGCAATGCCAGTCATATGATAACATAAGTACTTTACACAGTCAAGCAATAGCAACAAAGACTAGAGGAGATAAGGAAACTTAGATTTAAGAGTAGGAAGTCTAACCTCAAGAGCTGAAAAAATGAGGATAGCGGGATCTCATATCGGCCTCGGCCTCCCACGTAGCACCCTCAACAAGATGGTTCCTCCACAATACCTTCACTGTGGTAAACTCCTTGTTTCTCAGCCGTTTTACCTGCCGGTCTAAAATCTGAACAGGAACCTCCTCATAGGACAAGTCTTCATCAACCCCCAAACCTTCAATAGGCAGAATCGATGCTGGATCACCAAGGCACTTCTTTAACATAGAGACATGAAAGACTGGATGAACAGAAGCTAGCTCCGCAGGCAACGCCAACTCATAGGCCACCTCACCCACACGCTGTAGAATCTCGTATGGCCCAACGTACCTCGGACTCAACTTCCCCTTCCTGACAAACCTCATCACCCCCTTTCATGGGTGATATCTTCAAGTAGACCTTGTCACTAACATCAAACTCTAAGGGCCGCTTCCTGTTATCTGCATAAGACTTCTGCTGACTGTAAGAAGAAGCCAACCTATCCCTAATCACCCTGACCTTCTCTAAGGCCTCATGAATGATATCTGGGCCCAAAATGGATGACTCTCCAACCTCGAACTACCCAACTGGAGACCTACACCTGCTACCATACAGTGCCTCAAACGGTGCCATCCCAATGCTGGAGTGATAACTGTTATTATACGAGAACTATCTCAATGGCAGATGGTCATCCCAACTACCTCTGAAGTCAATCACACACGCCCTCAACATGTCCTCCAATGTCTGAATGGTACTCTATGCCTGCCCATCTGTCTGAGGATGGAAAATAGTACTGAGCTTTACCTGCGTGCCTAAGCTCTTCTAGAAGGATCTCCAGAAATGCAAAGTGAACTGAGCTCCCCTATCCGAAATGATAGACAAAGTAATCCCATGCCACCTCACAATCTCATCATGTAGAGTCTTGCATAATCCTCGGTCTTGTAAGTAGAGTTCACAGGGATAAAGTGGGCAGACTTAGTCATCCTGTCCACAATAACCCATATGGAGTGATGCTGTCTCCTAGTCTTCGGAATACCAACCACGAGGTCCATGTTAATTGCCTCTCACTTCAAAGTCGGAACCTAAATCATCTGAGTGAGACCACCAGGATTAAGGTGCTCCGCCTTAACCTGCTGACAATTAGGACACCTAGCCACATACTCAGCAATGTCGTTCTTTATGCCATCCCACCAATAGATCTACTTGAGGTCATGATACATCTTGGTGGAACCTGGATGTATCGAATACCTGGAACCATAGGCCTCTGCAACAATCTTGGTCCACAAATCATCCACGTATGGTACACATAGCCTATCCTGGTACCTAAGTATGCCGTCACCTCCTAAAGCAAAGGACACATTCATCTTTATCAGCACTGAGTCCTTCAACTCCATCAACACAGCAAAAGGTGCTGACCCTTCTTGACTTCAACTACGAAAGATAATTCAGAACTAGGATGAACTGAAACACCCCCACTAGTAGAAGGCATCAACCGCACACCCAGTCTGGCCAGTCTGTGTACATCCATTACTAACTCTTTCTTTCCATCATCAACATGGGTTGTACTCCCCATACTCAACCTGCTCAAAGCATCAGTTACAATATTTGCCTTCCCTGGATGGTAATGGACACTCATGTCATAGTCCTTCAACAGCTCCAACCATCTCCACTGACGTAGATTCAATTCCCTCTGCGTGAACACGTACTAGAGACTCTTGTGGTCTGTGAACACATCCACATGAACCCCGTACAAGTAATGCCTCCACAGCTTCAATGCAAACACCACAGCAGCCAACTCCAGGTCATGAGTGGGATAATTCATCTGATGAACCTTGAGCTGTCTGGACGCATAGGCTATCACCTTACCACCCTGCATAAGAACACAACCCACACCAACCCTAGATGCGTCACAATAAACACTGTAATTCTAACCACATTTAGGCAACGTAAGCACTAGGGATGAAGTGATTCTATCCTTGAGCTCCTGGAAACTCTTCTCACAATTATCCGCCAATTCGAACTTGGCTTTCTTCTTAGTCAAAGTTGTCCGTGGGGCAGCAATGGAAGAAAAACCCTCCACGAACCTGTGGTAGTAACCAGCCAATCCCATAAAGCTACGGATATCGGTGAGAATAAGAGGTCTTGCCAGTTCTTAACAGCCTCAGTCTTCCTGGGGTCACCTCCACCCCCTGATCGGACACAACATGACCCAGGAAGGTCACTGATCTAAGCTAGAATTCACACTTGCTAAATTTGGCATACAACTGATGTTTTCTAAGTACCTGCAAGGTTAGTGTCAAATGTTGTTCATGATCTTCCTTGGTCTTAGAGTAGATGAGGATGTCAACAATGAATACTATGACAAAAAAATCAAGGTATTCACGGAAGACTCGGTTCATGAGGTCCATAAATGCAGCTGGTGCATTAGTGAGACCAAATGACATAACTAGGAACTCATAATGACCATAACGGGTATGAAAGGTTGTCTTTGGAATATCTTCATCCCTAACCCTAAGCTGATGATACCTGGAACAAAGATCAATCTTGGATAAGAAACTAGAACCTCGGAGTTGATCGAATAAGTGATCTATTCTGGGAAGTGGATCTGTTCTTTATAGTGACTTCATTGAGCTACCGATAATCAATACACATCCTAAGGGTTCCATCCTTCTTTTTCACAAACAGCACTGGAGCGCCCCAAGGGGATATGCTCGACTGGATGAAGCCCTTATCAGTGAGATCTTCTAACTGCAGCTTCAACTCTTTGAGTTCAGCTGGAGCCATTATGTAGGGAGGAATTGAAATCGGTTTGGTATCGGGATCTAGGTCGATACCAAAATCAATCTCTCGAGGGGGAGGGACTCCAGGAAAATCATCTTGGAACTCATTCACTACAGGAACAGAGTTTATGGAAGGAATGTCATGATCTAAATCATTGACACTAAAAAGATAGCGTAACAATCCTTTGGACATCATTTTATTATCTTTTAGGTTCGAAATCAAGGGACTTGAACGACTCGAATTCTACCCCTCCCAGACCAGCTCAACTTCATTAGGGAAACGGAACCTCACAACCCTCCTACGACAATCCATGAGGGCATAACATTTATGGATCCAGTCCATACCAAGTATAATATCGAAGTCATTCATGGGTAACTCAACAAGGTCTGCACAAAGTCTTACCACATACTACTATTGGGCAGTATTTATGAACCCTATCAGTTCTCATATTTTCTCCTAAGGGAGTACTAACTACGATAGGATCATGAAAAAACCTCAAGTAGTGTTTCAAAAGTAAGAGCAAACAAGGGAGTCATAAAAGAAAGTGTAGACGCTAGATCAAGTAAAGCACAAACAGAGGTTGAGAAGACTTGCAGCATACTTGTGACCACATCAGCAAACTTCTCCTGCTCCTCCCTGCCCTTCAAGGCATAGAATTTGTTCCTCTTAGGAGGCTCGGCTGCAGTAGCATTCTATGGATTAGGCCTAGGCTTAGCATTACCTCCAGCCTGACCCCTATTTTGTGGAAAGTCCCTGACCATGTGTCCGCTCTTTCCGCAACTGAAACAGGCATTTGTGCCTAGTCTACACTCACCACTGTGAATACGACCACACCTGCCACATTCCTTTCTGGGACGCTGCACATCACCTCCATTGCCCTTCTTGGGCTCGGGCCTGCCTCCTGTGGGTGTTGCACTCCTCTGAGAGTTCGAGTTCTCTAAACTCTGATGCCCTTTCTTAAATCTGGGCTGATCACGAACTCCGAAAGTGCTCCTGCCACCACCTCTGCTGGAACCTGTCTGGTCAGAAGGGTTAGGCCTCCTGACCTCATGGACTCTCCTCTTCTTCCTGTTGTCCTCAACCTGCTGGACATGCACTATCAGCCTAGACAAGTCCATGCTGTCATGGAGCATCGCATCTGGACACTCCTCCTCAAATTCTTTTGACATTCCTGTAAGGAACCTGCTCATCTCGTCCCTGCTATTCGACACAAGAGAAGTGGCATACCTGGACAATTTAATAAATTTTAGTGAATACTCCCTGAAAGTCATCGAGCCCTGCTTAAGGTTGATGAACTCCTCAACCTTAGCCTCTCTCATCTCCCTAGGGAAAAAACTCTCCACAAAGGCTGTCTTAAACAGCCCCCATGTGATCGGACCTCCGCCCAATGCCCTGCTATCCTGCCACATCTTGCACCAAGCCTGTACAACATCCTTCAGCTGGTACAAGGCCAGCTCAGCTTTCTAAATCTCCGTGTCCCCCATCACCACCAGAATCTTCTCGACCTCCTCTATGAACTCTTGAGGATCCTCTGCAGTCTTAGATCCTGTAAAGATTGGAGGATTCATCCTCGTAAAATCTCGCAACCTGTTTGCCATATTGTGGGTTGGTGGGTTATCCCACTGAATCTCCTATATGTTGGCCTGGGCCGTCATAGCTTGAGCCCGCACAGTGATGGCTTAAGCCATCTATCCCAAAGTTGTCCGTACCTCAGCATCAGTAAACCCAGTTGGGTTAACTGGCATGGCCACTCCTACAGGTAGAGCCTGGGGTGGAACTTGGTTGCCCCCAGTAGTTGCTCCTACCCTTCCCCGACTTGTGTTACCCCTTGTATTCATTTTCTAAAAAAAATAAGAATTTATGTTAGATATGCTCATAACACCAAGAAATCATACATTAAGGAAATCACGATAAGATCAGAAGAAGGGAAATTTTCCTACACATCATGCAGTGTCTAATTCATGATCGTGGTGTACTTCACTACCATAACTTAGAAACTACTTGATGGGTTGATGTGAAATTATTATCCTTGGAATTTAACCTAATGCTCTGATACAATATTTGTCACGACAGGGGTCTAGACTCTATCCGAAACCGGCATCGTTGACCTCTCGGAGGTCGCAGACAAGCCTATATATGTCATCATTACATTGTATAGGTTAATTTTAGAGGAAAATTTGAAACTTTTGTTTGCTTTAAAGTATACCTAGACTTCATAGTAAGAATTGCATTATATCATATCAGTTCACAACAGCCATCTAATAACAAGATATTCAAATGAAGGAAATAGTTCATAATTGCATAAATATAAAGTTGCCAAAATGGCACCAATACGACGTCTGAAAATAAGTAAGAAAGAAACGCTAGTGGAACATCTACCACTCGCTCATGCCAAAGTCTAAGCTAGAATATATGAGATAATCATCCTCGAAAGCATGAGGGACTACCTAGTCTGGATGAATGCTCCACGTCCGGATAACTTCAACGTAGTCTCATAAGCTCTAGTGTCCACCTGCACCTACACCTAAAAGTAAAGGGTTGTATGGGATTAGTACACACTTGTACTAAGTATGGGTGTATGCAAGTACACACCAAGGACATGCATGACTAAGAAGAGATCTCTCCTAACGATATGAGTTATAGAAAGCCAAGTCAGTTGGACTTGCCAAATCAGATTAGGAAAGTCATGCTATGAGAGTAACATGCATCATCATTCTTTTCATAGTGCGCACAACACATAACATATTTAATGTAGCACATACATATATCACATATCATTCGTTCATATGCCGTGAGACCTCGGAATCACGGACTTAACATTAGGACTTCCCAAATGAGGGCTCAATATATGGGACCTCAACTAGGGAACCTTCTTTAGCAAACACCGAGTCTGCCTCATTCATTCATACGTACTTCATTTTTCATTCATTTATATACCTAGGATGTTGTTTAGGATTCTCTTCGGGTTCACTGTACAATGACCAAGAATGACCTAGTGTCATTACTTGAGTCTAGTTCACCTCTTGATTATCCTAGCCAAACACCTTTGGTATCATTCATTTCCTAGTATGCATTACATGAGGCTGGCCTCATTCTTTCTTTTGGAACTTTAACTTTAACCGACATAGATCATGTGAGATCCATGAAATACAGTGTCTACCCCACACCAAAAAGAGGTGGAATCAGCGGCCAAAGTGAAACTAAGACATGCTAGCGTATATAGGGAATTGAACCCTGCTAGATCCCTATGTTGGCTGCATAGGTTTAAAGTCTAGGAGATATAATGAGACCCATACCCTCCTAAATGGACAGTCTCATCTCATGAGATTTACACGAACCTCTGCCTTCCCGAAAGAAGGAATCGCTACTCATAGCTAGCCTATCGTTGCTCCGTATAAAGTTCCATTACATTCATCTCACACATCATAGAAGTTGGCTTCTAGCATGAGGGCATCATTGCTCATTAGATGATTTCTCATCTCATCATTAGTATTAAGTTTGTATTAATCTCAATACATTTATTAGAGTATTTCTTAGAGACTGGTCTCTTTATTAGATTTACACTCTCATAGGTGAGTACGATTTTGGGTAACACTTATTAGGCTCGTTTCAGATTGATCTCGTCTTTCGTATTAGACTCTAATAATATAGTCACCACATTCATTAACTTTAGCATCTTAGATTTTCATAGTTACAAACCCCTTTACGTGAATGTTCATTTCGTCATATGCCAATGCACTTGGCCTTTTAGGGTGTTTCACATTCTTACTTAACCCTCCTGGGGTCACATCATTTCATCACATACCTCTTAGGGTCACATATTTTTAAACGTACCCTGGACTTATGAACCCATACGTACAAGCCATGAGGCTTCGTTCATATTTCGTCTAAGTGACTCATATTTACCCAAGATTATGTGCTACAAGACTTATGCATCTTGTAAGTATGCCAAGGTCTCGAGTTTGATTCTTATGGGCAGCATTCATAAAATATTTATTCACGTAATACTTATGTATCAATACGGAATTGGGCAAGGGAACCCAATTTCAAATCTCTTGAGCAACACTTAGTCTCATATTTATTTTTCTTTGGTTTACATTTTCGGCTTGGGGACCCGAGGTCGATCCCGAACGCCCACACTTCTTTTTCTTTTCTTTTCATTCCTCTCTAGCTATTTTCGTTTGAGACCAAGAGGATGTGGGATTGATCCCCCACAACCTCATTTTATTTTTCTTTAGTGTCTCCTACTTTTCTCACCTATCCGAGGGGTTGTGGGTTCGATCCCCACTCTCCCCATTTTATT
Organism: Solanum sitiens; assembly: GCA_016801875.1. Classification (NCBI taxonomy): domain Eukaryota; kingdom Viridiplantae; phylum Streptophyta; class Magnoliopsida; order Solanales; family Solanaceae; genus Solanum; species Solanum sitiens. The sequence continues at coordinate 1,552,050 of JABWTJ010000144.1, read as the reverse complement.
TGTTTTCCCTTTTTCCTTTTGTTTCTTCACCCATCCTTACCCCATTTCGAATCCCCCTTACCTCATTTTTATTATTGAATTTTTAGTAGATTGCATATGATGATGTCTTGGGTTCAATCCTTAATGATCTCACCTCTTAAAAAAAAAAAAAAATCAAACTCCTTCACTCTGCCCATGCGGAGACCAATTTCCAGATTTCTAGAAATTTGGTCATCCGTTCACTCCACTTTTTCTCAACATGTATACGTTAGATTTTGATGGCAAATTCTTTAGTCATTTCGTACATTATTATATGCATTATTTCCAATTAATTTTATACAAAAACACAAGGTTTTAACATGCCATTTTCATGCTACAAACCATGCCCAAGAACACTGTTGCACACACATTTTGCACACGTTTATCATCACATAATTCCGAACATAAATACATGAACATAATAATCTCGAAAACACTTTACATTCCTAAATTCTACCAGCAATCATACCCAACCTACAACAATCGATGGGAGCTAGTGACAGGGACATGCAAACGGGAACATTCCTACTTTTCGGATTAGAATTCGACTGAATCTTAGGGGTCTCTTGGGAAAGGGACCAAGAGGAAGAAAACCCATACCTTTTTCATCGTTTAACACCTTTAAAACCTAATCTCAAGTGCTGCCAACTCCCACGAAAACAAATGCTTCTCCAACAAAAACTCACGCGCAAACCGTTTGAAAAATGATTTCGCTTTTCGTTTTTAGTTTAGTTTTTCCTTTGAGTTTTAGTGTACAAGTTCTTCAAGAGTGATGAACTTTAATTTTTGTTCTTTTTGTTGATGATAAGCGTGAGAAAGAGTGTGAGAGACGTGAGAATGAGAGTGGAGAGAGATGGGAGTAAGTGTAGGAGTAGGAGTTTTAGTTGAAGACTTAGTCAAACTAGGACTCCTTGCCATTTATTTTTAAAAATATGATTTTTTAAAGGGTTAGGTTAAATGACTAATCATGACCTTACTTAAATGAGATAATTAATATAAATTAATTATGTAGCAACCCTAAAAATGAATAAGATAAACACTTAAGGTGTCAAGAATAATTGCTATTAGATCAAGGTTCACACGGATTGATACACGTAGAACCAGACCTTAGAACCCTTACTACGATCGAGCCAACTAACTTGGGGAGTTAATTGAGCTTGGAAAGGTTGGAACCAACCATGTGAGGCTCTCAAAAACGAAGATTTAATCGAAAGAGTTTTTACCGGACTTAAAAGAAGAAATCTTGAGTTTTGAGGGTCCAGAGGTAAAATGGTCTTTTCCAGGCCAAGGGTAATATTGTAATTACCCTGAGGAATTAATTAATTAATTAATTAATTTAATTAAAAAGACAATTTGGGTTGGAGCGACCCAAAGAGACCCATTTTCGCAAGTAAGGTGTCACTCGGGTTGGACCCCACTTGAAGCGATGAATTGATGATTTAATCTTCAATTAAAATCTGATTTTTAAGGGCAAAAGGGTCCTTTCACGTATTAGTTGAAATAAATCATATTTTATTAATTTAATTAAACCCTATTTTGACTAAGTCTTGAATTAAGACTCCTAAACCTAAGCTAACACTCTCCTAAACACGTCTATCACCCTCACACGTTCAACAAACTCTCTCCAAGATATCTCTGCCAAAAAAATAACGTGAAGAACAGAAAGTTTAACCAAGGTTCTTCACACTTGAAGAACTCACACAAATTTGAAAGAAAAACAACGTTAATCACACGTCAAGGTAAAGAGAGGTTATTCGTCGAGTGGTGTGTAAATTGAGGAGGTTTGGACTGATTTTGGAGAAGGTTTTGGGCAGAAAATTCACGTTTGAACAAGCAAATTAAGGTATGGGTTTTCTTCTCTCTTTGTCCCTTTCCCAAGAGACCCTTTAAGGTTCATATTATTAATTCGAAAACTAGGATTGTTTCCCCTCTTGCATGCCCCTGTCACTAGCTCCCATTGAATCGTAGGTTGGGTATGATTGCTCATAGATTTAGGTGTATGTTATGTTTTCGGAATGAAAATGATTATGTTTGTGTACTTGAAATTGTATGAAATAAAACCATGTATTCGAAAGTTTGTGCAAGTGTGTGCATGTGCAAAAAAAATGTTACTGTAAATGTTAATGTGAATGAGGTCGAGTTAAGGCTTCAAGTTTAATATTGTTTTGGTTGTCATTTTACGTACATAAACCTATGTAAATCGTGATGTTCATACAAATGGAAGTGGGGATGATTTGAGCGTCAATATTTTGGCTAAAAGAATCCATGAAAACACACCCCAAAAAGTGTTAAACGATCCATGAATTTTCCTAAGTTTTCAAGTGGAAATATTAATGAAAATAAGTTAAGAAAATGATTAAGTTTCCAGCCAAAAATATAAGTTTAGTTTAGGCTAAAATCTAGAGAAGAAATCGGGAAAATTTAATTGATTTAAAGGGATGAGGCCACCAGGATTTGAACCTATGACCTCACCCGTGTGGTACCTTAATTTCGCAAGAAAAGAAAAAGGGGTCAGGGGGATTCGAAATGGGGTGTACAGGCTGAGAAAGGAGAGAGCAAAAATTTAAATAAATAAAATAGGAGGCGTGGGAATCGAACCCACGACCTCCAGGTAGTGAATGAAGGGAAAGAAAAACAAAATAAAGGAAGTGTGAGGCGTGGGAATCGAACCCACGACCTCAAGGATGGAGAGGAGAAAGGGCGAAATAAATAAGAAAATAAAGTTACGCTGTGGGGGCTCGATCCCACAACCTCACTGCCAAACGCATAGTTAAATCAATTTTTAAGTAAAAATAAAATAAGGAGGCTGTGGGGGTTCGAACCTACAACCTCCCTGTCCCTAGCAAAATAAAGAGTGAATAAAGAGAGGCTGTGGGGGTTTGATCCCACAACCTCTTGGTCCATGCGAATTGGACAAGAAATTTTAGATTAAAAATAAAAGGGGCTGTGGGGGTTCGATCCCACAACCCTTCGACCAATTTAAGAGAAAATTAAGTAGAAAATTAATGATTCAGTGTTAATGTTGGGATTAAATCTAGAGTTCTAATGCTATGAATATTAAAAATAAAATCAACAAAAAATGTAAATGACATCCAAGTGATTCAAACTTGGGTTCCCTTGCCCAAATTTCCATATTGATACATAAGTCATACGTGAACAAAATATCCAAGAATAATGCCACCTACTTAGATCGAAATCAAGATCATGGCATATATACAAGATACATAAGTCTTGTACTACATAATCTTAGGAATGTATGAATTGCTTAACGAATTATGAATGAAGCCTCATGGCTTGTGTGTATAGACTTATAAGTCTGGCATACGTTTAAAAGTAAGTGAACCTAAGATGTATGTATTGAATGATGAAATGAACAACGAAATGATGAAACCCTAGAAGGGTTAAGTAAGAGTATGAAACACACCAATGGCCAAGTATATTGGCATATGATGAAATGAACATTAACGTAAAATGGGGTGAGTAATTATGAAGAGCAAATGTGCTAATAACAATGAAAGTGGTGACAACATGATATGAGGCTAATTCAAATGATGAGAGCAATCTCAAATGAGCCTAAGTAAATGTTACCAAAACGTACTCACCTATGAGAGTGTAAGATAATGAAGAGACCAGTCTCTATGAACACTCTAATGAAAGTATTGAGATTAACACACTTAATACTAATGATGAGATGGGAAATCATCTAATGAGCTATGATGTCCTCATACTAGAAGCCAGCTTACATGACATATGAGTTGAATGAAATGGAACTTTATACTGAGCACGAATAGACTAGTTATAAGCGGTGATGCCTTCTTTCGGGAAGGGCGGAGGTTCACGTAACTCTTATGAGATGAGACTGTCTGGCTTGCCGGGTATAGGTCTCCTTATATCTCCTGTTCTTCGAACCTATACTGCCAATATAGGGATCCGGCGGGGTTAAATTCCCATGTATGCTAGCATGTTTTGGGTCACCTTGGCCGGTGATTCCACCTCTTTTCAGTGTTGGGGAGACACTGGATTTCATGATGCTCACATGATCTATGTCGGTTAAAGTTAAAGTTCCCAATTAATGAATGAGGCCAGCCTCAAATGATGGACATAATGAAATGAACGATACCAAAGGTGTTAGGATAGGATAATCAAGAGGTGAGCTAGACTCAGGTAATGACACTAGGTTATTCTTGATCATTTCACAGCAAACCCGATGAAAGTCTTAAACTACATACTAGGTATAGCTGGTGTTCACACTAGCCTATGAACGAAATGAAATGAAGTACGTATGAATAAATGAAGCAGACTCTGTGTTTGCTAATGAAGACTCCCTAGTTGAGGTCCCATATGTTGAGCCCTCATTTTGGGAAGTCTTAATGTCAAGTCTATGATTCCAAGGTCTCATGGCATATGAATGAATGTTATAAAAGATGTTATGTGCTATATGCTATATGATATGTGCTATGTGTAAGATGTTATGTGTTGTGTGCAATATGATAAGTATGATGATGCATGTTACTCTCATGGCATGACTTTCCTAATCCAAATTTGGAAAGCTCACTGACTTTCCTAATCAAAATTTGGAAAGATCACTGACTTTTCTAATGCAAATTTAGAAAGTTCACTAACCTTCCGAATCCCAATTTGGCAAGTCCACTGACTTGACTTTCCATAATCATGTTGTTAGGAAAGAGCTATCATTTCTCATGTCCTTGGTGTGTGCTTGCATATACCCATACTTAGTGCAAGTGTGTACTAATCCCATACAACTCTATATTTTTAGGTGCAGGCATAGGTGGACGCTAGAGCTTATAGGTTGTCGTTGCAGCTATCCGAACGTGAAGCTTTCATCCGGACTTGGTAGGCCCTCATGATTTCGAGGATGTCTACCGTTATTATCTAGCTTAGATGTAGGCTTTAGCTAGTGGAGCATGTTCCACTAGTGTTTCTTTCCGTTTTTATTTCAGACATTATATTGGTGCCATTTTGGCAATTATACCTTTATTACAGTATGGCACTGTTTCTTTCATTTGATTATCTCTATATTAGATGGTTGATTTGTGAACGCCCATGATGTTAAGCTTAAAATGTTTAGCATGAAATAATAAAACAAAATTTTCAAATTTTCTGCTAAACTTAACCTAGATGAAGTAAGAATGACGTAAGTAGGCTTGTCTGCGACCTCTGAGAGGTCAACGACGCCGGTCTCATCTGGGATCTAGATTCCGATCGTGACAAAGTTGGTATTAGAGCACTAGGTTAATTTCCGATAATAATGAGTTCACATCAACCACATTGAGTAGTTTCTAAGTCATGGTAGTGAAGTGCACCACTATCTTGGATTAGAGACTACATGATGCGTAGGAATATTTCCCTTTTTCTGATCTTATCGTGCTTTTCCTAAAGTCTAATTTCTTGGTGTTATGAGCGTGTCTATCATCAATCTTTGTTGTTTTCAGAGAATAAACACTAGGAGGACTATTGGTCAGAGGAGAGGAGGTGCAGCTGCTGGGGGCAATCAGGTTCAACCCCAGGCTCCAGCTGAAGGAGTGGCTGTGCCAGTTAACCCAGCTAGGTTGACTGATGATGAGGTGAGGGTATCTCTGGCTCAGATGGCATAGGCCATTACTATGTAGGCCCAAGCTATGACTGCCCAGGTTAACCGGCAGGATGTTCAGAGGGAGAACCCACTGGTTCATAGCATGGCTGACAGATTGAGAGACTTCACGAGGATGAATCCTCAAATTTTCACAGGGTCTAAGACTTAAGAGGACCCCCTGGAGTTTGTGGATGAGGTGCATAAGACCCCCTGGAGTTTGTGGATGAGGTGCATAAGACCCCCAGGAGTTTGTGGATGAGGTGCATAATATTCTGGTGCAATATGTGGCAGGATAGCCGAGCTTTGGGCGGAGTACCAGTCACTTGGGAGCTGTTCAAGACAGCATTTCAAGAGAGATTCTTCCCCAGAGAGATGAGATAAGCAAAGGTTGAGGAGTTCATCAACCTTAAACAAGGCTCTATGACAGTCAGGGAGTATTCCCTGAATTTTGTTAAGCTATCCAGGTATGCTACTTTCCTTAGTATCTAATAGCAAGGATGAGGTGAATACTGAAGTTTGTTAAATTATCCAGGTATGCTACTTCCCTTGTGTCTAAAAGCAGGGATGAGATGAGCAGGTTCCTCACACGAATCAATGGATATCTGGAGGAAGAGTGTCGGTCTGCGATGCTCCATGATAATTTGGACCTCTCCAGGCTGATGGTGCATGTCCAGCAGGTAGAGGACATCCGTAAAAAGAGGGGTGTTCGTGAATCTAGGAGGACTATGCCTCAAGATCAGGCAGGTCCCAGCCATGGAGGCCACAGAAACAATTTTGGCGTCCGTGAGCAGCCCAGGTTCAAGAAGGGGCAACAGAGTTCCGGGAACTCAAATTTTCAGAGGAGTACAACACCTAGAGAAGGCAGACCGGATCCCAAGAAGGCCAATGGAGGTGCGATGCAGCGTCCTAAAATGAAATGTGCTAAGTGTGGCCGAGCTCACAGTGGAGAGTGCAGATAGGGCACTAATGCCTACTTCGGTTGCGGTAAGAGTGGACACATGGTTAGAGACTGCCCACAGAACAGAGGTCAGGCTGGAGGTAATGCTCAGCCTAGGCCTAATCCACAGGGTGCAGCAGTAGCCGAGCCTCCTAAGAGGAATAGGTTCTATGCCCTGAAGGGCAGGGAGGAGTAGGAGAAGTCCGCTGATGTGGTCACAGGTATGCTGCAATTATTCTCAACTTCTGTTTATGCTTTACTTGATCCAGGGTCTACGCTTTCCTTTGTGACTCCTTTGCTTGCTCTCACTTTTGAGATATTGCCTGAAGTTCTGCATGATCCTATAGTGGTTAGTACACCTTTAGGAGAAAATATAAGAACTAATAGAGTATACAAGGGTTGCCCAATAGTGATAAGTCGTAAGTCTATGTGTGCAGACTTGTTTGAGTTACCCATGCATGATTTTGATGTTATTCTTGGCATGGACTAGATTCACAGTTGTTATGCTTGCTTGGTCTGTCATAGTAGAGTGGTGAGATTTCATTTCCCTAATGAAGAGGAGCTAGTTTGGGAGGGGTACAACTCGAGTTGTCCTAACCTCTTGATTTCGAACCTTAAGGCCAATAAAATGATGTCCAAGGGGTTATTGTGTCATCTTGTGAGTGTTAATGATCTAGATCATGACATTCCTTCCATAGACTCAGTGCCTGTAGTGAGTGAGTTCCTAGATGTATTTCCTGATGATTTGCCTAGAGTCCCTCCCCCTCGAGAGATTGATTTGGTATCGACTTAGAACCCAATACTAAACCAATTTCCATTCCTCCATACAGAATGGCTCCAGCTGAATTCAAAGAGTTGAAGCTGCAATTAAAGGATTTCACTGACAAGGGTTTCATTCAGCCGAGCATATCCCCTTGGGGCGCTCCAGTGTTGTTTGTGAAAAAGAAAGATGGAACCCTTAGAATGTGTATCGATTATTGACAGCTCAAAAAAGTCACTATAAAGAATAATTATCCACTTCCCAGAATAGATTATTTGTTCGATCAGCTCCAAGGGTCTAGTTTCTTCTCTAAGATTGATCTTCTTTCCGGGTACCATCAGCTTAGGGTTAGGGATGGAGATATCCCAAAGACAGCCTTTCGTACCCGCTATGGTCACTATGAGTTTCCAGTTATGTCATTTGGTCTCACGAATGCACCTGCTGCATTTATGGATCTTATGAACAGGGTCTTCCGTGAATACCTTGACTCTTTCGTCATAGTATTCATTGATGACATTGTCATCCACTCTAAGACCAAGGAAGAGCATGAACAGTATTTGACACTAACCTTGCAGGTACTTAGACAACATCAGTTGTATACCAAATTCAGCAAATGTGAATTCTGGCTCAGATCAGTGACCTTCTTGGGTCATGTTATGTATGATCAGGGCGTGGAGGTGGATCCCAGGAAGACTGAGGCTGTGAAGAACTGGCCAAAGCCTCTTACTCCCACTGACATCCGTAGCTTTTTGGAACTGGCTGGTTACTACCGCAGGTTTGTGGAGGGCTTTTCTTTTATTGCTGCCCCATTGACAGCTTTGACTAAGAAGAAAGCAAAGTTTGAGTGGATGGAGACTTGTGAGAGGAGTTTCCAGGAGCTCAAGGACAGACTCACTTCAGCCCCGGTGCTTACTTTGCCTAAGTGTGGTGAGAATTACACTGTTTACTGTGATGGATCTAGGGTTGGTTTAGTTTGTGTTCTTATGCAGATTGGTAAGGTGATAGCCTATGCGTCCAGACAACTCAAGGTTCATGAGAAGAATTATCCCACTCATGACCTGGAGTTGGCAGCTATGGTGTTTGCGCTGAAGCTGTGGAGTCACTACTTGTATGGGGTGCATGTGGATGTATTCACAGACCACAAGACTCTCCAGTATGTGTTCACTCAGAGGGAGTTGAATCTACGTCAGCGGAGATGGTTCGAGGTGTTGAAGGATTATGACATGAATTAGCACTACCATCCAGGTAAGGCTAATGTTGTAGCTGATGCTTTGAGCAGGATGAGCATGGGAAGTACAGCCCACATTGAGGATGAGAAGAAGGAGCTGCTGAAAGATATACACAGACTGGCCAGACTGGGTGTGCGATTGGTTGACTCTACTAGTGGGGATATTTCAGTTCATCCTAGTTCTGAATCATCCTTGGTAGTTGAAGTCAAGCAGGGTCAGCATCTAGATCCGGTGTTGATGGAGCTGAAGGTCTCAGTGCTGATAAAGATGAATGAGTCTTTCGCTTTGGGAGGTGATGGCATACTTAGGTATTAGGACAGGCTGTGCGTACCAGATGTGGATGATTGACGGACCAGGATTGTTGCAGAGGCCCATGGTTCTAGATATTCCAAACATCCAGGTTCCACCAAGATGTATCATGATCTTAAGCAGATTTATTGGTGGGATGGAATGAAGAAGGACATTGCAGAATATGTGGCCAAGTGTCCTAATTGTCAGCAGGTCAAGGCAGAGCATCTTAAGCCTGGCGGTTTGACTCAGATTATTGAGGTTCCAACTTGGAAGTGGGAGGCCATTAATATAGACTTCGTGGTTGGTCTTCCGAGGACTAGGAGGCAGCATGACTCCATATGGGTTATTGTGGACAGATTGACTAAGTCTGCCCACTTTATCCCTGTGAAGTCTACTTACAGAGCCGAGGATTATGCGAGACTCTACATTGATGAGATTGTGAGATGGCATGGGATTCCTTTGTCTATCATTTTAGATAGAGGAGCTCAGTTTACTTCACATTTCTGGAGATCTTTCCAGAAGAGCTTGGGCACGCAAGTAAAGCTTAGCACTGCCTTTCACCCTCAGACAGATAGGTAGGCAGAGCGCACCATTCAGACATTGGAGGACATGTTGAGAGCGTGTGTGATCGACTTCAAAGGTAACTGGGATGACCATCTGCCTTTGATAGAGTTCTCGTATAATAATAGCTATCACTCCAGCATTGGAATGGCACCATTTCAGGCACTGTATGGTAGGAGGTGTAGATCTCCAGTTGGGTGGTTCGAGGTTGGAGAGTAATCCATTTTGGGTCCAGAGATCATTAATGAGGCCTTAGAGAAGGTCAGAGTGATTAGGGTCAAGTTGGCTACTGCTTACAGTCGGCAGAAGTCATATGCAGACAACAGAAAATGGCCCTTAGAGTTTGATGTTGGTGACTACGTTTACTTAAAGATATCACCTATGAAAGAGGTGATGAGATTTGGTAGAAAAGGGAAGCTGAGTCCGAGGTATGTTGGTCCATATGAGATCCTAAAGCGTGTGGATGAGGTGGACTATGAGTTAGCATTGCCTGCGGAGCTAGCTTCTATTCATCCAGTCTTTCATGTCTCTATGTTGAAGAAGTGCCTAGGTGATCCAGCATCGATTCTACCGGTTGAAGGTTTGGGGGTTGGTGAAGACTTGTCTTATGAGGAGGTACCTGTTGAGATCTTACACAGACAGGTCAAGCGGCTGAGGAACAAGGAGATTGCCACAGTGAAGGTATTGTGGAGAAATCATCTTATTGAGGGTGCAACGTGGGAGGTTGAGGCCGACATAAGATCCCGCTACCCTCATCTTTTCAGCTCTTGAGGTTAGACTTCCTACTCTTAAGTCTATGTTTCCTTATCTCTCCGTATTTTGTTGCTATTTCTTGACTGTGCATAGTGGTTTTTGTTATGATCTTACTGGCATTACGATATGTAGTGGTAGTGTCATTCGGGGACGAATGTTCCAAAGGGGGGGATAATGTAACAACCCTAAAAATGAATAAGATAAACACTTAAGATGTCAAGAATGCTTGCGATTAGACCAAGGTTCACGCGGATTGATATGCGTAGAACCAAACCTCAGAACCCTTACTACGACCAAGCCAACTAACTTGGGGAGTTAATTGAGCTTGGAAAGGTTGGAACCAATCATGTGAGGCTCTCGAAAACGAAGATTTAATTGAAGGAGTCTTTACCGGACTTAACAGAAGAAATCTTGAGTTTTGAGGGTCCAGGGGTAAAATGGTCTTTTCTAGGCCAAGGGTAATATTGTAATTACCCTGAGGAATTAATTAATTAATTAATTTAATCAAAAAGACAATTCGGGTTGGGGCGACCCGAAGTGACCCATTTCGCAAATAGGGTGTCACTCGGGTTCGAGCCCCACTAGAAGCAATGAATTGTTGATTTAATCATCAATTAAAATCCAATTTTTTAAGGGAAAAGTGTCCTTTCACGTACTAGTTGAAATAAATCATATTTTATTAATTTAACTAAACCCTATTTTGACTAAGTCTTGAATTAAGACTCCTAAACCTAAGCTAACACTCTCCTAAACACGTCTATCACCCTCACACATTCAACAAACTCTCTCCAAGATATCTCTGCCAAAAAAATAACGTGAAGAACAGAAAGTTTAACCAAGGTTCTTCACACTTGAAGAACTCACACGAATTTGAAAGAAAAACAACGTTAATCACACGTCAAGGCAAAGAGAGGTTGTTCGTCGAGTGGTGTGTAAGTTGAGGAGGTTTGGACTGATTTTGGAGAAGGTTTTGGGCAGCAAATTCACGTTCGAACAATCAAATTAAGGTATGGGTTTTCTTCTCTCTTGGTCCCTTTCCCAAGAGACCCCTTAAGGTTCATATTATTCATTCGAAAACTAGAATTGTTTCCCCTCTTGTAAGCCCCTGTCACTAGCTCCCAATGAATCGTAGGTTAGGTATGATTGCTGGTAGATTTAGGTGTATGTTATGTTTATGTGATGACTATGATTACGTTTGTGTACTTGAAATCGTATGAAAGACAACCATGTATTCAAATGTTTGTGCAAGTGTGTGCATGTGCAAAAAAAAATGTTACTGTAAATGTTACTGTGAATGAGGTCGAGCTAAGGCTTCAAGTTTAATATTGTTTTTGGTTGTCATTTTACGTACATAAACCTATGTAAATTGTGATGTTCATAAAAATGGAAGTGGGATGATTTGAGCGTCAATATTTTGGCTAAACGAATCCATGAAAATACACCCCAAAAAGTGTTAAACGATCCATGAATTTTCCTAAGTTTTCAAGTGGAAATATTGATGAAAATGATTATGTTTCCAGCCAAAAATATAAGTTTAGTTTAGGCTAAAATATAGAGAAGAAATCTGGAAAATTTAATTGATTTAAAGGGATGAGGCCACCAGGATTGGAACTTGTGACCTCACCCGTGTGGTACCTTAATTTCGCAAGAAAAGAAAAAGGGGTCAGGGGGATTCGAAATGGGGTGTACTGGCTGAGAAAGGAGAGAGCAAAAATTTAAACAAATAAAATGGGAGGAGTGGGAATCAAACCCACGACCTCCAGGCAGCGAATGAAGGGAAAGAAAAATAAAAGAAAGAAAGTATGAGGCGTGGTAATCGAACCCACGACCTCAAGGATGGAAAGGAGAAAGGGCAAAATAAATAAGAAAATAAAGTGAGGTTGTGGGGGCTCGATCCCACAACCTCACTGCCAAACGCATAGTTAAGTCAATTTTAAGTAAAAATAAAATAAGGAGGCTGTGGGGGTTCGAACCCACAACCTCCCTGTCCCTAGCGAAATAAAGATTGAATAAAGAGAGTTTGTGGGGGTTTGATCCCACAACCTGTTGGTCCATGCGAATTGGACAAGAAATTTTAGATGAAAAATAAAAGGGGCTGTCGGGGTTCCATCCCACAACCCTTCGGCCAATTTAAGAGAAAATTTAAGTAGAAAATTAATGATTCAATGTTAATGTTGGGATTAAATCTAGAGTTCTAATGCTATGAATATTAAAAAATAAAATCAACAAAAAATGTAAATGATATCTAAGTGATTCAAATTTGGGTTCCCTTGCCCAAATTTCCGTATTGATACATATGTCATACGCGAACAAAATATCCAAGAATAATGCCACCTACTTAGATCGAAATCAAGATCTTGGCATATTTACAATATACATAAGTCTTGTACTACATAATCTTAGGAATGTATGAATTGCTTAACGAATTATGAATGAAGCCTCATGGCTTGTGTGTATAGACTCATTAGTCTAGCATACGTTTAAAAGTAAGTGAACCTAAGATGTATGTACTGAATGATGAAATGAACAATGAAATGATGAAACCCTAGAAGGGTTAAGTAAGGGTATGAAACACACCAATGGCCAATTATATTGACATATGATGAAATAAACGTTCACGTAAAATGGGGTGAGTAATTATGAAGAGCAAATGTGCTAATGACAATGAATGTGGTGACAACATGATATCAGGCTAATGTAAATGATCAGAACAATCTCAAATGAGCTTAAGTAAATGTTACCAAGACATACTCACCTATGAGAGTGTAAGATAATGAAGAGACCAGTCTCTATGAACACTCTAATGAAAGTATTGAGATTAACACACTTAATACTAATGATGAGATGAGAAATCATCTAATGAGATATGATGTCTTCATACTAGAAGCCCGCTTCCATGACGTATGAGTTGAATAAAATGGAACTTTATACTGAGCACCGATAGACTAGTTATGAGCGGTGATGCCTTCTTTAGGGAAGGGCGGAGGTTCACGTAACACTCATGAGATGAGACTGTCCGACTTGCCGGGTATGGGTCTCCTTATATCTCTTAGTCTTCGAACCTATATTGCCAATATAGGGATCTGGCGAGGTTAAATTCCCATGTACGCTAGCATGTTTTGGGTCACCTTGGCCGGTGATTCCACCTCTTTTCAGTGTGGGGGAGACACTGGATTTCATGATGCTCACATGATCTATGTCGGTTAAAGTTCAAGTTCCCAATGAATGAATGAGGACAGCCTCAAATGATGCACATAATGAAATGAACGATACCAAAGGTGTTAGGATAGGATAATAAAGAGGTGAGCTAGACTCAGCTAATGACACTAGGTTATTCTTGATCATAGCACAGCAAACCCGATGAAAGTCTTAAACTACATACTAGGTATAGCTGGTGTTCACACTGGCCTATGAACGAAATGAAATGAAGTACGTATGAATGAATAAAGCAGACTCTGTGTTTGCTAATGAAGACTCCCTAGTTGAGGTCCCATATGTTGAGCCCTCATTTTGGAGAGTCTTAATGTCAAGTCCATGATTCCAAGGTCTCATGGCATATGAATGAATGTTATAAAAGACGTTATGTGCTATATGCTATATGATATGTGCTATGTGTAAGATGTTATGTGATGTGTGCAATATGATAAGTATGATGATGCATGTTACTCTCATGGAATGACTTTCCTAATCCCAATTTGGAAAGCTCACTGACTTTCCTAATCTAAATTTGGAAAGATCACTGACTTTCCTAATCCAAATTTGGAAAGTTCACTAACCTTCCTAATCCCAATTTGGCAAGTCCACTGACTTGACTTTCCATAATCATGTTGTTAGGAAAGAGCTACCCTTTCTCATGCATGTCCTTGGTGTGTGCTTGCATATACCCATACTTAGTACAAGTGTGTATTAATCCATACAACTCTATTTTTTTAGGTGCAGGCACACGTGGACGCTAGAGCTTACAGGTTGACGTTGCAACTATCCATACGTGAAGCTTCATCCGGACTTGGTAGGCCCTCATGCTTTCGAGGATGTCTACCGTTATTATCTAGCTTAGATGTAGGCTTTAGCTAGTGGAGCATGTTCCATTAGTGTTTCTTTCCGTTTTTATTTTAGACATTATATTGATGCCAGTTTGGCAATTATACCTTTATTACAGTATTGCACTGTTTCTTTCATTTGATTATCTCTATATTAGATGGTTGATTTGTGAACGCCCATGATGTTAAGTTTAAAATGTTTAGCATGAAATAAGAAAACAAAAAGTTCAAATTTTCCGCTAAAATTAACCTAGATGAAGTAAGAATGACATAAGTAGGCTTGTCTGCGACCTCTGAGAGGTCAACGATGCCGGTCTCGTCTAGGATCTAGATTTCGGTTGTGACAAATTAGATTTAACATTGCTTCCACCCAGGATCGAACCCGAGTGAAGCTTAACTCGCGAAAAGGGTCAAATTCTGGTCAACCCTACTCGAATTGTCCATTACTCACCTTAATGAATTAATTAATTAAATCTCTAGGGTAATTACGATACTACCCTTATCCTGGAAAAGACCATTTTACCCCTAGACCCTCCAAACTTAAGATTACACCTTTCAAGTCTAGTTAAGACTCATCCGGGTGAATCTTAATATAAAGGTGCCCTACATGGCTGGACCCAACCTTGCCTAGCTCAACTAACTCACCAAGTTGGTTGGATTGGCTCGTGCATAGGTTCAGAGGTCTGGTTCCACGCGCATTAATCCGTGTGAACCCGGTCTAATCTAGGCATTCTAGGTACGCTTAGGCATTACTTAGCATAGTCATTTTCGGGTTGTTATAGATTTCCCCGAGTTGCTTCTAAATGCTTGAACCTCCAGTCGACGATCATTACCTACGGACTATCGATGGTCGACGGACCGTCGATGGCTTTGTAGGTCATTACATCTACACTGATTTCAGCACAGTCTTCTGCATTTCTATTTTGGACAAATTTCCTGCAAAAACAGATAAAAATACATTAAAATTACTACAAAAAGGCCTTAGACACACATTAAACTTAAGGAAAAAGCATTGAAAATACCGTGAAACCACGTCACATCAAACTACGGATTCCATGTTTTGCTACCATGATCTATGTCGGTTATTGCCAATTATAATAATGTGGGATACCTACTAGTATTGGGGAAGTTCAATGTCATTTAGGTGGCGGTATGGGACTCTATCTAGACATTAAATAATAGGCTTTGAAGATGTTGGTGAGAATCCCTAGGTCTTCTCCAAGACCATTACTTGAATGTCCTTATGTGATGAATCTTTATTAAATGAACTAAGGAATATAATGAATTATGTTAAGAAATGTTAAACGAATAAGCACTTATCTAGAGTAGTTAAGGGTTTTATAGTTAAGGTATGAAGGGGTTACATGAATGATTACTTTATATCTTACTTAGATAAGTCTTAATAATGATTCTAGTTAAGGAAATTGATTGATTATGTAGACATGATCCAAAATTAGGTAAGCCTTAAGTATTACTTAGGTAATCTTGAAGAGGTCAATTATGGGCATTCTCTTCTTGAGTTACTTGAGTAGGTCTTTTGATAACCTTTGAAAGGAGAATGTAATATTCTATGAGCTCTATTGTATTAAATGAGAATGATTTTATCTTAGGTAATCTGTAGGATCCCATGAGTATTTGTGATAAGGATTGTATGGACGGTCGCTTTACAACTCACTTAAGTGAACCTTAGAATCACCTTTTGTAGGAGGATCTCATGTTCATGTGCTTGATATATTGTAAGTGAATGTATCTCATTCTAAGTAGTCTTGAGGATCATTTAGGCATGCTTAGAGAGGGTGTATGGGTGGTCTGTCTCTATGTTTCTTAAGTAAGTCCTAAGATAGATTTTAGTTAGGCAATTATATGTTAACTAGTGTCTAGGAGACATTAAGGAACTACATTGTAACAGTGAAGGAGTTCACTGTACAGTGAAGTAGTTTACTCGAAAGTGATCTTAAAAATGTGAATAATCGCGTAAATGATTTCTTATGTATTTGTAAAGTGTTAAATATTGTTCTTATGCTTATAATATGATGTTTTAATCAAAATTCGTGAAAAGCATGCTATTTACTAAATATCTCTTTTTCATGGTTTTTTGCATGACTTCCATACTTAATGCATGTAATGTGTTAACCCCTTCTTTTCCCTTTTTGACTAAAGTGTAGGTGATTGGAAGTCTTGATGTGCCATGGAGGATGGATAGGTTTCTAAGGTTTGAAGATGAAGTATTTGTGAATCCTCATCAATTTGAGGACAATATCCACATGTTCCTTTATGTCTTAAGTCTTTATTTTATGTCTTGTATGGGCTTAGTCCCAAGTGTTGTAAACTCCAAAGTTTAGATGGTTCATGTGATGTTGTAAATGTTTATTGTTTTAATGAAAGTCTTCCACTTGCGTATTGATTATGAAAAAAGTTCTTTGTGTGTGAAGAAAGTTTTAAATTCTTGCTCATATTAGAATGTTTTATTATGCAATGAATGGTACGAGTAGCTCAAGTGAGACTTCTTCAAGTCTCATTTTCCATTTGACAACTGATGGCTACTCTAACTTTTAGGGTGTACTTGAGGGTCGTTACAAACTTTGTATCAGAGCATAAGGTTTGGGAGTGTCTTAGTTGTCTCATGAACAACATCTAGTAGAGTCTTGTTCATAATGTGAAGCGCGCCACATTATGAATAGGAGGCTATTGGGTGCTAGGAAAAGTTTCACTTCTTCATTCATCTAATCGTTTCTAAGAGCTTTGTATATCGTGTCTTTCTCTTGTCTCCTTTATGTGTTTGGTCATTTGAGTGTTACTTTATGAAGATTTGGTTGAGGGAGAGAAAAGACGAGATGTGACTTGTTATATGAGGTGTGAAAGATGGTTTTGATGAACCTAGGTTGGGTTGGTTGAATTTGAAAGGTAGTGTACTTTGAAAAAATGGTAAGGTATAGAGTTAGAAGTGTAAAGGAAGTGAAGAGATTTGAAAGAGTATTGGTGAGTTTCTCCTATTAAAGGGGATGTAGTGGTTAGATGGTTAACCTTTGAGAGTCTTTAGTTGGCATGAACTAGACTTTGGGTGAGAAAGTATTAATAAGTTTTAAGGTTCCTTGAGGGAGTTCCTTGTAGTAGATGTATGTTGACCTTAGAATGGGTTTCTCCTATATGGGGGAGTATGGTGAAAGTATGGTTGATTGGGAGTGACGTATCCTTAACCTTTCTTTATGTGTTTATTCAAGCCTAAAACAATGAGTTCTTAGTAACTTGATTAATGTAGGAGTCATTTGTGAGACAAAAATGAGTTCCAAACATTCTCCTTATGATATGCATGGTTGGTTGAAATTGAATTTCATTAAATTCTTGCATTGTGTATTTTATGAAGTCATGATCATGTTGTAAAAGGTGTTTATATGAAGTTACCTTGCATATTAGCATGTTTCTATCATGAATTTCTTAAAAGTTGCATTTTTGAAAAAAGTTGCAAAATTCACTGTAGTCTTGCCTGCTCACTGTGAAATTTTTGAGAATTTGACTAATTAATTCTTTAGTCTAAAATTGTTGTAATGTTGTAAGAACTAATTTATGTGAGTATGATAATGAATATAAAATGATTTTTTGCTATTTGGAATAAAGGATGTGTATTTTATAGCATGATGAGTTATAGAATCTATTCTAGTTTCTTGTTGTGTTGTGAATCTCTTGATTATGTGAAATTGATGTTTTCTACTTGATTGTGTGTTATATTGTATGGTTATGAGCTTCTAATAATACCTATTCTTTGAAGTGTTCGGAGAGTGGCAAGTGTCATTCGAGGACGAATGTTGTCCAAGTGGGGGAGATTGTAAGACCTCAAAAATTACTTCGGCGAAGTTAGAGCCTAACGTGGTTGTCATGATAGTCTAAGGTCCTAAATTGGTCTATAATATGGTATATAGGCAGTGTCTAAGAGTTTAGGTGCATTGGAAGTCAAATGTCAACGCACAACCAAGACGTTCGACGACTAAGTCACCAATGTGCCTCATATGTGTTTTATGTGTTTATGCGTGATTCATGATGTTATTAAGTCTTTAAATTAGTTATTATGGTTTATATAGGCATGTGTCATGTTTCGTGAAGTTTGGAGGTAAAACGCCCAAGAACGTCCATGACATTCGAAAGATGTGCCTTGAAATGACCATGTGTGTCTAAGCATGTTTCATAGAGTTTTATGTGTTCCTTTTGGATAAAATCCATGTTATAGGTACTAACCTTGTATACTATCATGTTTGGATTGGAGGGTAAACATCCCCAAGGACCAACCAAGGCTCCTTGAGGAAGGACCCTTCAAGAGTGCCCAAGACAGCCCACTAACGGATGGTAATGGACGCCCTGTGGGTCAGTCGACGCCCCGTTGGTGAGGTCTCATCAATTGGAACTTAGGCGTGGGAGAGGAGAGTCCAAAGATCAGACTCAGTCCCATACCACGGACCAGCAGGACTGTCCGTTGGTCAAAGGACGGGCCGTCAGTGGTCCCTCCGTCTGTGAGCCTGTTTTCTGCGCAGGTTCACTGTGATGTTAGGGTGAAGTTGGGAATTCACCCTAAGTCTTATAAAAATAGTAGGACGATTGTTTTAGGTGTTTATGGGTATTTTAAGAGTATATAAGTCATTAAACTCTGATTTAAACCCAAGCATTTAGATTAAAACCCTTTCCGTCCTAAAGTTTCTCCAAACACCTCCATGAGAGCTCAAGGTGAAGATGGAGCTTGAATATGGGTCTTAAATGGAGTTTCTCCTTAAATTATAATTGGGTTATTCTAATAAGGTATTGGAGTTCTTATTCTAAGGCTTTCTATCACCTTAGATCCAATTTCAAAGATGATTTTCTAAGATTTCAAAAAGATGAAAAGTGCAATTTCTACTCTAAGTCTTGGGTTATTTCATGAAAAATTTTCAAACCTTAAGATATGATGTTCTTGATGTATAATTGATGTTTTCCAATGAAATTCTCCATGAACCCTTGATCTTATCAAATATCTAAATTTTACTAAATTATGGATGAATTGATCATGCTTTGATATTAATGAATTCATGTGTTGATTGTTATGGTCTTTTGATTTTTGTATAGATTATGATTATATGGTTTATAGGATATTTCAATTTTATCAATTGAGTATTGTATATTCTTAGATCTATTGAATGTTATGCTTATTGAATTGATATTGACTTAATGCTTATGGATTCTAGTGTACTTTTCTATGGGTTATTGAATGATTTAAGAATTACATTCAATTGATGTATAGTTTGTATTAGATTGATAAATATATATTGAACTGACCTAGTTTCATTAGGTATTATAGTTATTGCAGTGAATTGATGTTCATGACCATGGGTAAGGGCCTTATGGTATCGAATTTGATGATTTAGCTTTGGAATAAATGGGTGGTAGGCTGCTCTAACTCTCTTAATATTATGTATATCTTTCGTATTATGTTTTGATTGGTATGGCCCACTTATGGAGGCGGTGTTATGTGAATGATGTGACCTTTTTGGCGTTATTTTATGTATTATGATGATCATGGCCATGTCGTTACTACTTGAAGTAATATGATGATTTGTGGAGTTGATTATGTGAAGTATGATCATATCTACCTATATGTGAAGTAATGTGAAAGTATGTGTTTCTTCTATTGATGTTATTTAGGTAATCATGTTAGACTATTCTTGTGTGTAGTCTTAGAATGGATAAATTATTGTTCGTATTTTGCTATATGATTCTATGATTGTTCTATTGATGATGTTATATTGGTGTATAGGGTGACCTAAAAGATGATGAAGGTTTTGCCTATGTGCCTCTTGAATATGATATGCTACATGTGATTAAGTGAAGTAATGATGTGTATTATTTAGGTAGACTTAAGTCCCTGTACTTGATACATGTATGAATACGAATATGAGATGTCTTGACTTAGGATGCTAATGCCTCTTAGTCTTGACAGTATGAATGATATGTGAGACCTTGAATAATGCTAAGAAGGTCATTTATGTGAAACCTTAAACCTAGTGGTAAGGTTATGAAACTTGAAGTAGAAAGTCGTAATTGTATCCTTCTTGTAATGAATGATTGACTTAAGGTTGGTTGGCTGGAACGACATCATATCAATCCTTAGGAAAATCATGATAAGCTTCTTGTCGCCATTGTAAGGCGGCCCTAGGGGACCTCTTTGGTAGTGTGAATGTAATTGGGTTATGAACTTTATATGGAACCCCTTTGTATGAAATGTGAATTACTCTATGATAACAAAGGCTAACACCGAGTGAGTATGGTAAGGGAAGTAGCTCTAGTTAAAGGATGAGGCTAGAGTGCAAAGTAAGCCCTTCATATTCCTTCACAATGTGCCTACATGGGATTTGTCCAAGTTCTACCATTGGCAAGTAGAACAACCTCATCGGAGTAGGATAGAACTCCGTTCCATGTTTTGCTACCATGGTCTATGTCGGTTATTGCCTATTCTCATCATGTGGTATACCTACTAGTATTGGAGAAGTTCTATGAAGTTTAGGTGGTGGTATGGGACTCTATCTAGACATTGCACAAAGACTTTGAAGATGTTAGTCAGAGTCCCTAGGTCTTATCCAAGACCATTACTTTAATGTCCTTATGTGATGAATGTCTATTAAATGAACTAAGGAATGCAATGAATTAAGTTAAGAAAGAATGTTAAATGAATAAGTACTTATCTAGAGTAGTTAAAGGTTGTCTAGTCAAGGTATGAAGGGGGTAAAGGAATGGTCACTTCATCTCTTAGTTAGATAAGTCTTAATAATTATTCTACTTAAGTAAATTGATTGATTATTTAGACATGACCCGAACATAGGTAAATCTTAAGGATTACATAGGTAATTTTGAAGAGGTCAATTATGAACATTCTCTTCTTTAGTTACTTGAGTATGTCTTTTGATAACCTTTGAAAGGAGAATGTCATATTCTATGAGTTCTATTGTATTAAGTCAGAATGATTTTATCTTAGGTAATCTATAGGATCCCTTGAGTGTGTGTGAAAGGAACTTTATGGGCGGTCGCTTCACAACTCACTCAAGTGAATCTTAGAATCACCTATTGTAGGAGGATCTCATGTTCACGAGCTATATGTACTGTAAGTGAATGTATCTCATTCTAAGTAGTCTTGAAGATCATTTAGGCATACTTAGAGAGGGTGTATGGACGGTCTCTCTTTGCATTGCTTATATGAGTCGTAGGATAGCTTTTAGTGAGGAAATTATATGTTAACTAGTGTCTAAGGAGACATTAAGGAACTTCACTGTAACAGTGAAGGAATTTACTGTACAGTGAAGTAGTTCACTGTACAGTGAAGTAGTTCACTGGAAAGTGATCTTAAATATGTGAATAATTGCATAAATGATTTCTTATGTATTTACTAAATGTCCTTTTTTTGTGGTTTTTGCATGACTTCCATACTTAGTGCATCTAATGTGTTAACCCCTTCTTTTCCCTTTTTGACTAAAGTGTAGGGAATTGAAAGTCTTGATGTGCCATGGAGGATAGATAGGTTTCTAAGGTTTGAAGATGAAGTATTGGTGAGTCCTCATCGATTCAAGGACAATATCCACATGTTCCTTTATGTCTTAAGTCTTTATATTATGTCTTGTATAGGCTTAGTCCCAAGTGTTGTAAACTCCAAAGTTTAGATGGTTCAATGGGATGTTGTAAGGTTTAATGTTTTAATGAAAGTCTTCCGCTTGCGTATTGATTATGAAAAGAGTTCTTCGTGTGTGAAGAAAGTTTTAAATTCTTAATCGTTTTAGAATGTATTATTATGCAATGAATGGTACGAGTGGCTCAAGTAATACTTCTTGAAGTCTCATATGTCGTGTCACGACTCATGGATGCTCTAACTTCTAGGGTGTACTTGAGGGTCCTTACACATATTCAAGTATATAAGACCCAAACATAGGAACTATCCTATAAAGGTACACATGTGCAATGCATAGACAAGGTCACATACCCTTGCCCATACTAGTACACCTATCAAGTTACCCTACTTAATGGAATGCATAACATACTTCATATACATATAACTTTCATGCATAGTAGTAGACATTAGCGCATATGAGAATTACCCTTTCATTAGACACCAAGAACCTTTACTACATTGTAAGCATGCATAATGTGTGAGTGTGTATACATTGGTCATCATGATCACATAATGGCTATCAACAACACATTGAGGCAACCATACTCTTTGGACCACAATGCACAACCAAAACATAGACCGCACAACACATAATAACGTAGGAAACAAGCAACTCCACATTATACTTAAGAATCCTAACCTTAGCTATTCACACATTTACATTGGGGTACATAGGTAAGGGGACAACAACCATCACAAATAATTAATGGAAGCACCTAAACCTATCCATAACATAGTTATAAACATGCATACATAATAGCCATACAACCTAGATCACAACCAGAATAGGAAACTAGGCATGAGCTTCATATTGGGTGATCATCATAACTGCACACTCATATATTCATCAAATTTGCCTTCAAGGCCATAGTCAACACATATATAATGATAATAAAGTAAACACCGCCACCATAAGTGGACCATACCACACAATGCCATACAAGGCTTCATCAACTACCAATTCAACATAACAGTAGAGGGAAAGAGCCATTCTTACCAATTCATCAATCTTTTGATCACCATTTTACAATACAATCCTTTTATCAACAATTCAAGTATAAGAAAGTAGCTAAACATACATTAACATAAACTAAACCATACTCAAATCCCTACAAGATCATGATGCCAACATAGGCACTAACTATAAATTAAATAGAGAGTAGAGGAAATAGGCAACCTTATCAATTCCCCAAGCCTAAATCATAAATTATATTTTATCAATAATGTACAAGTTAGGCAGTAGCTAAAGAGATAGATATCAATACTAAATCATGCTTCATCCATCCTAGAATTTAGATCACATCACATACTAAGCATTATCAATCCATAGACTAGAAGAACCTATATAAATTCATACAAAGGCTTCTTTAATTTGATCATACAAGATTCATACCCACAATTAAACCATGATATTAACTTAAGGCTGTAGCTACAATCATCTTAACATAATCGAATTCCACATTCATACATTATAAGGTCAATGTTACAGTGAACACATAGAGACATAGGCTAGTCTTGTTCAAAACTTCATATATTGATCCACATGGATCATACATAAACAATTCATCATTAATATACATAATAAACAGTATAAATAATCAATTAAACGTAATAGAATCACAAATCATCCAATAACAAAAAACAATCATAATGCCCATGCATAGACTAAATTGTGTTTTGAAAGGGACATGGGTTCACAATGTAATTGGATCAAAATTACGTTAAAACCAATAAATTATCATCAATTCATCATGATTAGGCCTTTGAAAACATTTTTAGAAAGAACTCATGGCTAAATTGAAGAAGAAGAATTTTGATCATGAAATCTCTTTTGAAAACTTTGAGAAGAACTCCCTAGATTAAAGATTAACTAGAGATGAAGGACCACAATACCCTAATGTAGAATAAATCCTCTAAAACTTGATAAATAACCATAGGAATCCAATCTCCAAGTTGTTCTTGAGCTTCACCTGCAATGGAGGTTTCTAGAGAAAATTGGTTTTGGAGGGAAAGTCTAATTTGAGTGAATTGAATTGGGAATGGATTAATCACGTTTTTTATCCATTAAATACACCCAAAAATAATCAAAGAAAACCTGTAGGGTCAGGTTATTACGGGGGGTGAATTTCCCATTCACCCCTTAAATGAGGCAGTCGCTAGGAAGCCTGTTGTAGCCTGCACCAACGGCCACCATCGACGCCCCTTTGGCCCATCGATGGACCATCTGTAGCTTCACTCGTTTGGGTCTTGGGCTGTTCTTTGTCTGATCCTTTCCCCAGGATATGTGTTGATCGACGCCTCCCCATCGATGGGGCGTCGTTTGATTCAGTCGATTGACACTGCCAAGGCAGTGTCTCGACAACTTTTGGGTCCTTCTTGAGGGCCTATTGTGGTGCCCTTGGGAAGTGGTACCCGAACGTTTCCAATGTGAATATACACATTAAAATGTTGAAGACCTTGAATGCATGTTTTTCCCAAAATGAAAACGTAAAACACATCCAAACATGCAAGGCACACTCAAGACACACATGAACGTCTCAAGGGCTAACTTTCAAACATCTTAGACGTTCGTGGACGTTTGACCTCCAAATTTCATGAAACTACATATAATGCCTATAAACATAATTATTAATCATTTTAAGACTTCATAAGACCATGACATACAAATATAAGCACATATAGACACATAAGGCACATAGGTGACTAGTCATCGAACCTCTTGGCCGTCCCTTGACATTTGACTCCCAATTCACCTCAAAATTTACACACTGCCTCTTTACAATATTATAGACCATTATATGAACTTTGACTCCTATGACAAACATGTTAGGCTCTAGGCACCCTAACTCATTTAGGGGGTCTTACAACATCCCCCACTTGGGAACATTCGCCTCGAATGACACTTGGAACACTTAAATCACAACAAGGACTTCAATGCATCATAGATCAGTTCATAATATTTATCACACCATTATATAGAAGTCAATGCACCAAATATACAAGGAACACAACTTCAAATCACTTAGCACTTAATCAAACACAAGCAAGCCACACTTCACTCACTCATGTTTAATGCATCAAACACTTAGTCACTCTTCATGTTCATAGGAGTAACATCCTTCTCCTAATCATAACATTGTAATTTCACCTAATTTTATTAAGAGCTCATCATGTAATATCACACATAGGCAGATTTAACATCACTCAAAAAGAAAGTAGGCACTAATACTTCAATGCATATAGTCTTGAGTTAATTGAATCAACAAGGATATTTATTAAATTAGACCTTGTGTCATGAAGATCATACTAAACCATACCATGCTTAGTTGTGTCCATGGAGTAATATCAATCTCCTCAACACACTTACATGTCTCATGAGTTCATAGGCAAGCAAATGCACAAAGGTCTATTCACTGTAAAATGAGAATTACTCAACTTTTAACCAAAACATGCTCAAACTTTCTTCCTAATAAAGTCCAAATGGTAATTCAGACCAAGCACATCACAACAATAGGAAGCAATTTCACAACATTTCAATCTTTAGCATATCACTAGACTTTTATAAGCAAGCATCAATTTGAGAAAATAACACAATTCTTAGGCACACACATGTGTACTTAGATAAACATGCCATCACTTTTCAAGAGTGACCCTACAATCATGCTTTACAAAATCATAAAAGACAAATAATTTTCAAGAGAATAACATTTTTCATTTTTAAGAGGCTCAATTTGTCATTATAAGGCTAATCATTAAATATCACAAGTGACTACAAATAAGTTTCTTACCTTATCTCATGAAGCCAAATGCACAACTAGAATATTAAGATGTACAATCAACATGAGGAAACAATAATTTGATCAAAATTCTTTTTCAAGTACTTTAGAATCTTCAATATATCCTTAAGATAATTTCAATCAAGACATACAAACATATGAAGGTCATGCAATTCATACTTTATACAAAGCTCCTATCATGAACAAGCTTTACTAAAATTCATTGGATTCAAGTTCAAGTAAGAATAGAAGGACAAGGTAGAAATATCTACAATCTTACTACTCCATCACCATACCCCACTTGGGGTAAACCCAATTAAGAGAAACTTAACCCAACCTTAAGAGGATCTTAACGTGTCAACCTTCATCATCATCACTTACAGTGATTTACCAACCTAAAAAGGAATTATAGTAACACATAAAAGGGACATCAAGGGTCATTCCAAACCTTATCATCTAGGCCAATTATCCACAAACATGAAGTTACGTCATAATACCCAATCACATAAGGTTTTCAAGAATACCATAGACACCAAGGTCATACAACATTAAGAGGAAACAATAGAAGTGACTTAACCATAAGGACTCTTCCTTTTCTTTCTACTTTACAGTAAGGTAGCTTCTAGGTCAATCTAACCCACTTCATTACCCTACCAAGGTAAGCATCCTACCTTCACACCTAGGATAATGTCTATACAAAGGACTCCAATACATACAAGGCAACTACAAAGGACCACATAGATACAAAGAGAAACATTTAACACTTTTAAACACATATTCTGTAACACCCTAATATGAACTAAGGTGAACTAGAGCGTCGTGACTGTTTCATGAATTAATTTTGTAATAAATTGAGTTATATTAGTGTCCTTAGGCTATATAAGTGTCCTTAGTAAGTTTGTGGAGTTTGGTTAAGTTTGGAGGTCAAATGTCCAAGAACGTCCATGACGTTTGGAAGATATGCTTAGATAGTGCTCGTGTGTTCTCATGTGTTTGAGTGAGTTTTACATGTTTTTCTTGAAATTGATGTGAGATGTTCCTAAAACCTAAAAGACTATGTTTTGTGGTTTAAATTCTGGTACGACCCCATCTAGGACCCACAAGGGGCCCTAGAGAAGCGCCCATTACAAGGACCCAAGACTGCCTTGGTAGTGTCCACCAACGAGACTAAATGACGGCCAGTGGTCAAACCAACGACCCTTAGACTTGGTCCGTCAAATGTACCTGCAATACAGCTCTTGAATTGAGCTAAGTCCCAACAAACAACCCTCCACAAAATGGGCCGTCGAGGGACAAATGGTCTGTTGGTTGGAGCCGTCTGTGAGGACTGCCCAAAAGCTGTCACGTTTTGCAACTTTTGCTTAGGGTGTTTTGTAAATTCACCCCAAGAATTTTATGACCATATTATTAGTGATTTTAGGGTATATTAAATTAGTTTTAAGTCCTAGAGCAAGACAATACCCCTCATTCAAAATATTCAAACTCTCTCTCTAAAGAAAAACTCTCTCAAGTCACCATTGGAGCTAAGACTCAAGGAGAACTAGTAGGTCTGGTTTGGACATGTTTCTTCATCAAATTTAGTGTGTTTCCTTATCATTGAGTTCTGTTATCCATACTTTAACCCTCTTCCATTGGAGTCATTTCTAAAATATTTCAAAAAAGGTTTTCAACTTCTATCTTCTCCTAGTTTTGATTCCAAGCATGGGTCTTCTTGTAAAGGTGTTTTAATGAATCAAATATGTTTCTTCTAGTATTAAGGAATTGTTTTAATGTCAAAACCCTAATAAATTCATATTTATGAATATTTCCAACTTTTAGCTTAAAGAGTGGGTTACATGAACATGTTTGTGTAGGGTATGATCTTTGATTTCTTATGTTGTTATTATGGTTTAGCTACTGCCCTAAGGGACTTATAATTATGAAATATTTAGGAATTGGTTATAGGTGGTGATGGATTTGTGTAATGGTAAGTTGCTTATATTGAATAATTCTTATTATGATTTGCTTTTGAGCGGTATGGTCCACCTTCTTTGTAGCGGTGTTTACTTGATATATTTGGATATATTTGGCATGTATTATGAGTATGGCTTTGAAGTCCTAATGTGTGAAAAGAAGTGATATTGAAGTTGGTTCTTGTCAATATGTATTATGAATCTTGAATTGTATGTCTTGTTTATATTATGCCTAAAAGAAATTAATGTATATGTTGCGCATGTTAGGGTGTAGAAAATGATGAATGAAGCTGTAAGCATGTATAGAATTCAATGCGATGAATGTAATGATTTATTATATAGGTGTGCTCACATGTACACAAACACACTTTTAGTGAATGAACGAATGAAGTTAAAGAATGTGAATGAAAAGGGGAGTTTTGGGGTGAGCACTCGTTGTGAGTTGATATGAAGTGTTTAGTAGAAACCTTACTGCCTCCCAAGAGCTTTCTAATGTAGCTTGGAGGATGGATACCCATTGTGAGTTGAGATGGTGTGTCCAAAAGTTATCCTTGACCTTTAGTAATGAATGTTTAAGACTCCATGGGGGAGTTATGCTTAGCACCGAGTGGATTTGAAGAAGGGGTGGGTGCACATTGTGAGTAAAGATGTCGTATCCAATGTACCTCTTGAGATGATTACTCCTTGTTAGTAGAGAGTGAGTTACTTCATAGCAATTTCTGTATCTCTTAACTATGGGCCCGCATAGGTGTAGCTATTGGAAAAACCATGTAAAAGCTAAGAGAAAGACCGCATCCTACGCAAGTGGGGAACCCTCATTCGATAAGGGTAGTATCTGGGTTCCATTTCTAGTCTCATTGTCTAAGTCGGTTAAATATATTCCCCCACAAAAGAAAGAATGAATTAAGTCTCCTAAAAGAACGTACTACTTAGGGTAGGTGGTGGTATGGGACACTACCTATCCATTGCACTAGGTATACCTTCCAAAAGGGGAGTCTTGGTGTGTTTTATGTGAAATGTATAAACTAAGTCTCCTAAAAGAATGTACTACTTAGGGTAGGTGGTGGTATGGGACGCTATCTATTCATTGCACAAAGTAGACCTTCCGAAAGGGGAGTGTTCGTGTGTTCTATCATGTGTTGTAAAAGAAGTTAGATAAGGTAAGGTCCAATGTTAAGGAAGTATGTTAAAGCTAATATTTTAATGAATGAAGTTAAGAGTGACTAATGTAGAGTGCTCGATCCAAGGGAATCCTCAAGAAGCACTAAGTGGGAGTAGTAATATGGAATGCTACTCTTACATTTCACTTGGTGTAACTTATAAGTCCTATTGGAGAAGAGTACTTACATGAAATCATTCTTGTATGAATGTTTTTCAAATATCTAGCCAAGTGTGTGGACTTGTTCTCCTAGTTGAAGTAAGTCTATGGTAGGTAGTCTTAAGGATCTCTTTGGTATGTCATGAAGGGGGTGTATGGGCGGTCCCTTCTTGTCACACCTTAGGGAGTCTTAGGATAACTTGGTTAGAGAAAACTCATGGGAAATGGGTTCACTATGAATGGGAGAAAATTCTCACTGTAATGGTATTCACTTTAATGTGTCATTGTGTTCACTGTAAGATTTTCTAATGTCACTGTAAAGTGTGTTTTGTCTCGTAAAATTTTGAGAGTCCTACTTTATGTGATAAATGATGATTCTTATACTATTTCAAATCTTAAATCATGAAGTTTTATCAATTTGGCATGAAAGTGTATTTTACTAAAATGTCCCTTTTTGCATGTTTTTGCATGTGACATACTTAGTACATTATATGTACTAACCCCATACTTTTTCTATACTCTATAAATATAGGTTGGACGCAAGTTTGAAGCCTAGAAAACAAGCTTGGGAAAGATTCTCTCAAGACTAAGTATGTCCTCATATATTCGAGGCATAGTCATATTCCTTAGTTTCTATTCTCAAGACTTATTATGTATTTTTCATTTAATGTAAAGGGTCGTGTCCCTAAGATATTTATATCGTGTCGTTAAGTTGGCTTGTGTAGACGAGATCAAATCCTTAGCTTTTATGAAAGATGTTTTCTTTATTAATCTAGTAGTGAAAAGTTTTAAATTCCGCACTATTTTTCATGTCTTATTTAATGAATGATAGCTAAGGCTTTTAGAAGACCTCCGAAAGGTCAAGTACACAATTGTTCCGACCCATGGGTGCTTCGTCTTCTAGGGGGTACTTTCGGGTCGTTACATATTCTTAGGGAGGCATGCTTCCATAGGTAGTCACTAATCATTTCAAGCTCAAATCATATCATTAGGCTACCATCACATAAAACCATACAGTAACACATCATTCCAAAAGAAACTCATTTTAACAATAATAACTCCTAGCATGCTTTTAACCATATAATAGCATATATCTTCATATATGATATTATTTCACATAAATCTCATATATATCCATAATTGGAATCACATCATCAAAACATTCCAAAAGTTCACCTTCACACATACTCATCAAACCACGAAAACAAGATAAGCATTAAACTCACCTTTTCTACCTCAAGCATAGAGATACCATCTCATCCAAGCAATCACATCTAAAAGACCACCGGACAAGAAAACATAAGAAAGAGATCTTATAGAGTTAAGTTGTGTGGCAAGATATGAGAATGATGAAGAAGTGAAACTCTATCGTCCTATAGCCTCCCGTATCATTTGATGGTGTCGCTACTCACCAACAATGAAAACGAGACTCTACTAGACGTGGAAATATAAGACTTCTTGTAACCTAAAACCACTTTCATAAATTTCATGCTCTGATACAACGTTTGTCACATCCGAGTAGCACCCCCTTAGAAGTAACATGGCGTACTTTACCTCTCAGAGGTCTTATACAAGCTCATAGTTATCATTCATCGCATTGTCATTGTAAATTTAACGAAAAATTTGAAACTTTTCATAGAACATCATATGCTAGAAACTTCACTTCATATACATAAAATATCATAAGTACATATTTAGAATCTAGTCTATTTTTGCCATCCTAGACTCAACATAATCAGAGTGCTTTAGGGACACGACCCTTACAATATAAGACATAAGTACAATAACACTACACTTTATAGTAAACCATACTTAAGGAGATCCTTGGAATTAAGGATTCCTTTCCTTGATCTTGGGAATCACATATAAATCTCCTCATATTTTAAAGACATCCCTTAAGAATCCATAACCTACACTTTGTGTAAAAAGTCGAGAAGAATGGAGTAAGTACAAGAATACACTAAGTATGACAAGAATGCAAAAACATGCATTTAAAAGGGACATTTTCCTTGAAACCATGCATTATGCCTTTTTGTGAAACCTCATAAAACCTTGATACAATAGAATTTATATCATTCACATACTTCATATAGACATATTCAAAGGTCAAACATCATATAAAATCACACATATAATTTAAGCCATATTTGGGCTCGCTTTACAGTCAGCTATTAGACAACCTTCCTTGGAATCCCTTAAAGAGCTACTTGTGCAATGTATAGGTGGGTTCCTTACTTCCACCTATGCTAAGAAACCTCCCTTATGTAATCCTAGTTAGAGTCCTAGTTATTACTTTCATTGTCCACTTTACTTTAGGGAAACTATATCTGTAACCGACACTAAGACCATGGGTGCTACATGGAATTTGGTGTTGTAGATCCTTACACAAAAGGAAGGTGTTCTTACCTAGCCAATGTATAACATTAACACATGCTAGCATGTTAGTTGAATTCACTTGGTAGATCCTATGTGGCAAGCATAGTTATGGAACTTGGAGGTACATGTCAAAACCCTCTTTATGCCAAATAGGGCATTATAGTTATTCAATTATGGAAACCCTCTTTATAAGTATTGAGTCATTGTGCTAATCCACCTCATGAGTATTATGGTGACCTACCTTCCTACAATGGGAAGGAATACCCCTCATCTTCAAGTTTATTCGGTGCTAAGCTAAGTTCCCTTTATTGAAAAGCCTTTATTAACATTAGTTTATAAAACATACACTTAGGAGATTGACTCCTCATATGCTTAGCTCATAGGTCATAGATGAGAATTCATCAAACTAAATCATGTGAGAAATCCCTTCACATGAACATAGCATATTTAAAGCACCATCATGTTTAGGGTACCCTTAAGAACATTATTCAAGTGCCCCTCTATTGACTAGATCATCATTCATGTGGGTCTGGTGAACCGGCGTCGTCATTCTCGGAGAAGACTAATACAAGCCTCTTAGCTTACATCATTACATTCATATGTCAAATGTGGAAAATTTAAAACTTTTCTATGTATATCTTGAGATTTAGTTAGACCTCTCACATACACATAATATATTCATATCGAGTATACGCAGACCCTTCGTATAAGAAGATTACATAGTCTTCTACTTTTATTGCACATATATATATACAAGATATAACATAGTCTTCAAACGGATGTCTCATCTCATAACCATCTAAACAAGAGTATAACAATTGGGCATAGCCCATACATCAATACAATAAGAGCAAAATATACGCTATAAAATCTTTAAGACTCAAATGAAAGGAAATGAACATAGTGTCTTTAAGACTAATCAATATCCAAAGCTAGAAAGTGTCATTGTCCTCGAAGTGGTAAGGACCTACCCAACTTAGAGAATGAGAATCCAAGTCTTCCTTCAAAGTCGTCACAAGTCCTTCAACGACTGGAACCTAAAATATTGGAGAAAAGGAAGAAAATGGGGTTTGCGCATCACTTGTACTATGTATGAGACCATATGCACACACAACATAAAAATAATGCTAAAAAGGGACATTTTATTAAATCATGCTAATTGACTTTGAAAAGCATTGTGCATATTCAAGAACTAATACATGTCAACGAAACATATTTATTAAGTCAAAACCATGTACATCACAAGACCAACAATACTAAGTCTAGTCAAGTCAACATGCATATCAACATAATTGAATCCATAATCATGAAAACTCTATCATCAACTTATAACATCAACAAGCATGGATAAGAGTTCATAACATCATAACCAAATCAAGACCATTATTCATGAACCCTCATTAAACCCACTAGTGCAATGACTAATCAAAGCCCCATAACCTTACTCAATCAAGTAACCCTAACAAGAACCATAAACAATGTCAAACACCACATACTATATCATTAAGAGTAAATATCATCATACTTTAGCAATAGAGATCAAACCCATATTCATTATGAAATCAACATCATATGGTGTCATCAACAAGTAATATCATCATATACATATCATATACATTTAAAGAATACACATACATGAGAACATCCTTCTAATACTTCCCTCAAGGCTAACTAGTGCAATGTATAGGTAGAGTCCCATACCCCTACCTAGACCAAGCTAAACCCCTTAGGTAATCCTAGTTAGAGTTCACTTCATTACTTTATTTTACCTTTCGGGAACATCTTGCCTTAACCGACATAGACCACATGAGCTAATGTGGAATCCGGTGTCATGGAACCCTACACCAAAAGAAGGCGTACTACTTGCCAAGGTAGTATCAAAACATAAACGTAGCATATATGTGGATCCATTAGCTAGTATTCCTATGGGGGCAACATAGTTCAAGAACTTGGAGATGTAGTTCGGACCCTCTTTACTCTATATGCATTATAGTCTCCAATCTCATGATTATATTAGTGATCCTACCTTCCCTATGTGGGAAGGGACACTACTCGCTCTAGTTCACTCGGTGCCAAGCTAGAGTCCTTTTTTGAAATGTCTTTAAGCCTTTATTAATGATCATAGCTTAGTTTAGCTCATAGGGTGTATCCCTTATATATTAATCATCTTCATAGATCAATAAGAATTGCATGAGTATTTTCCTTTCATTACAATTCTTACATGTGAGGTAGCACATTTACATATCGCATTATAATAAGGCACATTGGTAAGTTATCACCATCCTTATAACATTTACATCATTGTCAAATAACTCAAAAACCATAGTCAAGACATTCCAACCGTATCAATCTTAACATAAGGTATACTTCAATACGACATCATCACTTAATAACAAGTAATCACAATTGAAGTAAAGAATTTAGATCACAAGGCTTACCCCAATCTTCTTCACAAGCCATCATCAAGGACTTACCATCAACCATCCTAAATCCAACCAAACAATATTTTTAATACAATCACACAATATTAACCAAAATAATAATAAAATCAATTGAATCACTACACAACAATTCATCACTAGTTCATATACTAGAATTAGAGACTTAGGTCAAATTCATGATCTACTTTACAATATATGTGGATTACTCAAGAAGTAGCACAATTGGATTACAATGTATCAGAATCTAATCATAAATTGACATAAAAACAACATAGAGTATCAATTCACCCATTAACCAAGCTAATTGTATTAATAGTAGACAATGCAACTCAAAATCACAACCTAGGGTTGAGGGGAAAAGATCATCTTCTACAAACTAGGTCAATGCATCAAGAAGTATTCTAATTGATTCGTAATACATGTTAATATACTCATAATAACCAAAAGGAATCATAAACAAATCATTTCACAAGATCTTTTTTTCTTTTTTTAAGTGAACCCACTTGAATTTAATCTTTTTGATATCAATTTGGAGGAACCTTTTGGGGAAAGACATCCCAAAGATGAAAGCAATCCCATACCTTACTAATTGATGAAGTTTGATGGATAAAACTTGATCTTTTGCAGCCCTAGAACCCTCCTTTGCTTGGTCTTCAGAGGAGTTTCGTTGGGAGAGAGAAAGAAAAGAGAAAGAAGAGCAATTTGAGTTTTGGAAATAATGGGACTTGGGTTTAGTCTAATTAGGTTGGCGTCTTTATAGGAGTCATTAGCTAACTTAATTAGGCCTGAATATAACCCCTTACTAATTAACTAACCAATTAATTAAAATAATTTAACCAACTAAAACATGAAAGCAACATAGGGGCCTGACCTACGAGACCCCAACTGATAGGCGGTAGGTCAGTCGACAGGCAGTGTGGCCTCTGTGCTGCACGTCCGTGGTTTTGGTCAGAGAGTTGCCAAAACGACCCTTCACAAAATTGTCTAAGTCCTCATTTATGTAGGAATCGATACCCCGTTGATTCACCAACGGCTTGTTGCCTGCAACACGTCGATGGACACTACTGTTTGGCATCTTGCTTGCCAAATTGCAAGGATACTCCTCAAGGGCCCTTGGTTGGTCCTTGGCGAGTCGTACCTAGATATTTCGACTAGAAACTAACTCTAATTCATGTTAGACCCCTCACCACCAAATTTCATCACTTTCCAACTCTTAAAACATAGTCAAATAGGCTAAAGTAAACTAGCACCTCTTGAACTAGTTTCCAGACGTCATGGACATTCCTTGACGTTTTGATTCTAAAACTTCCTAAATGACTTATATACATTATCGTTGACTTATAAAAAATGTTACAACTCTTCACTCTAATGTTAACACTCTAGATTAGGCTTTTGACTTTCGGAGTATTCCAGGGAAGTCAAGCTTGGATATTAGCAATCATTCAAGAAAGAATTGTGGTATGTCCTCAATCAATTCGAGGACACCAATATGTTTATCTTTTCGAGTTTTAGACATTGTAATAGAGTTTGTTAATTAGTATTCTATTGTAGTATGGGTTGTGACCAAAATACGTTTTATGAGCCTAAGATTGCTACTTGGAGACTTAGCGTTTCTATTATTTATATGAATGAGATCTTCTAGATATGTTGTGAAAAGTTTTAATTTCGTACTACTTTTCATGTATGTTTTATGCAACGAATGGTACAAAAGGGCTTGTACAAGACCTTCGAGAGGTCAAATATGTCGTGTTTTGATTTGAGAATGCCCTAAATTCTAGGGGGTACTCTTGGGTCGTGAAAAACATGGTATAAGTTTAGGAATCAAAAAGTCTCATAAAGCAACGTCTAGTAGAGGCTCGGTGTGAGTCGCGACACATCTATGGGCGATAGGCTATAGGACGATAGAGTTTCCCTTCTTTCTCTACTCTTCTGTCATTCCGTAGAGTAATGAGTTATGAGTGTCCTTAATGCTTTTCCTTGTGTTTTTAGGAAGTTGAATACTAGAAGGATGGCCACTAGAAGGTTGGAAGAGGGAAGGGTTATTGAGAATATCCTCCTCAAGTTGAACAGGTTGAGAAAGTTCTTCAAGGTGCTCAAGGGGATCAAGGTTCTAGGGATGCTCAAGTTCCTATTGTGGAAGGAGGAAATGATGTTCCGGTGGTTCCCTTCGAAATGACTAATGGGGAAATTAGAGAGGATCTATTTGCTTTAGCCCGATCCATGACCACTCATGTGAATAGGGGTGTTGATCCTAGAGTGAATGCTATGGAGAGTGATTTTCCAAGAAAATATCGCTTTTATGCACCGGGCTAAGGGATCAATGTCGGTGAAGGATGATGACGGTAAGTTCTTGTATTTCTCTCTTTAGTGTTTTGAGTTCCTTATAAGTGGGGGAGTATGGTGAGTAGTATAATGGTGATTTTTTGTCTCATCTCTTCTATTCCATTCAATCTTGAGAGTTAGAAAGTCATAGTAGCATGTTGCATGTTGCATTGTGTCTAGGAGTCTTGTGGAATTGGATTTCATTGATTCCTTGTATTGTGCATTTCATGAAGTTATAATCATGTTTTAAAATGAGTTTATATGGTTTTATCTATCATATTGTCATGTTTTTATCATCAATTGTCTAAAAGTTACATATTTGAAAATTTTGAACAATGTTCACTGTAACATCTCGCAGCTTACTGTAATTTTTTGGAAAATTGACTAAATTGTTCTATGGTTGAAATGGTTAGTGTGTATATAATTGATGTATATGATCATTATAATGAATGTAAAAGGATTTAATGCTATTTGAAATGAATAATGTGAGTCTTATGGCATCATGA
Source organism: Solanum sitiens (assembly GCA_016801875.1). Taxonomy (NCBI): domain Eukaryota; kingdom Viridiplantae; phylum Streptophyta; class Magnoliopsida; order Solanales; family Solanaceae; genus Solanum; species Solanum sitiens. Next base: position 1,515,502 of record JABWTJ010000144.1, on the reverse strand, counting down.
GTCGTAAATTTGTTTCTATCTTCTTGTTATTTTGTGAGTCTCTTGATTAAATGAAATTGATTTTACCCTATATTGTGCATTTTGTATTTTGTGGTATGGTTATTTGTTTCTAATCTTGAGTTAATAATCTCTTAAAAAAGTCTAAAACGAAGCAAGTGTCATTCGAGGAAGAATGTTTCCATGTGGTGGAGTATTGTTACACCCTCAAAAATGATCTAGGTTGAACTAGATCCTAACACTTGTGTCATGATGTTTTAAAGTCTTAAAATAAATAATAATGGTGTTTAGAGGCAGTATATAATGTTTGGAAGTGTTTGGAGATCAAACGTCCAAGAACGTCTAAGACATTCGGAAACTAGTCAAAGTTGAACTAGTGTGTTGTAGTGTTGTTTGGGGGATGGTTTGAGAGTGAAATTGTGTATCGGTGGTTCCTACGTGTATACTTACATGAAAATGGTCGAAATGTCCGAGAAAAGCGCCTCGGGGACTAGCCAAAGGGTCCCCAAAGAGGACCCAAACTTGGGACAAACAAGCTACCGCGCAAGCCAGAATATGGTGGTGGATGCCCGTCATGCAGCTGACACTGAATGGGAAAAAATCTTTCCCTGCAATGCGGGGCTGTCAGGAACCATTCTGTCTCGAAATTTTCCAGAACCAAGAATTGGAAGTTCCTCCGTGACGCGCAGTAAACTCTCAGCTTTTGTCGCGTCGTTTTGAAGTCAAATTAGAGTTGGTTAAAATATCTAAAAATTGCAGGGGGCTTTTGGGTAATTTGGGGACGATTTACTGTTGGTTATTGAGTCTTTTTATACCCCTAAACTCACCAATCAAATCAAAACCCTCAACTCAAAACAAAACCTCTCCATTCTTCTCTCCAAAACCTCCATTGGTGAAAATTGGGAGCTCCAAGGAAGAAGACTATTTTTCTCAAGTTTTTCTCCATCAATCTTGTGGGATTTTCATCACATTAAGGTATGGTTTTTCATCGTTGAAATATCTTTCTTCAAGGAGTCAATATTTTTCAAAGATGATCAAAACATAATTCCTTCCAATTCAACCTCTAGCCTTGGGTTCTTGCATGAAATGATTTGAAACAATGTTTTACGATATAATTGATGTTAATTGAATGATTTTAGATTAAATTCCTTATGAACCCATGTAAATCATGAACTCCTTATTTTAGCTATATTATGGGTAATTTGATCATGCGTCTGTATTATTGAGTTCTTGTGTAGTTTGATTAGGGTTATTGCATTATGAAAGAATTATTCTAGAATTGTAAGTAGGTTTTCTTAGATTGATAAATTGATATTGTTTTACTTTTGATTCATTGATTATTAAGATTATTGAATGGAATTGTAGATCAAGTCTGTGGGTAAGAGCCTTTGAGTAATGAGTTGGATGATTTAGCTATGGATTGAAGTGGATTGGTGGTAGGCTGCCTTAATTCTCTTTATATTATGTAATTTAGATCTTGAATTATGTTGTGATTGGTATGGTCAAGGTATGGTGGAGGTATTATGTGCTTTACTTTGAATAATGTGGCCTCGTCGGCGTTAATTTATGCACTATGATGATCATAGCCTTGTTGGAATTACATTGTCACATCTGGGAGCACCCCCTAGATGTAACCGGCGTCGTCCTCCTCCTTGGGGACTAGAACTAGCCTCTTATATTACATCGTTACATTCATATGTCAAAATGCGGAAATTTTAAAACTTTTCATTACTTCTACATTGAGGTTTACATATACCTCTACATACACATAATATATTCGTATCGAGCTTACATAGACCCTTCGTACATGAACATTACATAGTCTTCTACTTTTATTGCACATAAGTATATATAATATATAAGATAGTCTCAAATTGATGGCTTATCTCATAACCAGCTAACAAGATTATAATAATTTGGGCCTCGCCCACGCATCAATGTAATAGAGCCACATAAAGGCTATAAAATCTTTACTCATTTGAAAAGGGAAAGAACATAAGAGTCTTAAAACTAAAACAACTCGATAATCTTGATATTGACATTGCCCTCAGACAGTGAGGACCGACCCACTTGGATGATTGAAAATTTCCAAGTCTTCTTCAAAGTCGTCTGAAGAGCCCTTAAACAACCGGAACCTAAAATTTTGGGGAAAAGTGAGAAAATGGGGTTAGTACACCACTTCTACTAAGTATGAGACCAGATGCACGTATAATATCTAACCATGCTAAAAAAGGAGACATTTTATTAAAATATGCTAGTTTACATTTAGAAATCCTTATGCATATTCAAGATGACCATACCAATCAATAAGACATAATCATTAAGTCAAAAGCATGCACAATACCAACAAACCATAAGTCTAGTCATGCCAACATACATGTCACATAATTCAATACTTAGTGAAGACAATTCTATCATGAAGTTATAGTAGCAACAAACATAAACAAGAGTTCATGACAACATAACCCAAATAAAGACAATTACCCATGAACCCTTATTAAGTCAACAAGTGCAATGATCAATCTAAGCCCCATAACCTTACTCAATCAAATAACCCAACAAAAACCATGACTAATATCCAACTTCACATAGCATACCATTTAAGAGTACATATCATCATACATTAACAATGGAGATCATCACATATTCATAAGTGAAACCAATAATCATGTAGTATCATCAATGAGAAAGATCATCATATACATATCATGTTCAATTATAAGCATATTCATATTTAAGAACATCCTTCTATTACTTACCTCAAGGCTAACTAGTGGAATGCTTAGGTAGAGTCGCATACCCCTACCTAAACTAAGCTAAACCCCTTAGGTCATCCTAGTTAGAGTTCATTCCTTTAGTTAATTTTACCTTTTGGGAACATCATTCCTTAACCGACATAGACCACATGAGCTAATGTGGAATCCGGTGTCATGGATCCCTACACCAAATGAAGGCGGCGTACTTGCCAAGGTAGTACCAAAACATGAACATAGCAACTATGTGGATCCACTAGCTAGTATTCCTATGGGGGCAACATAGTTCAAGAACTTGGATATATAATTGGGACCCTCTTTATTCTACATTAATTATAGTCTCCAATCGCAAGAGTACATTAGTGATCCTACGTTCTCTATGTGGGAACGGACACTCCTCACTCTAGTTCACTCGGTGCTAAGCTAGTTTCCCATTTGAAATATCTTTAGTCCTTTTTTAACAATCATAACTTAGATTAGGTCATAGGGTCTATCTCTTGTATAATCATCATCATCATAGCTCAATAAGAATTTCCTTAGTATTGTCATTTCACTATAATTCATACAAATGAGGTTAGCACAATTACATTATCATTCCTGATAAGGCACATTGGTAATTATCACCATCCTTATAATATTTACATCCTAGTCAACCTTAGAACCATAGTGAAGACATTGATATTCAACATCATACCAACCCTATCAATCCTAATATAAGATATACCTTAGTGCAACATCATCACATAATCTCAAGTAACCACAATTGAAGTATAAAATCAGGATCACAAGACTTACCAAGTCTCCTTCATAATTTCTCTTCAACGTATTACCATCAACCCTTAACTCAACCCAATAGGGGAGTAATATAATCACACAAGAATAACGAATATGATCACAAGGACAATTGAATCACTACATCACAATTCATCACTACTCTAGATCAATTACTCAAGAACTATCATAATTGGAATATAATTCATCTTAATCTATTCATAATTGATACCATAACATCATTTAGTAGTAATTCAACCAATAACCAAGTCGATTGAACAAACATTACACAATTCATTTTAAGATCACAACCTAGGGTTAAGGGGAATAGGTCATATTCTACAAATTAGACCGTTCCTTCAAGAGATAACATAGTTAAGTTAAAATACATGTTAAGCTATCCATAATATCCAAAAGAAATAATAAACAAAGTAAATCAGAAGATCATTTTCGAGATTGGTAAAGACCCACTTGAATTTCATACTTTTGAAACCAATTTAATAGAACCGTTTGGGAAAGAAGTCCCAAAGATGAAAGGAATCACATACCTTAATGTTTGATCAAGATTTATGGATAAACCTTGGTTATTGATGACCTAGAACCCACCTTGACCTTGTCTTCTATGGAGTTCTTCAACTTGAGAGAGAAAGAAGAGAGAAGGAACAGAGTTTTGGGTTTGGGAAATATTAGAGCTTAGGTTAGTCGAGGTGGCTTAGGGTCTTTATATAGGTTGTTAATTAACTCAACTAGACCTATAATAACCCCTATTTAACCTCTTAACTAATACAAATAATTAAATGAACTAAATGAAAACCTGCAGCAAAACAGAGACCTCATAGACAAAACCCCGTCCACGGCCAGTGTGCCAATCGACGAACAAAGGAACAACTATCCTGTTGGTCAGTCGTTAAGTTCAGAGACCATGAAAAATAGTCTCTTCTCCAATTTGACTAAGTTTTCAACAACGGTGGCCATCGACGCCCCTTCGATTGACACATGCCTCGTCGATTTCACTCGTCTGTGCACACTGCCTTTTGGCAGCTTCTTGCAAAAGTACAAGGGTCCTTGGTTGGTACTTGGGGGCTCGTGCCCATATGTTTCGACTATGAACTAACTCTAATGCGTGTTAGACACCCTTCCACAAATGTTCATCATTTTCCGACTCCTAAAAGCTAGTCAAATAGGCTAAGGAACGCTAGTACCTCATTGAACTAGTTTACGGATGTCATGGACGTTCTTTGACATTTTTGGTTTCTAGACTTCTTAAATGACTTATATACACTAAAATAGACCTTAAAACAGCGTGTAAACCTTTTGACACTTATGTTAGGCTCTAGGAAACGTCTTAGATTTTTGAAGTGTTACACTATTCCCCCTTAGGAACATTCGTCCCCGAATGACACTAAAATCTTTTGTAAGGAAGGAATAGAATCAAGACTATCAGCCCAACCAATAAACAGTACATAACAATATGAGTTACAACATCAATCCTAACATTTACACAAGGCAATTCAAAACTTCAATTAGCACTTATAAGGCTCAAACATCACATTTTGAGGAATTTTCTTCTCACAACACCAACATGAGCTGAACACACCATATGTGAGTCAATTATGCCAAAACCCATCTTAACAACATGATCAATATAATTTCATAGAGACTCATCACGCACAACATGACTCAAAACAAGAAGAATTGCAAATTTTCAAGTCAATATGCATAATTCACTGTAACTTCACTTTAATAACACCAAAAGTGCACATTTTGAAAAACTTCACAAAAATTTATAGCAACTTCAAATTTAGTCATTATTTTCATTATAAGTAAAAACTACTAACCTTTATTAGGAAAGAGATGAGGTTACCGGGAACAAATCGAGCGGATTTGGTCAACCTATCCACAACCACCCATATGGAGTCATATTGTTTTTGTGTCCTAGGAAACCTAGCACAAAGTCCATATTGATGTCTTCCACTTCCAAGTAGGAATTTAGATTTCTTGAAGTAAACCGCTTGAATTTTGATGTTTGACTTTTATTTGTTAGCAATTTGGACACTTAGCAAGAAATTCTGCTATGTCCTTTTTAATCCTTCCCACCAAAACACTTCCCTAATGTCATGGTACATCTTTGTCGAATCAGTATGAATGGAATAAGGGACCTATTAGCTTCCTCAAGAATCTGATTCCTCAAACCATCGATATTGGGAACAGACAACCTTCTTTGATACCTCAAGACTCCATCCCCCCATAAGTAGAATGACTCATTAATCTTGCCGAAAACCGATTCTTTCAACTCCATCAATGGTTGATCAAGGTGTTGTTTAGACTTCACCTCAACCATAATGATGACACGGAGTTATGATGGACGATAAAACCACCATTCGGAGAATCTTCCAACCTTATACCCAATCTAGCCAACCTATGAACATCTTTCACTAGGTCTTTATTAGCTTCCTCTGCATGAGACACACTACCCATGTTCATATGAAGTAGAGAATCCGCAACAACATTGGCCTTGCCGGGGTGATAGAAAACACTCATATCGTAGTCCTTCAATAATTCCAACCACCTTCTTTGTCGTAGATTCAACTTCTTTTGAGTAAATAAAAATTGGAGACTCTTGTTGTTGGTATACACATCAATATGAATACCATACATGTAATGCCTCCATATTTTAAGGCAAATACAACGACGGCTAACTTAAGATCATGAGTTGGATAGTTCCGCTCATGCACCTTAAGTTGTCTAGAAACATTGGCTAATACTTTCCCATGTTGCATAAGCACACTCCTTAAACCCACTCGGGATGTATCACAATACACAACGAAGCCCTTTGTACCCTCCTGTAAAGTCAACACCATAGGGTAAGTAAGCCTATTTTTCAATATTTTGAAGCTTCTCTCACATGCCTCCGACCATTCAAACTTCTTACTCTTTTGAGTCAAAGTAGTCAAGGGAGATGCAATGGATGGAAAACCGTCCACAAACCTCCGATAATAGTCCGCTAGACCCACAAAACTCCTAATGTCTATTGTAGACAATGGTCTAGGTCAATTTTTCACCGCCTCGGTTTTCCTTGGATCAACCTCAACTCCCTTACTAGAGATGATATGACCAAGAAATGCCACGGATCTCAACCAAAACTCACATTTGCTATACTTGGCAAACAATTGATGTTCTTTAATTACATGCAACACCACTCTCCAATGAATCATATGTTCATCCTCATTTTTCAAATATACCAAGATATCGTCAATGAAGACAATGACAAATGAATCCTGGTAACTTTGAAATGCCCTATTCATAAAACCCATAAATATCGGCGGGGAATTAGTGAGACCAAAGGACATTAATAAGAACTCATAATGACCATATCTAGTCAGAAATACCGTTTCTTGTATATTCTTACTTCTCACCCTAAGTTGGTGATACCCTGATCTCAAGTCAATCTCAGAAAAGTAGCTTTCCCCTTGGAGTTGATCAAACAAATTATCAATCCGAGGGAGAGGATACTTGTTCTTGATAGTGAGTTTATTGAGTTGGCGATAATAATGCACATTTTAAGGAACCCATCCTTCTTCTTCAGAAACAAAACCGGAGAACCACATGGAGAAATACTAGGTCTAATGAAGCCTTTGTCTAGTAGATATTTGAGTTGAGCTTTCAACTCTTTCAATTTAGCCAGAGACATCCGATAAAGAGGAATTGATATGGGATTTGTATCCGGTAACAAGTCTATACCAAAATCAATTTCCCGTTTGGGAGTATAATTGGGAAGATCATTAGAAAAGACCTCCGGAAATTCCCTCACTACGGGGACCGACTTATTAGGAGTAATTTCAGAGTCTAAATCTTGGACTCTTACTATAATATAAACACCCTTTATAGATAATTTTACAGGCTTTCAAACAAGAAATGATACGACCTCTAGGAAAGGAATCCCCCCCCCCCTTCTACTCTAAAACGATCTCATTTGGAAAGTTAAACTTCACCACCCTCGTTCTACAGTCTATAGCGTCAAGCAAGCATGCAACCAATCCATACACAATATGATATCAAAATAAAGCATATCAAGATCTACACAATATGATATCAAAATAAAGCATATCAAGTTCTACTAGTTAAACATATGTAACTCTATTGGGTAACATTATAAGACTATTTCTATATACCCTTTTTGCAACAACCGACTAACTCACTGGGGTAGACACCATAAAAGGTTCATTCAAGATATCGGGCAAAATGTCAAACTATTTATTTACAAGAGGAGTAACAAATGAAAAGGTTGCACTAGGATCAAGTAAAACATATACATCAATAGAGAAGACTTTCACTACACATCACCACATTGGGAGAAGTCTCTTGTTCACCTCTAGAGCGGAGAGCATAGAAGCGATTTTTCTTAGGAGCTTCATTAGAACCACTTGCTTGAGCTTGACCACCACCCTTGTCTTGGCCCTTCACATTAGGGCAATATCTAACCTTGTGGACACTTTAACCACAACCAATACAATTATCCAATCCTTTAAGGAAATCACCATAGTGCTTCTTGCCACACATTCCACAAGTTGGCTTCTTGATTGGTGAGCTAGTGCTTCCTCCCTTTTGAGGCTTAGGGTTAGACACCCTATCATCACGAGTCTTAGGGAACTTTGTAGGAACTTGACTTGAAAGTAGGAGGATTAATTCTAGTTAAATGCCTCAAAAGGGAGGCTATGATTCCAACATATTGGTTCACTCAGGGTACAACCTCCCTATTATCTTGGGACTTCATGGATTGGGCTTGAGTAGTGGCGTCTTGTGCTTTCGTAGTAATGGCTTGGGCCATTTGGAAAAGGGTAACCATCATGTCACCATCCGTCAAAGGAGGAGGATTGACCGGAGCATGGTCATTATTAACATCTTCTTCAAGAGGAGGGAGTTGATCAACACGGGGAGGAACTCCCGCATTGGCAATCTCTTCCTCAATTCTTCGTGCCGCTTTTCTTTGTGTATTCATTGCCTATAACCAAAATACAAGGTTTAGGTTATTGTACACAATAAGTATATTCTAGAGGAACGATATTGGATTTCCAAGAAAATGAGTGTTTCCTAAGCATCATATAGGTTCCTACCCATTAGTGTGGCGTGTTTCACAATTATGAATACGAATCTACATAGACGTGGTTGACAGAGACACCGACTTGAAGATATTCAACCTCATGCTCTGATACAAAGTTTGTCACATCCGGGGAGAACCCCCTAGACGTAATGGCGTCTTCATCCTCTTTGAGGACTAAGACGAGCCTCTTATCTTACATCATTACATTCATAGGTCAAAATGCGGAAAAAGTTCAAACTTTTAGTTACTTCTACATTGAGGTTTACATAGACATCTACATACCCATAATATATTCGTATCGAGTGCAAAAAAAACCTTCGTATATGAAGTTACATAGTATTTTATTTTTATTGTACATAAGTATATATAAAATATAACATAGACTGAAATTGATGTCTCATCTCATGACAAGCTAACAAGATTATAACAATTTTGGCCTAGCCTATATATCAATGTAATAGAGCCACGTATAGGCTATACAATCCGTACTCAAATTAAAAGGGAATGAACATAAGAGTCTTAAAAGTAAAACAACTCCATAAGCTTGATATTGGCATTGCCCTCAGAAAGTGAGGACCTACCCACTTGGATGATTGAGAATTTCCATGTCTTGTTCAAAGTTGTCTCAAGAGCCCTTGAACGACCGGAACCTAAAACATTGGGGGAAAAGGAGAAAATGGGGTTAGTACACCACTTCTACTAAGTATGAGATTATACTCACATATAACATCAAATTATGCTAAAAAAAGGGACATTTCATTAAAACATGCTAGTTTACACTTAGAAAGCCTTATGCATATTAAAGAAGACCATACCAATCAATAAGACACAATCATTAAGTCAAAAGCATGAAGAAGACCAATAATCCCTAAGTCTAGTCATGTCAACATACATGTCACATAATTCAATACTTAGTCAAGACAACTCTATCCTCAAGTTATAGTAGCAACAAGCATAGACAAGAGTTCATGACAACATAACCCAAAGCAAGACAATAACCCATGAATCCTCATTAAGTCAACAAGTGCAACGACCAAGCTAAGCTCCATAACCTTACTCAATCAAATAACTCAACAAGAACAATGACTAATATCCAACTTCGCATAGCAAACCATTTAAGAGTACATATCATCATACTTTAATAATGGAGATCATCACATATTCATAAGTGAAACCAATCATTATTTAGTATCATCTATGAGGAAGATGATGATATACATGTCATGTACAATTATAAGCATATTCATATATAAGAACGTCGTTCTAAGACTTCACTCAAGGCTAACTACTGCAATGTTTAGGTAGAGTCCCACACCCCTACCTACACTAAGATAAACCCCTTAGGTCATCGTAGTTAGAGTTCATTCCATTAGTTCATTTTACCTTTTGGGAACATCTTGCCTTAAACGACATAGACCACATGATCTAATGTGGAATCCGGTGTCATGGAACCCTACACCAAAGGAAGACCGACTACTTACCAAGGTAGTACTAAAACATGAACATAGCAACTACGTGGATCCACTAGCTAGTATTCCTATGGGGGAAGCATAGTTGAAGAACTAGGAGATATAATTGTGACACTCATTATGCTACATACATTATAGTGTCCAATCTCAAGAGTACATGTGATTCTACCTTCCCTATGTGGGAAGGGACACTCCTCACTCTAGTTCACTCGGTGCTAAGCTAGTGTCCCATTTGAAATGTCTTTAGACTTTATTAACAATCATAGCTTAGTTTATGTCATAGGGTCTATTTCTTGTATAATCATCAACATCATAACTCAATAATAATTGCATAAGTATAGTTCTTTCATTACAATTCATACAAGTAAGGTTAGCACATTTACTTTATCATTCATGATAAGGCACATTGTTAATTATCACCATCCTTATAACATTTACATATTAGTCAACCTCACAACAATAGTCAAGATATTTCAATTAAACATCATATCAACCATATCAATCTCATGATAATGTATACTTTAATGTAACTTCATTACTAAACACAAGTAGTCATAGTTGAATTAAAGGGTAGGATCATAAAGACATACCCAATCTCCTTCACAAGCCATCATCCATGGTCTTACCATCAACCATATAATTCAACCCAAAAATGTGTGTAGCCTTGAACGGAACGACATGAAATAATCCTTAGAAAAGTCATTGACCAATCCTCTTAGCCATTGCAGGTAGCTTTAGTCGACCTCTTTTGCAAGGTCAAATGTGATTGGGTTATGAACTTGATATGGAACCTCTTCATGTGATCCCTTATGTGAAATACTCTATAAGGACAAATGCTACCACCGAGTGAGTATGGTTTGGGAAGTTGCTCTATATATGAGGACATTACAGAATAAAGAAACACTTCATATTCCTTAACCATGTGCATACATGAGATGTGTCCTAGTTCTACAATTGGCAAGTAGAACACCCTTCATCGTAGTAGGTTTATGACTCTGGATTCAATGATTAGATAACATTGTCTATGTTGGTTATTGGATATTCTCATCATGTGGGATACATGCTAGTGTTGGATAAGTACTAGGAAGTTTAGGTAGTTGAATGGGATAGTATGTAGACATTGCCCGACTAGGCATTGAAGAGGACTAAGAATAGCCTATTAGCAATCATCATTACATATCATGGGTTCAAATGCAGAAAATTAAAAACTTTTCATTTATTCTACATTGAGGTTTACTTAGACCTCTTCCTTACACATAATATATATTTATCTAGTATACATAGACCCTTCATATAAGAAGATTACACAGTTTTCTACTTTTATTGCACACACATAGTATAAGATAGTCTCATATTAAACCATCTAGACAAGAGTATCACAATTTGGGCACAACCCTTACATCAATAATTATAGCCACATATAGGCTTTACAATTATAGTACTGAAATGAAAGAGAATGAACAAAGTGTCTTATATACGAAAAAACATCAAATAGGTAGATAATGGCATCGTCCTCGGAAAGTGAGGACGTACCAAACTTGGAAGATAAGAATCCAAGTAGTCTTCAAATGACCTTATACTAATATCAACGTCCGGATTCTACATTTGTACTAAACAGAAGAGATGGGTTAGTGCACACTTTTACTAAGTATGAGTATATGCACAATAAACAATTGATATCATGCTAAAGAGGACATTTATTCAAGACCATGCTAAACTACTTTGAAAAGCCTTATACAAAATCAAGAACCCATATAATCCAATAAGAACATAATCCATAAGTCAAACCCGTCTACAACACAAGACTAATATTAACGAGTAATAGTCAAGTCAACATATACAAAAGTTCATAACATCATAATATAAGCAAGACCCTTACTCATAACCCACCATTTAGACTACAAGTGCAATGACCAAGCAAAGCCCCATAACCTTAATCAATCGAGTAAAACAAAGGATCACAACTAATGCCCAACTCAACATAGTATAGCATCAATAGTAGTCATCATCATATTTAGCAATATATACCAATAGTATGTCCATCAATGAAAGTAACATCATAAAGGATTATCAACATGTAAAGTCAACATAAGCATAATATTTACTTTATAAGATCATTATAACATAAGAACATCCTTCTAGGACTTCCCTCAAAGCCAACTAGTGCAATGCCTAGGTAGAGTTTCATACCCCTACCTAGACTAAGCGAACCTCTCAAGTCACCCTAGTTAGGGTTCACACCATTACTTCATTTTACTTTCGGGAACAACTTTCTTAATTGACATAGAACACTAGAGCTAAGTGTGCAATCTGGTGTTGTAAAACCTTACACCGATGGAAGGCGGACTATCGGCCAAAGTAGTACCAAACATGAACGGAGAATCTAGGTGGATCTACTAGATAGTATTCCTATGGTGTCAATATAGTTTATGGAACTTGGGGGATGTCATGGAAACATCACTCTACTTCTTTTCTGGACTATGAGGCTATCCACCCTTTGACGACTATGGTGAACCCTACCTTCACTCCTTAGGAAGGCGCTACACCTCATCTACAAGTTCACTCGGTGCTAAGCTAGAGTCCCTTTTGAAATGTATTTAATGCCTTTATTTATGATCATAGCTTAGTTAGTTCATAGGGTCTATCCCTTATATAATCATCATCATCATAGCTCAATAATAATTGCATGAGTATTGTCCTTTCATTGCAATTCATACATGTGAGGTTAGCACATTTACATAGTCACATCATAATAAGGCACACTGGTAAGTTATCACCATCCTTATAACATTTACATCTTAGCCAAAACCTTACCAAACATGGTATTGACATTTCAATTCAACATCATACCAACCCTATCAATGTCATCATAAGGTATACTTCAATGTAACTTCATCACTAAACACAAGTAATCATAATTGAAGTAAAGGTTAGTATCATAAAGACTTACCCAATCTCCTTCACAAGCCATCATCCATGGTCTTACCATCAACCATCCAATTCAACCCAACAATGTGTGTAATACCATCACACAATGGTAATTAACACAATAGCTAGGTCAACTGCATCATTAGAATCCAAATTAACTTCAATACATAACCTAGGGTTAGGTGAATTAGAGTTCATCACGAATTCATCAAAAAATATATCCAATACCAACAATACATTACCCTAGTCAATCCATACATCAATTAGAATAGATAAAACAAGTCTAATAATCAAATAATTCTTCAATTCCCATCAATTCATGACCAAGATCCATGATTTGGGGAAATTGGGGAAGGGAATATGATCAACATGAAATTGCATCAATTAACATCATTTAATCAACAATATATACTCAACTAGTCATAGGAAATCACAATTTATCATCAATTTGATGTTTAGAAGAAAACCCATTAGAATTGTAAAACCCAATGGAATTGGATAATTTAGAAATCATCTTTAAAAGAACCTCCTAGGAAAAGAATCCCAAGACTGAAGAAACCATACTTTAATGAAGATAAATCCATGAAATTGAACTGAAATCCTAGAGAAATTGACCTTCTTCTTCAATCTTTATTACTTCTTCAATGGAGGAATTGGGGAGATAGAAAGTAGAGAGAGATCAGAGCTTTTGGGTTTTATTTTGGGAATTGGGTTTGGATGAGTGAAAAATGACTTTAAAATAACTCTTAGGATATATATAATCACCCCCTAAATTACCCAAAACACCCCTCACATAATTTGATCTTTTTGTGAAGTCAAAATGTCAAAAATATGTTTTTACCGAATTTGGTAATTAGATCCGCGTTGCGAGTCCAACACACATTATTATTTTTGAAAAATGAATCGAGTCAGTAGGGTCCTTGTGTGATGCGCATCGCGCAGCAGCCCACTGATTCTTGACTCGCGCCAGCTGTTTTGGCATCATGCCCACCCCTTTTGGGGTCCTCCTCAAGGACCCCTCGGGTGGTCCTTGGGTAGTGGTTATTGGACATTTAGACCCTCTATGCTACACTCTATCTATCCAAAGTCTTTTTAGAAGTTTTAGACATTATTTGGCCATCCAAAACCTTCACCAAACATAGCGACGTCAACTAGTTCAATTTAAGCTAGTTTCTAGTCGTCATGGACATTCCTTGACGTCTTGGCTCTAAAATATCTCGTATGACTTATAAACATTCTATTAGGTCTTATAACAGTATATAAACCTTTATACACTCATGTTAGGCTCTAGATTAGGTCTCGATTTTCATAATGTTACAGTGTGAGTGCCGTAGGTCTTATCCAAGACAATTATGTGAATGTAATGTCCTTAAGTTTTGGATGTATATTAAATGGTATAATGAGCATAATGACTTAGGTAAAGGAATGTTAATGAAAAAGTACTTATCTAGAGTAGCTTTGAGGATTTCTTAGGTAGGCTTGAAGAAGGTGTATGGGCGGTCTATTCATGTCTTACTTAGGTTAGTCTTAGAGTAATTCTAGGTAGGGTGTTTATCTAATGAAATGAGAATAATCTTATACTAGGTAGAGTAAAGGATATCTTTGGTGTGTGCAAAGGGATTGTATGGGCGGTCGCTTTACAATTCACTAAAGTGAGCCTTAGAATTACCTTTGGTAGAAGACTCTCATGCTTATGTGTTTCGATGTGTTCGTGATATTATGTGTGTATATTATACTTATACAATGTGGTAATTTCATATCTTGTTTAATTATAAGGGTTTAGGTGGATTTTGAGAGGTGTTCAGGAAGTCAAGCTTGGATATTAGCAATCATTCAAGCAAGAATTGTGGATGTCCTCAATCGATTCTAGGACACCAACATGTTTAGGTTTTAAAGTTATCGACATTGTAATAGACTTTGTTAATTCATATTCGATTTTAGTATGGGCTGTAACCCAAATATGTTTCATGAGTCTAAGTTGGCTACTTGGAGACTTAGTGTTTCCATTATTTTTATAAATGAGATCCTCTAAATATGTCCTGAAAAGTTTTAATTCCGCAATACTTTTCATATATGTTTTATGCAATGAATGTGTACTGGACCTCCGAGAGGTCATGTACTCCGTGTTCTGATTCGAGAAGGCCCTAAATTCTAGGGGGTACTCTTGGATCATGACAAACTTCGTATCAGAACATAAAGTTATGAAGTAGTATTTAGGAATAAAAAAGTCTCATAAAGCCACGTCTAGTAGAGTCCCATTTATTAGTGTGAGTCGCGACACATCTATGGGCGAGAGGATATAAGACGATAGATTTTCCCTTCTTTCTCTACTCTTGAATCGTGTAGTAGAGTAAAAAGTTATAAGTGTCCTTCTTAATGCTTTTCCTTGTGATTTTAGGTAGATGAATACTAGAAGCATGACCGCTTGAAAGTTGGAAGAGCGAAGGGTGAATAAGGAGCTTCCACCTCTAGTTTAACAAGTTGAGGAAGTTCTTCAAAGTGCTCAAGGGGATAAAGGTTCTAGGAATGCTCAAGTTCCTATTGTGGAAGGAGGTAATGATGTTCCGGTGGTTTCCCCAAAAATGACTAATGGGGAAATTAGAGAGGATCTACTTGCTTTAGCCCGAGCCATGACTACTCATGTGAATAGGGGTGTTGTACCTAGAGTTAATGCTATGGATAGCACTATGACATCTAGATTGAGAGATTTTTTGAGGATAAACACTCCTATATTTCTTGGCTCTAATGTGGGAGAAGATCCCCAAGTGTTTCTATATGGAGTTTATAACGTGTTGAGTGCCATGAGGGTGACTTCTAGGGAGAAGCAGGAGTTATCTTCGTACCAATTGAGGGAGGTTGCTCATGTTTGGTACACTCAATTGAAATATAATAGGTAGGTTTAGTCAGGCCCACAGAGTGGGAGGAGTTTAAGGAGGATTTCTAAGGGAAGTACTTTCCCCGTGTTAGGAGGTAGGTGAAGGTTGAAGAGTTCATTAATCTCAAGCAAGGTAATATGAGTGTTGATGAGTATTCCTTGAAGTTCACTATGTTGTTTAGGTATGCTCCATCCTTGGTGTGTTGCCCTAGGGATGAGATGAGTAGGTTTGTTACAGTGGTTGCCTACCTTGTGAAGAAGAATGATGTACGACCATCCTTCATAATGACATGAAGTTGTCTAGAATTATGCTGTATATTCAATCCATAGAAGAGTCTAATATTAGTAGGATTTAAAGAAACTTGAAGAGGAGTGGGAAAAGTGAGAAAAACCAACCTAGGTTCAAGAAGAGGGCTCCAAACCATGATGAAACTAGAGCTCCTAAGGTCAAGCTTGAGAGTGGTAGTGGTTCTCAAGTTGGTAAGCCTACTTGTGCTGATTGTGGAAAGAAGCACTATGGGAAATGTCTAACCGGTACTGGCGGTTGCTTTGGTTGTGTCAAAGATGGTCATAATGTGAGGGATTGTTCTACTATTGTGGCTAGAGGAAACTAGGAAGTTACTCCTAGTTCTCCGGAAAGTGATGTTCCAACAAAGAATCCTGTAACATCCGAGGAGCACCCCCTTGACGTAACCGACGTCGTCATCCTCGGAGAGGACTAATACTAGCCTCTTAGTTTACATCATTACATTCATAGTCTAAAAATAAGGAAAAATTTAAAACTTTTCTATATCTATCTTGAGGTTTACATAGACCTCGCACATACATATAATATAATCATATCGAGTATACATAGAATCTTTGTACAAGAAGATTACATAGTCTTCTACTTTTATTGCACATAGATAAATAAGATACTTAGCGTAGTCATAAAAGAGTGTCTCATCTCATAACCATATAACAAGAGTATATCAGTTGGGCATATGTCATACATCAATGTAATAAAGTCACATATAGGCTATACAATCTTTAGTACTCCAATGAAAAGGAAAGAACTAGAACAACATCAATAGCTTGATAGTGATATTTCCTCGGAAAGTGAGGATCTACCCAACTTAGATGAGTGAGAATCCAAATCTTACTTCAAAATCGTCTCAAAAGTCCTTCAACGACCGAAACCTAAAATGTTGGGATAAAGGGAGAAAATGGGGTTATTACACACCTTGTACTAAGTATGAGACCATATGCACACAGATCATAAAATTATACTAAAAAGGGGCATTTCGTTAAAGTATGCTATTTTACATCTGAAATGCATTATGCACATTCAAAAACCAATAAAAGTCATTACTGCATACTCCTTAAGTCAAGACCATGTTCATCACAAGACCAACCATACTAGTCTAGCCAAGTAAATCATGCATACCAACATACTTGAACATATAATCAAGACAACTCTATCGTCAAGTTATAACCTCAACAAGCATGAATATGAGTTTATTCCCCCACAACCAAAGAGGGACCATTACTCATAAACCCTAGCTAAGTCCACTAGTGCAATGACTAAGTAAAGTCCCATAACTTTACTCAATCAATTCAACCTAACAAGAACCATAACAATTGTCCAGCTTCACATATCATATCATTTAGACTACATAGCATCATACATTAGCAATATAGACGAACATATGTTCATAAGTGAATTCAACATCATAATGTGCCATCCACATGTAAGATCATCATATACATCTCACTTATATTTATAAGCGTATACATACATAAGAACATCCTCCGAAGATTCCCTTCAAAATTAACTAGTGCAATGTATAGGTAAATTCTCATACCCCTACCTAGACTAAGATAAACCCATTAGGTCATCCTAGTTAGAGTTCATGCATTACTTCATTTTAAATTTTGGAAACAGCTTGCCTTAACCAACATAGACCACATGAGCTAATGTGGAATCCGGTGTCATGGAACCCTACACTGAAAGTTGCCAAGGTAGTACCAAAACATGAACATTGCAACTACGTGGATCCACTAGCTAGTATTCCTATGGGGGCATCATAGTTCAAGAACTAGGAGATATTGTTGGCACCCTCTCTATGCTACATGAATTATAGTCTCCAATCTCATGAGTACATTATTGATCCTACCTTCCCTATGTGGTAAGGGACACTCCTCATTCTAGTTCATGCGGTGCTATGATATAGTCCCTTTTTGAAATGTCTTTAATACCTTTATTAAACATCATATCCTAATGTAGGTCATAGGGTCTATCCCTTATATAATCATCATCATCATAGCTCAATAAGAATTGCATTAATCTTTTCCTTTCATTACAATTCATAAATGTGAGGTTAGCACATTTACATAATCATTCATGATAAGGCACATTGGTAAGCTATCTCCATCCTTATAACATTTATATCTTAGACAACATCTCACAAACCATATTCAAGACATTCTAATTTAACATCATAACAACCACATCAATCTTCATATAAGGTATACTTCAATACAACATCATCACTTAATCACAAGTAACCATAATTAAAGTAAAGAGTTGAGATCATAAGACTTACCCCAATCTTCTTCAAAAAACAATCATCAAGGTCTTACCATAAAACACCCTCAATTCAACCCAACAACGGGTATAATACCCTAACATAATAATAATAAACATAATAATGAAGTCAATTGAAGCACTACACAACAATCCATCATTAGTTCATAGCTTAAGATTAGAGACTTAGGTCAAGTTCATGATCTACTTCACAACCTAGGTAAATTACTCAAGAACTAGCATAATAGGGTTACAAGAAATCTCAAAATATTCATAAATTAACATAATAAAAGCATACGATATTAATTCACACATTAACCAAGTCAATTGTACCAATACTACTCAATACCATTCAAGATCACAACCTAGGTTAAGGAGAATAGGTCATCTTCTACAATTTAGTCAATACATCAAGAACTAACATAATTTAGTTATAATACATTTTAATATACTCATAATAACCAAAAGTAATCATAAACAAAGTAATTCACAAGATCAATTCCGTTTTGGACGAAAACCCACTTGAATTTCATCTTTTTGAAATCAATTTGAAGGAACCCTTTGGGGAAAGAGATACAAAAGGTAAAAGGAATCTCATACCTTGTTGATTGATGAAGTTTAATAGAGAAAATTGACCTTTAGCATCCCTAGAACCCACATTTTGCTTAGTCTTCAATTGGGTTTCTTTGGGATAGAGAAAGAAGAGAGAAGGAGGAGAAATTTGGGTTTAGGAAATTAATAAGGGTTAGGTTAGTCTAATTAGGTTAGGGTCTTTATATAGGTCATTCAATAACTTATTTATACCTCCCTTAACCCCTAAAGAATTAACTAACTACCTAATTAATTAACTTGACTAACTTAAAAATGTGGAGAAAAACAGTTCCTTGACAAACGAAACCCCGACAAATGGGCCATTTGTCAGTCGACGAACACTGTTCATGGACGTCCTGTAAAGTCGTCATTTATGTTAGAGAGTTGCCAAAATTACTTCCCACGAAATTGTCTAAGTGTCCATCGGTGTCCATCGATACCCCATCAATTGGACCACGCCTCGTCGATGGCATTCGTTGGTGACACTGTCTCTTGACAGCTTTTAGCCAGTTTTGCAAGAGTCCTCCTCAAGGGCCCTTGCTTTATCCTTGTGGAACCGTACCC
Source organism: Solanum sitiens (assembly GCA_016801875.1). Taxonomy (NCBI): domain Eukaryota; kingdom Viridiplantae; phylum Streptophyta; class Magnoliopsida; order Solanales; family Solanaceae; genus Solanum; species Solanum sitiens. The sequence continues at coordinate 1,495,887 of JABWTJ010000144.1, read as the reverse complement.
AGACATTTCGAAAATAAACTAACTCTATTGTGTGTTATACACCTTTCCACAAAATTTCATCATTTTCCGACACCTAAAACTTAGTCAAATAGGCTAAGGCACACTAGCACCTCATTAAACTAGTTTTCGGATGTCATGGACGTTCTTTGATGTTTTTATTCTAAAACTTACTAAATGACTTATATACATTAAAACTAACCTTAAAAAAGTCACACAACATTTATACTCTCATGTTAGGCTCTAGAATACGTCATAGAATTTCGGAGTGTTACAAATCACTTCTACGCACTACGGGCTAAGGGACAAAGTCGGATGATGATGATGATGGTGAGTTCTTGTATTTTTCTCTTTAGTTTTATGAGTTCCTTATAAGTAGGCGAGTATGGTGAGTAGTATAATGGTTATTGGTTGTCTCATCTCTTCTATTCCATTCAATCTTGAGAGTTAGAAAGTCATAGTTGCAAGTTGCATTGTGTCTAGGAGTCTTGTGGAATTGAATTTTATTGATTCCTTGCATTGTGCATTTCATGAAGTTATTATTATGTTGTAAAATGATTTTATATGGTTTTATGTATCATATTGTCATGTTTTTATCATCAATTGTCTATAAGTTACATTTTTGAAAATTTTGAAGCATGTTCACTGTAACATCTCACAGCTTACTGCAAACTTTTTGGAAAATTGACTAAATTTTTCTTTGGTTGAAAATGGATATAGTGTGTATAGAATTGATTTATATGAGCATAATAATGAATGTAAAAGGATTTCATTCTATTTGAAATGAAGAATGTGAGTCTTATGGCATGATGAGTCGTAGATTTGTTTCTAGCTTCTTGTTGTGTTGTGAGTCTCTTGATTATATGAAATTGATGTTACCCCTATATGTGTACATTTTTTATTGTTTGGTATGGTTATTTATTGCTAATATTAAGTTAACCATCTCTTGAAACGTCCTAAAGAGAAGCAAGTGTCATTCTAGGACGAATGTTTCCAAGTGGGGGAGCATTGTTACACCCTCAAAAATGAGTAGGTTGAAATAGATCCTTACACTTTTTTCATGATATTTTAAATTCTTAAAATGGTTAATAATGGTATTTAGAGGAATTATATAATGTATGGATGTATTTGGAGGTCAAACGTTCAAGAACGTCTGGGACATTCGGAAACTAGTCAAAGTTGAACTAGTGTGTCATAGTTTTTTGTAGTCATGTTTTGGGGAATGGTTTGAGAGATAAATATTGTATCAATTGTTCCTAAGTGTAGAAATACATGCAAAGGGTCAAAACATCAAAGAACGAGGCCTCGGGGACCAGCCAAATGATCCCCAAAGAGGACACAAACATGGCACAGCCAAGCTGCCGCGCCAGCAAGAATATGGTGGTGGTTGCACGTCGCGCAGCTGACACTGAATGGGAAATAAACTTACCCTGAGATGCGGGGCTGTAACAAATCATTCTGGCTTAAAATTATTAAGAACCAAGATTTGAAAGTTCCTCCGCGACGCGAAGTAAACTCCCCGATTTGTTCGCGTTTGGTTAAAATATCTAATAAGTGCAGGGGTATTTTGGGTAATTTGGGGAAAATTTATTGACGGTGAAAGAGTCTTTTTATGACTTTAAACTCATGAATCAAAGCAAAACCCTCAACTCAAAACAAAACATCTTCATTCTTCTCTCCAAAACCGCCATTGTTGAAGTTTGGGAGCTCCAAGGAAGAAGACTGTCTTTCTCAAGTTTTTCTAAATCAATCTTATGGGATTTTCATCACAGTTAAGGTATGATTTTCATCCTTGAAATCTATTTCTTCTAGGAATAAATTCTAGTTATTTTTTAAAGATGATCAAAACATGATCCTACTAATTCAACTTCTAGACATAGGGTCTTGCATGAAACGATTTGAAACAATGTTTAACGATATAATTGATGTTAATTGAATGAATTTAGACAAAATTCCTTATGAACGCATGCAAATCATGAACTCCTTATTTTGACTATACATGGGTAATTTGATCATGTCTTTATATTATTGATTTCTTATGTAGTTTTATTACGGCGATTGAATTATGCAAGAATTATGCTAGAAATGTGAGTAGGTTATCTTCGATTGATAAATTCATATTTTTTTAATTTGGATTCATTGAATATTGAGAATATTGAATTGAATTGGAGATCAATACTATGGGTAAGAGCCTCTAAGTAATGAGTTGGATGATTTAGCTAGTGGATTGGTGGTACGTGCCCTAATTCTATTTATATTATGTAATTTAGGTCTTGAATTATGTTGTGATTTGTATGATCCACTTGTGGTGGCGGTGTTATGTGCTTTACTTGTGAATTTTGTGGCCTCGTCAGCATTACTTTATGCACTATGATGATCATAGCCTTGTCGGGATTACTTGATATATTATGATGGTTTGTCTAGTTGATTTATGTTAAATATGATCATGTCTATCTACTAGTAAGTAAGGTTAGAGTATGTGTTCTTCTATTGACATTAGGTGATCATGTTAGACTATAACTATGTCCTTATGTGTGTAGTCTTAGGATTGATGTATGATTCTTCTTACTTGGATATGTGAGTCTTATGATGGTTATAGTGATGGTTCTATAATAGTGTATAGGGCACCTATAATTTACTTCGTTGTCTCTAGGTGCTCTAGAATAGTATGTTATGTGTATGATATGGTGAAGTGTGTGTGTCTTGTTTTGGTAGACTTGTGTCCCTTACTTGATACATTTATAATGTGAATATGATTTCTTGACTTAGTATGTTAAAGCTCTTTAGTCTTGTATATGTGATTGACATGTGACTATCCACATAGCTAAGAAGGTCCTTTATGTGGAACCTTCATCCTAGATGTAAGGTTATGATATCCTTGAAGTCGAAAACTGTAATGGTGTCCTTCTTGTGTTGAATGTTGGACTTAAGGTTGGTTGGCTGGAACGGCTTGAAATCATCCTTAGGAAATTCATTGAGGTATACTCTTAGACATTGTAGGTAGACTTAGGGGACACTCTTTGGTAAGGTGAAATGTGATTGGGTTATGAACTAGATATGGAACCTCTTCATGTGATCTTTTATGTGAAATACTCTATAAGAACAAAGGCTAGCACCGAGTGAGTATGGTTTGGGAAGTTTCTCTATATAAGATGATATTAGATAACAAAGAAACCCTTGATATTCCTTAACCAAGTGACTACATAGGATATGTCTTCGTTCTACCATTGGCAAGTAGAATACCCTCCATCAAAGTAGGTTTTATGACTCCGAACATGGTATATGTTGGTTATTGCCTATTCTCATCATGTGGGGTATATGATAGTGTTTTATAAGTACTAGGAAGTTTAGGTAGTAGAATGGGACGCTATATAGACATTGCACGACTAGGCTTTGAAGACATTAGTGTGTGAGTGCCCTAGGTCTTCTTTAAGATCCCTAAAATGTTTTTAGGTGTCTACAGCCTAACATTTCTCTCTTGATGTTTTGAAATTCTAAAATGGGTTCTAAGGTTTTAATAAGGAAGTGTCTAAATATTTAGGTAAATTGGAAGTCAAACGTCAATGGACAACCAAGACGTTCGACGACTAGTCACCTATGCGTCTCATGTGTCTATACGTGCTTATATGTGTATGTCATGAGCTTATTAATTCCTTATATTAGAAATAATGATGTTTGTTGGCAGTATGTTAAGTTTCATGAAGTTTGGAGGTCAAACGTCCAAGAACGTCCAAGACGTTTGAAAGTTAGCCCTTGAGACGTACACGTGTGTCTTGAGTGTGCGTAGCATGTTTGACGGTGTTGCCACTGTTTGTTTTGGGTGAAACTGATGTATAAGGTCATTGAAATGTTAAGGTATATATTTACGTTGGAAACATCTGGGTAGGACTCCCCAAGGGCCCTGCAAGAGGCCCTAAAGGGTGATCTAAAAGCTGTCGAGACACTGCCTTGACAGTGTCAATCGGCGAGCTCAAATGATGCCTCATCAGTACATCGATGCCCCGTCGATGAGGGGCGTAGGTTGAAACTTAGAAACACGAGATTAAGCCACAAAGATGCAGCCTCAGTCACCATCCACGAAGCACGAGGATGAGCCGTTGGTCCATCGACCCCACATTGACTGGTGTGCATAGGTGATGTTTCCAAATTGCAGCATGCACGTTACATGCAAGGGCTGAATTAGAAAATTCACCCCACGTCCCTAAATTAATATAGGCGGTTATTTTAGGTGTTGTTTGGTTGTTTTAAGTTGGTTTATAACATGAAAACCCCATACCCAATCCTCAATTCAAAATTCGACTTCCCTCTCCACATATATTCTCTCTAGAAACCTCCATTTAAGGTGAAGCTCAAGAACTTGGAGCTTGGATTCCCATGGATTATTCATGATGATTTCGTGGTTCCTTCATCTAACAATGGTATGGTGATCCTTCTATCTCTAGTTAATCTTCCATCTAGATAGTTCCTATCAATAATTTCAATGCAAGTTCATGATCAAACTTCTCCTTCTTCAATCTAGCCATGGGTTCTTTCTCAAATTGATTTCATAAGCATTATTATGATGAATTATGGATTATATACTGTTTATAATTATGTTTTCAAGCGAATTACATGATGAACACTTGGTCTCTTCCAAACTCTCGATTTAGCCTATGTGTGGGCTTTGTGACCTTGAATTTATGTTGATTGAATTATGATTCTAGCACGTTGAATTGCTTATATCTAATGTTTATATTGTATATTGATGGTGAATTATTGGTGAGTGATCCATTTGGATCAAGGATTGATGGTTTGAATAAGATTAGCCTATGTTCTTCTATCATCCATGGATTCCTAATGTAGCATGCTTACTCTGATCTCGATTTTATGGCAATTGTAGAAGGATTTAGTTTAGGTTATGATCTCCTAAACTACTTCCTTATATTGATATTATTGATGAATTTTGGGTGTGAATCATTCATGATCAATGTAAAGGAGTCTTGGTAAGGATTGATCTAGGTTCTTCTAGCCTATAGATTGATAATGCTATGTACATGATGCGATCTTAATTCTAGGGTAGATTAAGCATGATTTAGTTTAGGATGCTATATCCTTAGCTACTGCCCTACATGTATATTATTGTTGGAATATGATAGATGATCAATGCAAGGGAAATTATTAATGATCTATGTCTGTCTACTTTCTAGTGCATTGGTGATGTAGTGTACTTATTAGTAGCATGAACTTGTAGTGACTTATGCATGATTTCATTTATGTCAAATGACAATTAGCTACTGCCCTATACATTTTGTTGATGAAAAAGGAGTATTTATCAATGATGATCAAAGGTTGATGAATTGGTATGAATTGCTCTTCATGTCTACTTTCTTATAGTAGTGTTAGTTGATAAAACATTATGCGGTATGGTCCACTTATGGTGGCGGTGTTTACTTTATTGCCAATATATATGTGATGCAATCATGGCCTTGAAGGAAATTATACTATGAATGTCTGTTGTTGATGAACATCTTATGTAAAGCTCTTGCGTAGTCATCTAATCTAATTATGATAGGTTATGTTGCTAGTGTTATGACGATGCGAATGACTATGTTGTGGTTTGATTAGATGCTGCCTTGATGAGTATAAAATATTAATGTCGCTTACCATGTACCCCAATGTGAATCTGTGAATAGCTATGGTTGGAGTCTTAAGTGTAATATGAAGTTATCTTGTCACATATGCTAAGTTGTGTTGTGTGGTCTATGATTTAAGGTGCATTGTGGTCCTAAGAGGGTGGCTGCCTCAATGTGTTGTTGATAGCCATTATGTGATCATGTTGTCCAATTTACACACACACTCACACATTATGCATTATTACAATGTAGTAAAGGTTCATGCTGTCTAATTGAAGGTTGTTCTCATATTCGCTAATGTCTACTACTATGCATGTAAAGCTTATGACAATGAAAGTATGTGATGTATCATTAACTTGGATGACTTGATAGGTGTACTAGAATGGGCAAGGGTATGGGACCTTGTCTACGCATTGCACATGTGTACTTTGATATGATAGATCCTAGGTTGGTCTTCTAAGTACATGAATAGGAATGCATGATCATGTTATGAATATGACTTAAATGCTATGATATTAAGTATATGATCTGATGAAGTATGAATGTGCATAGCATCTTAAAGTGATTATATGAAAGGATTTCTCATATAGTTACACCTATGTACTTATGCATTGATGTGTCAACATGTGTGTCATTAATGTTATGTTTAAAGATTCCTCACATATATGTATTCACACACACATGAATGGTGATCTAATAAATAGAGGGGCACTTGGAAGGTGTTGTCAAGAGTACCCTAAACTAGATATGTGTTTGATTATGCCATGTCCATGTGAAAGGGTTTTAAACATGATATAGGTTGATGAACTCTCATATATAAATTATGAGCTAAGCATATGAGGAATCAATATCCTAAGACTAATTATATAAAGTAATTATAATAAAGGCTTTTCAATAAAGGGAACTTAGCTTAGCAACGAGTGAACTTGAAGATGAGGGGTGTCCTTTACCATTGTAGGAAGGTAGGTCACGATAATCCTCATGAGGTGGATAACTACAATACCTCAATAGGAATAAAGAGGGTTTACATAGGTAAATAACTATAATGCCCCATTTGTCATAAAGAGGGTTTTCACATGTACCTCCAAGTTCCATGAACTATGCTTGCCACATAGGATTTAGCAAGTGATGTCACTTAGTATGCTAGCATGTGTTAATGTTTTACCTTGGCTAGGTAGTGCACCTTTCTTTGGTGTAGGGCTCTACAACACCAAATTCTATGTTTAGCACCAGTGTCTTAGTGTCGGTTAAGTCTATAGTTTCCCTAAAGTAAAATGAAAAATAGATGTAAATGACTAGGACTTTAACTAGGATGACCTAAGGGAAGTTGCTTAGGATAGGATTGAGTAATGAACTTACCTATGCATTGCACTAGTAGCTCTTTAGGAAGTTCTAGGAAGATGTTCTAATGTGTGTGATTATGTTTATGTCTTTATGCATGACATTGTAGTATTGTCTACTTGTTGTGATGATATGCATGGTATGAGTCTATATGATGTTGTCACATCCGGGGAGCACCCCCTAGACGTAACCGGCGTTGTCGTCCTCGAAGAGGACAAAGACGAGTCTCTTAGGAATCGTCATTACATATCATGGGTTAAAATTGGAAAAATTCAAAACTTTTCATTTATTCTACAATGAGGTTTACTTAAACCTCTCGCTTACACATAATATATATTTATCGAGTATACATAGACCCTTCATATAAAAAGATCACATAGACTTCTACTTTCATTGCACATACATAGTATAAGATAGTCTCATTAGAAGTCTATAACATTGTCTCATATTAAACCATCTAGACAAGAGTATAACAGTTTGGGAATAACCCTTACATCAACAATTATAACAACATCTAGGACTTAGTAAAATTAAAGAGAATGAACAAAGTGTGTTTAAGACTAAACAATACCCAATAGGTAGATAATGTCATTGTCCTCGGAAAGTGAGGACCTACCCAACTTGGAAGATAAGAATCCAAGTAATCTTCAAAGCCTTCTCTAATCTCAATGGTCTAATCCTACATTTGTATTAAACATCAAACAGGGGTTAGTACACACTTGTACTAAGTATGGGCATATGCACATAAAACAAGTGAAATCATGCTAAAGGGGACATTTGATCAAAACCATGCTAAAGTACTTTGAAAAGACTTATGCACAATCAAGAATCCATATAAGCCAATAATCACATAATCCATTAGTCAAACCAATATACGACACAAGACCAACATCAACAAGTAATAGGTAAGTCAGCATATACAAGAGTTCATAAGATCATAATATATGCAAGACCCTTACTCATAACCCACCATTTAGCCTACAAGTGCAATGACCAAGCAAAGCCCCATAACCTTACTCAATCAAGTAAAGAAAACAAAGGATCACAAGTAATGCCCAACTCAACATAACATAGCATCAATAGTAGTCATCATCATATTTAGCAATATAGACCAATAGCATGTTCATTAATGAAACTAACATCATAAAGGATAATCATCAAGTAAAGTAAACATAAGCATAATATTTACTTTATAAGATCATCAACACATAAGAACATCCTTGTAGGACTTCCCACAAAGCCAACTAGTGCAATGCCTAGGTAGAGTCCCATACCCTTACATAGACTAAGACAACCTCTCAAGTCACCCTAACTAGTGTTCACGTCATTTTTTCATTTTACTTTCGCTAACACTTGCCTTAACCGACATAGACCACAAGATCTAAGTGTGGAATCAGGTGTTGTAAATTCTTACACAATGGAAGGCGAACTACCAACCAAAGTAGTACCAAACATGAACATATCATCTAGGTAGATCCACTAGCTAGTATTTCTATGGTAGCAACATAGTTTATGGAGCTTGGGGGCTTTCATGGAAACATTACTTTATGCCCCTTTTGGACTATGAGGCTATTTACCCAGTGAGGAATATGGTAACCCAATCTTCCTTCCTTGGGAAGGCGCCCCCCTCATCTACAAATTCACTTGGTGATAAGCTGGAGTCCTTTTTTAAATGTCTTTAATGCCTTTATTAATGATCAAGCTAAGTAAGGTCATAGGGTGTATCCTTTATATTATCATCATCATCATAGCTCAATAAGAATTGCATGAGTATTGTCCTTTCATTACAATTCAGTCATGCGAGGTTAGTACATTTACATAGTAACATCATAATAAGTCACATTGGTAAGTTATCACCATCCTTATAACATTTAAATATTAGCCAACAAATCACAAACCATAGTCAGGACATTTCAATTAAACACCATACCAACCCTATAAATCTCATCATAAGGTATACTTCAATGTAACTTCATCACTAAACACAAGTAATCATAATTGAAGTAAAGGTTAGGATCATAAAGACTTACCCAATCTCCTTCACAAGCCATCATCCATGGTGTTACCATCAACCATCCAATTCACCCCAACAATTGGTGTAATACCATCACACATTAGTAATTAACACAATAGCTAGGTCAATTGCATCATCACTATCCAATTTAACTCAATTCATAACCTAGGGGTAGGGGAATAAAGGTTCATCATGAATTCATAAAGAAATATATCCAATCCAAATAATACATTACCCTAGTCAATTCATACATTGATTAGAATAGGTAAAACAAGTCTAATAATCAAATCATTCTTCAATTCCCATCAATTAATGACGAAGATCGAAGATTCGGGGAATTTGGGGAAGGGAACATGATCAAAATAAAATTGCATCAACCAACATCAATTAATCAACAATCTATACTCATTTAGTCATCGGAAATCACAATTTATCATCAATTTGAAGTTTAGAAGCAAACCCATTAGAATTGGATAACTCCATTGAATTGGGTAATTTAGAAATCAACTTTGAAAGGACCTCTTGGGAAAAGAATCCCAAGAGTAAAGAACCCATACTTTAATGCAGATTAATCCACAAAATTGAAGTAAAATCATAGACAAATTGAACTTCCTTTTCAAACTTTCTTCCTTCTTCAATGGAAGAATTAGGGAGGGAGAAAGTAGAGAGAGATGAGAGCTTTTGGGTTTTGTTTTGGGAATTTGGGTTTGGGTAAGTGAAAAATGACATAATATGACCCTTACGCTATATATAATCACCCCCTAATCTGGGAAGGGGCTCCTGTCACGAGGCCAACACGCATTTTATTTTTTGAAAAATGAGTAGGGTCCATATGGGCTGCGCATCGCGGAGCAGTTCACTGATTCTTGACTCACGCAGGCTGCTTCCACCCATATTGGGGTCCTCCTTAAGGACCCTTAGGGTGGTCCTTGGGGCGTCATTATTGGACATTTAGACCCTCTATACTAAAATATATCCATCCAAAATATTTTTAAAAGTTTAAGACTCTATTTGACCCTCTCAAACCATCCCCAAACATAGCGACGTCAACTAGTCCAATTAAGCTAGTTTCCGGACGTCATGGACGTTCCTTGATGTATTGGCTCTAAAACTTCTCGGATGACTTATAAACATTATTTAAGGTCTTAAAATAGTATCTAAGCCCTTAGACACTCATGTTAGACTATAGATTAAGTCTCAACGTTTCGGAGTGTCACATTATCCCCCCTTTAGGAACATTCTTCCCCGAATGACACTAAACTTTTGAAAGGGAAATGATAGTCTCAAGACTAGCAGCCCAACCAAAATATATACTACAACATCATCATGAGTTAAAACTAAAATCAACATAACGATATGACATTTACATCATTGACTCAAAACATCAATTTTTACACATAATGGCTTAATGTGACAACATGAGGAATTTCCTTCTCATAACAACATGAGCTCAACATATCATATAAGAGTCAATTATGCTAAATTTCCTTTCTCAACATATAAAAATTATCACTATCACATTATGAAGACAACAACATACAAAGTACACAAAGAAGTGCAAGTCAAGCAAAAGAGCATTTTCCATGATAGTTCATTTTAGCTTAAATCGTTTACCATATATTAGCCATATCTTGCAAAACAAGTCAAAATCAAATTAACTAATTATTTTCATTATTACTAGGAGTAACTAACCTTAGATAGCAGAGAGATGAGGATAACGGGACTTCCTGTTGGCCTCGTCCTCCTATGTTGCTCCCTCAACTAGGTGGTTTCTCCATAATACTTTTACGGAGGCCACCTCTTTGTTCCTCAACCTCTTCACTTGACGATGAAGGATTTCAACCGGGACTCCTGATAGGAGAGGTTCTGTTGCACATCAAGACCCTCCATAGAAATAATGGACTCAGGATTACCGATGCACTTCTTAAGCATAGAAACATGGAAAACCGGATGAACCATATATAGTTCACTAGGGAGTTTCAACTCATATGCAACCCTGCCAACCCTTTACAAAATTTCATAGGGACCCACATAACAAGGACTTAACTTCCCTTTCTTGCCAAATCTGACCACCCCTTTTATGGGTGAAATTTTCAAATACACCTTATCACCCTCTTCAAATTCAAGGTCTCTTCTCCTATGATCGGCATAAGACTTTTGCCGACTATAGGTTTTTGCAAATGGTTCCTTATAATATGAACTTTCTCCAATGTCTTATATATCAAAATGGGACAAAGAAGCGAAGATTCGACAACCTCAAACCATCCAATTGGAGATCTACACCTCCTACCGTACAAGGTTTCATAAGAATCCATAGAGATGGATGAATGAAAGCTATTATTATACGAGAACTCCACAAAAGTCAAGTGATCATCCCAATATCCCTTCAAGTCAATGATACAATCCCTAAGCATATCTTCAAGAGTTTGAATAGTCCGCTATGCTTGACCATCCATTTGAGTATGAAACTGGTGCTTAACTTCACTTGAGTACCCAAACCTTTTTGAAATGATCTCCAAAATTTAGACGTAAATTGAGTACCTCTATCCGATACAATGGACAAAGAAACCCCATGAAAACTCACTATCTTGTAAATATAGATCCTTGCATAGTCTTCCGCCAAATAAGTAGACTAAACGGGAATAAAGTGAGCAGATTTGGTCAATCTATACACTACCACCCATATACAGTCATATTGCTTTCGAGTCCGAGGCAACCCAACTACGAAATCCATGTTGACATCTTCCCACTTCCAAGTAGGAATTTGGATTTCTTGTAACCATTCAGATTTTCATGCTCGGCCTTCACCTGTTGGCAATTGGGACACTTTGCAACAAACTCCGCAATATCCCTTTTTAGGACATCCCACCAAAACGCTTCTCTAAGGTAATGGTACATCTTTGTAGAACCCGGATGAATAGAGTAACGGGCTCCATGATCTTCCTCAAGGATCCTACTCCTCTAATCATCCACATTAGGCACACACAATCTATCTTGATATCTAAGAACACCCGCCCCCCCTTGGGAGAATGACTCATTCATCTTACCAAAAACCAATTCTTTCAACTCCACCAACAATGGATTAATGTTTTGCTTAGACTTCACCTCAACCACCAACGACGACTTGGATTTATGATGTACCACCATACCACCAATTGGAGAACTTTCAATTCAAACCTCTAAACGAGCCAACCTATGAACATCTTTCACTAGGTTTCTCTGGGATTCTTCCACATGGGACACACTTCCCATGGACAATCGACTTAGTTAATCCGCCACCACATTAGCCTTGTCGGGGTGATAGAGAACACTCATGTTATAGTCTTTCAACAACTCTAACTATCTCCGTTGCTGGAGATTTAAATCTTTTAATCGAATATGTATTGGAGACTTTTATGGTCCATACACACATCAACATGAACACCATAGAGATAATGCCTCCATATTTTCCAGGAAAATACCACGGCCGCTAACTCCAAGTCATGAGTCGGATAATTATTCTCATGAAAATTGAGTTTCCTAGAAGCATAGGCTATAACTTTTCCATGTTGCATAAAAACACACCCCTACCTGACTCGGGATTCATCACAATATACCACAAAACCCTTAATACCCTCCGATAGGGTCAATATCGGTGTGGAGGTAAGCCTATCATTTAACATTTGGAAGCTCTTTTCACGTGCCTCCTACCACTCAAATTTCACATTCTTTTGGGTCAAGGTGGCCAAGGGAGAATCAAGAGACGCAAATCCATCTACAAATCTTCTATAATAACTGGCTAGGGCTAAGAAAATCCTAATATCCATAGGATCCAAAGGTCTAGGCCAATATTTCACAGCTTTGGTCTTTCTTGCATCAACCTCCACACCCTCACTAGAGATGATATGACCAAGAAACGCTACCGACCTTAACCAAAAACTCACATTTGTTGTACTTGGAAAACAATTGGTGTTCCTTAAGCACTTGCAACACCACTCTCAAATGATCCAAGTGTTCACCCTCTTTTTTTGAATATAACAAGACATCGTCAATGAACACAATGAAAAATAAATCTAGGTAACGTCGAAACACAGTATTTATTAGGTCCATAAATGATGTAGGAGCATTAGTGAGACCAAAGCATATTAGTAAGAAATCATAGTGACCATATCTAGTCTGAAATACCATCTTGGGAATATCTTCACCTCTCACCCTAAGGCGGTGATATCGCGATCTCAATTCAATATTGGAAAAGTAACTCGCACATTGGAGTTGATCAAATAAATCATCAATCTGAGGGAGAGGATACTTGTTCTTGATTGTGAGTTTGTTGAGTTGATGGTAATAGATACACATTCTAAGGGACCTATCCTTCTTCTTCACAAATAATACCGGAGCACCACATGGAGAAATACTAGGCCGAATAAAGCCCTTGTCTAGTAAGTCTTTGAGTTGAGCCTTCAACTCTTTCAATTAAGCCAGAGCCATTCGATAAGGAGGAATGGAAATAGGATTTGTTTTCGGTAGCAAGTTGATACCAAAATCAATTTCCCGTTGGGAAGGGATTCTGGGAAGATCATTAGGAAAGACCTCTGGAAATTCCCTCTCTACGTGGACTGACTCAATAGAAGGAATCTAAGAATTTAAATCTTTGACTCTTACTACGTGGTATAATCACCATATACATCTTACAAGCTTTCAAACAAGAAATGATACTACCTCGAGGGTTAGAATTTCTCCCCTCCCATTCTAAAACGAGTTCATTTGGAAAGTTAAACTTCACCACTCTTGTTCTACAATCTATTGAACTGAAACAAGCATTCAACCAATCCATACCCAAAATAACATCAAAATTAACCATATCAAATTCTACTAGTTCAACATAAGTAAATCTATTGGGAAACATTATATGACAATTTCTATGTACTCTCTTAGCAACAACCGACTCACCTACTGGGTAGTCACCATAAAAGTTTCATTCAATATATCTAGCAAAATGTCAAACTTTTTATCTACTAGAGGAGTAACAAATTACAAGGTATTACCGAGATCAAGTAAAGCATATACATCAATAGAAAAGACTCTGAACATACCGGTCACCACATCGGGAGAAGTATCTTGTTCACCTCTAGAGCGGAGAGCATAGAAGCGGTTTTTTTTTGGAGCATCAACATTAGAACCACTTGCTTTCCCACTCCCTTTGTCTTGCCCCTTCATATTTTAGCAATCTCGAACATTGTGCCCACTGTTACCAAAACTAAAGCAATTATTTGTCCCAATGAGGCAATCACCATAATGTTTGTTGCCACACTTTCCACAAGTTGGCTTCTTACTTGGTGAACTAGTAACCCTTCCCTTTTGAGGCTTAGGGTTAGACACCCTATCATCACGAGCCTTAGGGAACTTGGAAGGAACTTGATTGGAGAACCTCTTTTTGAACCTACGAATTTCTTTGATATCAAGCCTTCCCTTTGAAGAACCACCTTCATAAGACTTGACCCTATTTGCTTCCCTACTCTTCCTCTTAAACCTAGTCTCTTCCATTTTTTGAGCATGAACCATGAGATGATAAATGTTCATATTATCATGTAGAATAGCCAAACAAAATTCTTGTTTTAATTCATCCGACACTCATAAAGCGCCTCATTTCATCTCTAGGGTCGGAAACCAAAGAAGGAGCATACCTTGACTATTTAGTAAATTAATAGTAGTCAAGTACACTCATACCTCCTTGAAAAAGGTTTATATATTCCTCAACTTTGACTTCCCTCTTCTCTCTAGGAAAGAACCGATTAAGAAAAGTCTTATTGAAAATTTCTCATGTCACCAGACCACCCCTAAGAGGCCTATTGTCTCTCCGTTGGACGTTTGGAGTTTGGGCCACATGTTTGAGTTAGTAAGTGGATAACTCGACATTCTCACTAGTAGTCAACCCCATAGCATACATAATATTGTAGACTTCATCAATGAACTCTTGGGGGTCTTCCTCAACTTTGGACCCATTGAAAGTAGGGACATTCATCCTAGTGAAATCCCTTAAACGGGAGGCCATGGTATTAACTTCTTGGTTTATATGGGGTAGCACCTCCTGATTAGCTTGGGCTGTCATAGCTTGTGCTTGAGTAGTGACAAATTGTGCTTGTGTTGTAATGACTTGGGATATTTCGAGAAAAGCTGACCTTATATCCTTATCCTCTATAGGAGGAGGAGCGATCGGAACTTGATCACTCATAGAAATTTCTTAAAGTGGAATATATACCTATAACAACCATACAGGGTTTAGGTGAAAGCACACATAAGGTACACTCTAGAGGCACTACATAGGATTATAAGAAGATGAGAGTATGTGTGGAGCGCTTCACAATTATGAATAAGAATCTACGTAGACGTGGTTTAATGAGACATAAATCCTAAAGGTATTCAACTTCATGCTCTGATACAATGTTTCATATTCGGGGAGAACCCCCTAGATGTAACCAGTGTCGTGGTCCTTAAAGAGGACTAAGACTAGCCTCATAGCAATCGTCATTACATATCATGGGTTAAAAGTGCAGAAAATTAAAAACTTTTCATTTATTATGCAATGAGGTTTACTTAGACCTCTCGCTTACACATAATATATACTTGGTCGAGTATACATAGACCCTTCGTATAATAAGATCACATAGTTTTCTACTTTTATTTCACATACATAGTATAAGATAGTCTCATAAGAAGTCTATAACACTGTCTCATATTAACCATCTAGACAAAAGTATAACAATTTGGGAATAGCACTTACATCAACAATTATAGCTACATGTAGGCTTTACATTTATAATACAAAAATTAAAGAGAATGAACAAACTGTTTTTAAGACTAAACAATATCTAATAGTATATAATGGCATCATCCTCGGAAAGTAAGGACCTACCAAAAGATAAGAATCCAATTAATCTTCAAAGCCTTCTGTAATATCAACGGCGGGATCCTACATTTGTAGTAAACATCAAACATGGATTATTACACACTTGTACTAAGTATGGGTATATGCACATAAAATAAGTGAAATCATGCTAAAGGGGAAATTTGATCAAAACCATGCTAAAGTACTTTGAAAAGACTTATGCACAACCAAAAAAACACATAAGACAATAATCACATAATTCATAATTCAAACCCATGTATGACACAAGACCAACATCAACAAGTAATAGTCAAGTCAACATATACAAGAGTTCATAACATCATAATATAAGCAA
Organism: Solanum sitiens; assembly: GCA_016801875.1. Taxonomy (NCBI): domain Eukaryota; kingdom Viridiplantae; phylum Streptophyta; class Magnoliopsida; order Solanales; family Solanaceae; genus Solanum; species Solanum sitiens. Next base: position 1,479,703 of record JABWTJ010000144.1, on the reverse strand, counting down.
GACCCATACTCATAACCCGCCATTTAGCCTACAAATGTAATGACCAAGCAAAGCATAACCTTACTCAATCTAGTGAACCAAACAAAGGATCACAAGTAATGCCCAACTCAATATAACATAGCATCATTAGTAGTCATCGTTATATTTAGCAATATACACCAATAACATGTTTATTAATGAAACTAACATCATAAAAGATCATCATCATGTAAATTCAACATAAGCATAATATTTACTTTATAAGATCATTATAACATAAAAACATCCTTCTAGGACTTCTCACAAAGCCAACTAGTGCAATGCCTAGGTAGAGTCCGATACTCCTACCTAGACTAAGACGACCTCTCTAAGTCAGCCTAACTATAGTCCACATCATTTCTTCATTTTAATTTTGGAAAAGTTGCCTTAACCAACATAGACCACAAGAGCCAAGTGTGAAATCTGCTGTTGTAAAACCTTACATCGATGGAAGGAGGACTACCGGCAAAGTAGTACCACACATGAACATAGCATCTAGGTGGATCCACTGTCTAGCATTCCTATGGTGGACCATAGTTTCTGTATATTGGGGTCTGTCATTGAGACATCACTCTATGACTTTTTTGGACTATGAGGCTATCCACCCCGTGAGGACTATGGTGAACCCTACCTTCCCTCCTTTGTAAGGAGCCACCCCTGATATACAAGTTGACTAGGTGCTAAGATAGAGCCCCTTTTGGAATGTCTTTAGTACCTTTATTAATGATCGTAGCTTAGTTAGGTCATAGGGTCTATCCCGTATATAATCATCATCATCATAGCTCAATAAGAATTGCATAAGTATTGTCCTTTCATTACAATTCATACATGTGAGGTTAGCACATTTGCATAGTCATATCATAATAAGGCACATTGCTAAGTTATCACCATCGTTATAACATTTACATCTGTCCAACAACTCACAAACCACCATACTAATAACATTTACATCTTATCCATCAACTCACAAACCATAATAAAGACATTTCAATTAAACATCATACCAACCCTATCAATCTCATCATGAGGTATACTTAAATGTAACTTCATCACTAAATACAAGTAATCATAATTGAAGTAAAGGTTAGGATCATAAAGACTTACTCAATCTCCTTCACAAGCCATTATCCATGGTCTTACCATCAACCATACAATTCAACCCAACAATGGGTGTAATACCATCACACAATAGTAACTAACACAATAGCTAGGTCAATTGCATCATCACTATCCAATTTAAGTTCAATTCATAACCTAAGGTTAGGGGAATTAGGGTTCATCATGAATTCATCAAGAAATATATCCAATCCAAACAGTACATTACCGTAGTAAATCCATACATGGATTAGAATAAATAAAAAAAGTCTAAAAATCACATCATTTTTCAATTCCCATCAATTCATGATCAAGATCCACGATTCGGGGAATTTGGAAAAGGGAACATGATTAACATGAAATTGCATAAATCAACATAATATAACAAACAATCTATACTCAATTATTCATAGGAAATCACAATTTATTATCAATTTGAAGTTTAGAAGAAAACCCATTAGAATTGGAAAACCCCATGAAATTGGGTAATTTAAAAATCAAATTTGAAAGGACCTCTTAAGGGTATGAATCCAAAGAGTGAAGAACACATACCTTAATAAAGATTAATCCAAAAAATCGAAGGGAAATCCTAGATAAATTGACCTTTTTTTTTAAGCTTTTTTCCTTCTTCAGTGGAGGAATTGGGGAGAGAGAAAGTAGAGAGAGATGAGAGCTTTTGGGTTTGTTTTGGGAAATTGGGTTTGGGTGAGTTACAAATGACTTAAAATGACCCTTAGGATATATATAATGACCCCCTAAATTTCCCAAAAAAAAACCTCACTTAATTTGGTCTTTTTTTGAAGTCAATATGTCAAAATTACGATTTTACCAAATATGGGAAGTGGCTCCAAGTCGCCAGGCAAACACGCATTTTAATTTTTGAAAAATGAGTTGAGGCAGTAGGGTCCGTGTGGTCTGCACGTCGTGCAGTAGTCCACTGATTCTTGACTCACACAGGCTGCTTTGGCAGCCTGCCCACCCATATTGGGGTCCTCCTCAAGGACCCTTAGGGTGGTCCTTGGGGAGTCGTTATTGTACATTTAGACCCTCTATACTACACTCTATCCATCCAAAGTCTTTTTACAAGTTTTAGACTCCATTTGACCCTCTCAAACCATCCTCAAACATATCGACATCAAGTAGTTCAATTAAGCTAGTTTCCGGACGTCATGGACGTTCCTTGATGTCTTGGATCTAAAACTTCTAGGATGAATTATTAACATTAATTTATGTCTTAAAAGAGTATTTAAACCCTTATACACTCATGTTAGGCTCTAGATTATGTGTCGACTTTTCGGAGTGTTACAAATGTGGTCTTGTCCCTATATGCATAATGCTGGTCTTAATGACTATATGATGAAGGTCTTGCTTGACATGAATGAAGTTGTATATGTCTATTATGTTAATGTATTAAGTGAATGTAAAGGGTTGTGGTATCATGATAGGTTTACGAAGTATGTGTGAGGTTATGAGGCTTCACATGTACATTACACTAGTAGACTTAGATTGGGACTGTGACTAAGGTCTTATAATGTTCTATGTGAAGTAAAGTTGGTATATGTGCATAACCATTAAATTTCACTGTAATGCCTTTATGGTCTTGACTTGAATGTGTCTTGTGGTGTACTATACTTCTATGATGATATGTGATGGCTTATGTAGGATGTATGTACGATACCTTGTTTCCTTAAGGTGATGCACTGCACCAAATATCGCTAGAGGATTACTTCGGAGGTTAAGATGTTAAAAGAAAGGAAGCTTACTGTAAACAGAAAATAGGTTAGTGTAAAGTTGAGGTGCTTACTGTTATGTGACTCTAAAATGCCTAAAATAAAATGTATGAGTTTATATGATTCATGACCATTGTATATGTCGATATGAAATATGCAAATGATATAAGTGTTATTTTGTCAATTTTTTATGAAATTTCACAAAAATGCATGACACATGGTTTCAAGTAAACTGTCCCTTTTAAACTCATGTTTTTGCATGGTTGTCATACTTAGTGCATTCTTGTACTAACTCCATTCTTCTCTGCCTTTTTACACTAGGTGTAGGTTATTGATGCTTAAAGGATGTCTTTAGATTATGCGGAGCTTGATATGTGATTCTCAAGCTTAAGGAAAGGGAACCTTAAGTCCAAGGATTTCCTACTTACGGTTTACTGTAAATTCTTGTAATTTGTATAGTTATGAATTATGTTATAAGGGTAATTTCCCTAAAGTACTCTAATGATGTTAAGTCTGGGATGGCAAAAAGATACTAGAGTCTTTAACTATGTATTATGATATTTCTTATATCAATGAAGTGATTTTTCAAGCATATGATGTATTATGAAAGTTTTAAATTTTCCGCTAAATTTACCTATGGAAATGCAATGAATGATGACTATGGGCTTGCTTAAGACCTTAAAGAGGTCAAGTACGCCATGTTACTTCTAGGGAGTGCTCCCCGGACGTGACAAATGTGATATCAGAGCATGAGGTTTATAAAAGTGGTTTTGAGTTCCAAAAATCTCATATTGCCACGTCTAGTAGAGTCTCGTTCACTGGTGGTGAGTCGCGACACGTCCATTGGCAAGAGGCTAAAGGATGATAGAGTTTCCCATCTTCATCATTCTCATGTCGTGCCATAGAACTTAACTCTATAAGATCTCTCTCTTATGTTTTCTTGTCCGGTGGTCTTTTAAATGTGATTGCTTGGATGAGATGGTATCTCTATGCTTGAGGGAGAAAAGGTGAGTTTGATGTTTATCTTTGTTTTATGGTTTCATGAGTATGTGTGAAGGTGAATTTTGGAATGTTATGTTGATATGATGCCCTTTGTGGCTATATATGAGATCTACGTGAAATAGCATGTTATGTTGTGAAATGTATGTCATGATATGGTTAAAGCATATTAGAAGTTGTTATGGTTAGAATGAGTCTGTTTTTAAAATAGTGTGTTTCTATATGGTTTGGTAAGATGATAGTTATATTACATGGGTTAAACTTCAAATGCTTTGAAGAATTTATAAAATGGTAAAGATGCATGTTGCCTATATATGTATGTTTAATACTTTAATGTTGCCTTGGATATGAGTAATGGTTTAAATGTTTCCCCTTTGTATATGAGTGGTTCTTCATAGTTGCCTTTTTTTGTATTGGAGTCTTTGGTATTAGGATTGATCTTAGAAGTGAGAGTAGCATGATTATCTTTGTAGGGTGATGATGTGGGTTTTGATTGACTTAGAAGTCACCTTATTGTAAGGTTGAAAGAAGAGAAAGAGTCCTTATGGCTGAGTCTCCTCTATTATTTCCCCTAAAGGTTGTATGACCTTGGTGTCTATGGTATAGTTGAAAACCTTATGTTGTTGGATAGGATGACCTAACTTGATGATTTGGGATAGTTTTCCTAGAAGATGAGGTTTAGAATGCCCTTTGGCGTTCCTATGTTTAGTTACTATAAGTTCTTCTAAAATGGTAATCACTTTTAAGTGAGGAAAATGGAGGTTGATAAGTTAAAATCCTTTTGATGTTCAGTTAAGTTGATCTTAATTGTGTTTACCCTAAGTGGGGAATGGTGATGTGAGTAGTAAGGTTATAGATATTTGTACATTATCCTTCTATTCTTCTTTGAGCTTGAAACTAATGAATTCTTAGTAAGATTGTTTATGATAGGAGTCTTCCATAATGTATAAGTTGCATGTTCTCCATATGTTATGTATGTCTTAATTGACACTATGTTAAGCATGTTTTGAAGATGCTAAAGTACTTGAAAAAGAAATTTTTATCAAATTATGGTTTCCTCATGTTGATTGTGCAACTTTATATGTTGGTTGTGCATTCGACTTCATGAGATAAGGTAAGAAGTATGTTTGAAGTCACTCTTAACGTGTAATGTTTAGACTTATAATAAGAAATTGAGCCTCTTTAAAATGTAAAATGTTGAGTCTCTTGAAAATTATATGACTTCTATGGGTTGGAAAGCATGATTGTAGGTTAACTTTTTCAAAGTGAAGGCATATTTATCCATTGTCCCTATGTGTGCCTATAAATTGTGAGACTTTTCCCAAATTGATGCATGTTTATGAAAGCTAGTGTTATGCAAGGAAGTGAAACTTTGTGAAATGACTCCTATTATTGTGATGTGTATGGTGTGAATTACCATTTTGACTTCACTAGGAAGAAAGTTTGAGTATGTTATGGTTAAAAGTTGAGAAATTCTCATCTTACAGTAAAGTTGACTTTTGGTCGTTGCTTAGGAAAGGACTCATGAGACATGTAAAGTGTGTTGAGGATAAGTACATTCCTCCATGGACACACATAAGCATGGTATGGTTGAGTATGACCTTCATGGAACTAGGTCTAATTTAATAAAGATCATTGTTGATTCATTTAACTAAAGTCTATGTGCATTGATGTATGAGTGCCTATTTGCTTTTAGAGTGTTGTTGAATATTCCTATGTGTGATCATATATGATGAAATCTTAATAAAATAAAAGTCAATGAACATGCTATTATTAGGAGACGGATGTTCCTGCTATGAACATGAGAAGTGTCTAAGTGTATGATGCATTAAACATGAGTGAGTGAAAGTGTGTCTTGCTTGTGTTGCATTAAGTGCTAAGTGGTGTGAAGTTTGTGTTCCTTGAAATTTTGGTGAATTGAATTATATGTTATGATGTTATGAAAATGGTGAGCTGCTATATGATCCATTAAAGTCCTTGTTACGATTAAAGTGATCCAAACGTCATTCGAGAACGAATGTTCCCAAGTGAGGGATATTGTAAGACCCCTAAAATGAGTTAAGGTGTATAGAGCCTAATGTTTGTGTTTTTATTTTTTGACATCCTAAAATGGTTTCTAAGGTTATAATGAGGCACTCTCTACAGATTTGGGTCAATTGGAAGTCAAACGTCAAGGGACGACAAAGACGTTCAACTACTAGTCACCTATGTGCCTCATGTTTCTATACGTGCTTATATGTGTATGTCATGAGCTTATGAAGTCCTTATTATGAGTAATAATGATGTTTATAGGTAGTATGTTAAGTTTCATGAAGTTTGTAGTTTAAACGTCCAAGACGTTCGAAAGTTAGCCCTCGATGTACATGTGTGTCTTGAGTGTCCCTGGCATGTTTGATGGTCTTGCGAGTGTTTGTTTTGGGTGAAACTGATGTGGAAGGACCTTGACATGTTAATGTATATATTTACGTTGGAAACGTCTTGGTAAGACGCCCCAAGATCCCTGTATGAGGCCCTCAAGGAGGACCGACAGTTTGTTGAGACACTGCCTTGGCAGTGTCAATAGAATAGCTCAAATGACGCCTCGTCAGACCATCGACGCCCCGTCGATGAGGGAGTATATTGAAACTTAGCCATAGGAGCTGAATCAACCAAGATGCATCCTCAGTCACCATCGACGGAGCACCAGGACGGGCTGTTGGTCCATCGATGCCCCGTCAACTGGTGTCCGTAGGTGATGTCTGCAAATTGCAGCATGCACGCTGCATGCAAATGGTAAATTGGGAAATTCACCCCATGTACCTAAATTACTAAATGCGTTTATTTTAGGTGTTTTATTTGGTATTTTAAGTTGATTTATAACATGAAAACCCCATACCCAATCCTCAATCCAAAATTAGACTTCCCTCTCCCAAAGTTTTCTCTCTAGAAACCTCCATTGGAGGTGAAGCTCAAGAACAGCTTGGATCTTGGGTTCCCATGGATTCTACATGAATATTTCGTGGTTCCTTCATATAATAAAGGTATAGTGACACTTCATCTCTAGTTAATCTTCCATCTAGAGAGTCTCTTTCAATGTTTTCAATACAAGTTCATGATCAAACTTCTCCTTCTTCAATCTAGCCATGGGTTCTTTCTCAAATTGATTTCAAAAGCATTATTATGATGAATTATGGATTAGATACTTTTTATAATGATTTTTTCAGTCAAATTACATGATGAACCCTTGGTCTCTTCCAAACTCTCGATTTAGCCTATGTGTGGGCTTTGTGATCTTCCATTTATATTGATTGAATTATGATTCTAGCATGTTGAATTGCTTATATATAATTTTTGTATTGTATATTGATGGTGAATTGTTGAAGATTGATACATGTGTATCCAGGCTTGATGGTTTGAATAAGATTAGCCTATGTTCTTCTATCTTCCATGGATTCCAAATGTAGCATGCTTACTGTGATCTCGATTTTATGGCAATTATAGTAGGATTTTGTTTAGCTTATGATCTCTTCAACTACTTCCTTATGTTTATATTATTGGTTAATTTTGGGTGTTAATCATTCATTATCGATGTAAAATAGTCTTGGTAAGGATTGATCAAGGTTCTTTTAGCCTATAGATTTATAATGCTATATACATGATGTGATCTTAATTCTTGGGTAGATGAAGCATGATTTAGCTTAGGATGATATCTTTTTATCTACTGACCTACATGAATATTATTGATGAAATATGATTGATGATAAATGCAAAGGAAATTTGTAATGATCTATGTCTCTCTACTTTCTAGTGTATTGGTGATGTAGTGTACTTGTTAGTAGCATGAACTTGTAGTAACTTATGCATGATTTCATTTATGTCAAAGTACAATTAGATACTACCTTATACATGAATTGTTGATGAAAAAGGTGTACTGATCAATGATGATCAAAGGTTGATGAATTTGTAAGAATGGCTCTTCCTCTTTACTTTCTTGTACTATTGATAGTTGATGAACCCTTGTATCACATTGTGTGGTATGGTCCACTTATGGTGGCGGTGTTTATTTTATTGCCAATATAAATATGATGTGATCCTGGAATTTAAGTCAATTATACTATGATTGTGTTGGTGATGAACACCCTATGTGAAGGTGTTGCCTAGTCATCTAATCTAGTTATGATCTAGGTTATGTTGCTAGTGTTATGAGCATGTTAATGACTATGTTGGGGTTTGATTAGGTGCTCCCTTGATGAGTATATATGATTAATGTACCTTACCTATGTACCCATATGTGAATGTGTGAATAACTAAGGTTAGGAGTCTTGTATGTAATATGAAGTTAGCTTATCTCCTATGCTAAGTTGTGTTGTGTGGTCTATGCTTTAAGGTGCATTGTGGTCCTAAGAGGGTGGCTGACTCAATGTGCTGGTTATAGCCGTTATGTGATCATCTTGACCAATATACACACACACTCACACATTATGCATTCTTACAATGTAGTAAAGGTTCATGGTGTCTAATGAAAGATTGTACTCATATTCGCTAATATCTACTACTATGCATGTAAATCTTATGTCTATGAAAGTATGTGATGTATCATTAACTAGGATGACTTGATAGGTGTACTAGTATGGGAAAGGGTATGGGACCTTGTCTATGCATTTCACATGTGTACCTGGATAGGATAGTTTATGTTGGTCTTCGAAGTACTTGAATAGGAATGTATGAACATGATATGAATATGACATATTCTATGATGTTAAGTATATGATATGATGAAGTTTGAATGTGCATAGTGTCTTAAAGTGTTTATATGAAAGGATCGGTCAGATCGTTACACCTATATACTTATGCATTGATGTATGAACAATTGTGGCCTTAATGTGTTATGTGCAAGGATTGATCACATATATGTATACACAAACACATGAATGGTGATCTAGTAAATAGAGGGGCACTTGAAAGGTGTTCTCAAGAGTACCCTAAACCAGATAGGTGTTTGATTATGCTATTTCCATGTGAAAGGGTTTCTCACATGATATAGGTTATTGAACTCTCATCTATAATCTATGAGCTAGTCATATGTGGAGTCAATATCCTAAGCCTAATTTTATAAAGTAATGTTAATAGAGGCTTTTCAATAAAGGGAACTTAGCTTAGCACCTAGTGAAATTGAAGATGAGGGGTGTCCCTTCCCATTGTAGGAAGGTAGGTCACCATAATCCTCATGAGGTGGATAACTACAATGCCTCAATAGGCATAAAGAGGGTTTTCATAATTGAATAACTTTAATGCTCCATTTGGCATAAAGAGGGTTTTCAGATGTACCTCAGAGTTCCATAAACTATTCGTGCCACATAAGATCTAGCAAGTGATCTAACTTTGTATACTAGCATGTGTTAAGGTTCTACCTTGGCTAGGTAGAACACCTTTCTTTGGTGTAAGGCTCTACAACACCAAATTCCATGTATAGCACCCATGGTCTTAGTGTCGGTTAAGGCTATAGTTCCCCTAAAGTAAAATGGACAATGGAAGTAAATGACTAGGACACTAAATAGGATGACCTGAGGGAAGTTTCTTAGGATAGGTGAGAGTAATAAACTTACCGATGCATTGCACAATTAGTTCATTGGAAAGTTCTAGGAGGATGTTCTAATGTGTATGATAATGTTTATGTATGTATGCATGACATTGTAATGTTGTCTACTTGTTGTGATTATATGCACGGCATGAGTCTATATGATGTGGTCTTGTCCGAATATGCATAATGTTTGTCTTAATGACTATATGATGAAGGTCTTGCTTGGCATGAATGAAGTTGTGTATGTTTATTATGTTAATGTATGAAGTGAATGTTAGGGCTTGTGGTCTCATGATAGGTTTACTAAGTATGTGTGAGGTCATGGGGCTTCATATGTACATTACAGTAGTAGAATTAGATTGGGATTGTGAGTAAGGTCTTATAATGTTCTATGTGAAGTAAATTTGGTATATGTACATAATGATTAAAGTTCACTGTAATGCCTTTATGGTCTTGACTTGAATGTGTCTTGTGATGTACTATACTTCTATGATGGTATGTGATGGCTTATGTAGGATGTATGTATGATTCCTTGTGGCCATAAGGTCATGCATTACACCAAATATGACTAGAAGGTTACTTGGGAGGTTAAGATGTTAAAAGAAACGAAGCTTACTGTTAACAGAAAATAGGTTACTGTAAAGTGGAGGTGATTATTGTAATGTTACTCTAAATGCAATGTATAATTTTATATGATTGATGACCATTGGATAGACCTATATGAAATATCTAAATGATATAAATGCTATTGTATCAAAGTTTTATGAAGATTTACAAAAAGGCATGATGCATGGTTTTAAGTAAAATGTCCCTTTTCAACGCATGTTTTTGTATGGTTTCCATACTTAGTGCATTCTTGTACTAACTCCCATCCTCTCTACCTTTTTAAACAAAGTGTAGGTTATGGATGCTGAAAGGATGTCTTTAGATGATGAGGAGCTTGATATATGATTCCAAACTCAAGGAATGGGACCCTTAAGTCCAACGATTTCCTACTTATGGTTTACTGTTAAGTCTTGTAATTTGTATAGTTATGAATTATGTTATAAGGGTCTTGTCATTAAAGTACTCTAGTGATGTTTAGTCATGAATGGCAAAAAGAAATTAGAGTTTTTAACTATGTATTGTGATGTTTCTTGTATAAATAAAGTGATGTTTCTAGCATATGATGTGTTATGAAAGTTTTAGATCTTCCTTTAAAGTTAACTATGACAATGCGATGAATGATGACTATGGGCTTGTATAAGACCTCCGTGAGGTCAAGTATGCCATGTTACTTCTAGGGGGTGCTCCCCGGACATGACATCTTCTCCAAGACCATTATTTGAATGTTCTTATGTGTTAATGTCTCTTAAATGGTCTAATGAGCATAATGACTTAGCTAAAGGAATGTTAATGAAAAAGTACTTATCTAAAGTAGCTTTGAGGATTTCTTAGGTAGTATTGAAGAGGTGTATGAGCGGTCTCTTCACGTATTACGTAGGTGAGTCTTATAGTAATTCTACGTAGGGAGTTTAACCAATGAAATAAGAATAATCTTATCCTAGGTAGTCTAGGATCTATTTGGTGTGTGTGAAGGGATTATATGGGTTGTCGCTTCATAATTCACTAAAGTGAGCCTTAGAAATTCCTTTGGTAGGAGAGTCTCATGTTCATGTGTTTCAAAGTGTTCGTGATGTTATGTGTTGTATATTATACATATATTATAATTTTAATCAAAAAGAGCATGTCATATACAAATTCTGTTTTCATGATTTTATGCATTATGTCATACTTAGTACATACAATGTGCTAATTCCATATGTTTTTTTTTCTAAACGTGTAGGTGGCTCTTGAGAAGTGTTCGGGAAGTCAAGTTTGGATATAAGCAATCAATCAAGAAAGAATGGTAGTATGTCCTCAATTGATTCGAGGACACCAATATGTTTAGCTTTTCGAGTTATAGACATTGTAATAGACTTTATTAATTCGTATTTGATTATAGTATAGCATGTGACGCAAAGATGTGTCATGAGTCAAAGTTGGCTACTTGGAGACTTAGCGTTTCTATTATTTCTATAAATGAGATCTTTTAGATATGTTGTGGAAAGTTTTAAATCCGCACTACTTTTCATATATGTTTTATGCAATGAATGGTACGAAAGGGATTGTACTAGACCTCTGAATGTCAAGTACGCCGTTCCGATTCGAGAATTCCCTAACTTCTAGGGGGTACTCTTGGATAGTAACACTAAGATAAACCCCTTAGGTCATCCTAGTTAGAGTTCACTTTATTACTTTATTTTAATTTCGGTAACATCTTGCCTTAACCAACATAGACCACATGAGCTAATGTGGAATCCGGTGTCATGGAACCCTACACCGAAAGAAGGTGGACTACTTTCCAAGGTAGTACCAAAACATGAACATAAAATCTATGTGGATCCACTAGCTAGTATTCGTATGGGGGAAACATAGTTCAAGAATTAGGAGTTGTAGTTGGGACCCTCTTTTTGATACATGCATTATAATCTCCAATCTCATGAGTACATTAGTGACCTACCTTCCCTATGTAGGAAGGGACACTCTTCACTTCTAGTTCACTCGATGCTAAGCTATAGTCCCTTTTGAAATGTCTTTCATTAATAATCATACCTATGTTTAGGTCATAGGATCTACCCTTTATATAGTCATCATTATAGCTCAATAGGATTTGCACGAGTATTGTCCTTTCATTAAAATCCACACATGTGAGGTTAGAACATTTACATAATCATTTTATGACAAGGCACATAGGCAAATTCATCACCACCCTTATGTCATTACATCTTTGCCAACAACTCAGAAGTCATAATTCAAGACTTCCAATTCATTATCATACCAACCCTAATCAATCTTATCATAAGGTATACTTAATATAACTTCATCACTAAACACAAGAAATCATAATTGAAGTAAAGGGTTGAGATCACAATAGTTACAAATCCCTTCACAAGCCATCATCCAAGGATTTACCATCAACCATCCAATTAAAGCCAACAATGGGTGTAATAGCATCATTCAATAGTAATTAATACAATAACTAGGTCCATAGAATCATCAATATCCCAATTAACGTCAATTCATAACCTAGGGTTAGGGGAAAATGGTTCATCAAGAATTCTTCAACAAATAGAGAAAATCCCAACAATACATTACCCTAGGCATTCCATGAACGAATTAGAATAGATAAAACAATCCTAACAATAAATACATTCTTCAATTTGAGAAAAGGGACATGATCCACATGAAATCCAACTAATTAACATCAATTACTAAGCAATATACACTTTATAAGTGATAGGAAATCACAATTAATCATAATCAATCATCAATTTCATGTTTAAAAGTAAACTCATTAGAAGGGAAAAACCCGTGTAATTGGGTGATTTAGGAATCAACTTTGAAAGGACCTCTTGGGGAAAGTAATCCTAAAAGTGAAGAACCCATACGTTAATGAATCTAAATCCACAAAATTTGAGAAGAAAATTTGAGAACTTGGTTTTCTTTTCCAAGATTCCTTGATCATTCAATGGAGGATTTTGGGAGAGAGAAAGTAGAGAGAGATGAGAACATTCCTTTTTTTGGGAATTCGATTTAGGTCAGTAAAAAATGACTTAAAAATGACCCTTAGTCCTTATATAGTCACCCCATAAATTAACCAAAAGACCCCTCACTTAATTGGGTCTTTTTGTGAAGTCAAAATGCTTAACATACGGCATAATGAATCTAGGAAGTGGTTGCGCGTCGCGGGGTCAATTTCAAATATTATTTTTGAAATCCGGGTTGAGGGAGTGGACCTCATGGAGTTCATGCGTAGAGAGGTAAACTTTTGCCTACCATGTTTTGGCTACGCGTCGCGCAACAGCCCCTACAATCTTGGATGCGTGCAGGCTGCTATTGCAGCCTGCTTGCCCATGTTAGGATCCTCCTCAATGACCCTTCCGGTAGTCCTTAGGGAGTCTTTACCATACTTTTATACCCTATACACTATATTTTACCTATGTAATGTCTTTTTACTAGTTTTAGACTTCATTTGACCCTCCCAATCCTTCACCAAACATAAGGACGTCAACTAGTTCAATTTAGCTAGTTTCCAAACGTCATGGTCTTATTTTCTATGCCATCACTCTAAAACTTCCTAAATTGTTTATACACATTAATTTAGGCTTAGAAATAGTGTTATAAGGTTTATTTCATAAAGTGAGGCTCTAGCTTATGTCAAGGACTTTCCGATTGTTACATGATCGTTCTAAGAATCGACAAAAGTTTTCTAGACAAGGTCATTAAGTTATTCTAAGTATGAGTATGAAAGGGTTTATAATCCAAGACCTCAAGGGAAGAATTATTATTCCCGACCTACTTGCTTTAGGTGTTGTAATAAGAATGAGGCTAGGTGTTTGGCGGTAGAGATAGTTGCTATGGATGTGGTGAGAGTGGTCACATGATGAGGGATTGCCTAAGGCAAAGGCTAATGTGAGGGAAGTCAAGCAATTAGATTGTAGTAGTGAGGAAGATTTTCCTAAAGCCAAGGCTAGGTTCTTTTCTCTCAAATCCAAGGGTGATCAATAGTGATCTCTTTATGTCCCATTCTGGTATGTGCTTCTTTATTGATTTATGAATATTTTCAGTATTTCTTTTGATTATAATATGCCTAGTCATTTTGTTGTTTCTTTATGATGAGTAATTGATGTGAGAAAGATGTGTCTAGCTTATTTCCAAGTGGGGGATAAGGAGCCTTTGTATAAGGTCTTTATATATTTATGTTTAGCTTGGAATTATATTATTTCCTTGATTTGGGTATGTGCGTTTAGGTACAACTCATGTACTATGGGATGCCAATCTAGAGTTAGTCCTTTAGAGGAGTGTTAAGCAAGGTGTCATTCGAGGACGAATGTTTTCCAAGTGGGGGATATTCCTATGATCCAAAAATGAACTAGGTGAATATAGAGCCTAAGATGTGTTTCATGAGATTATAAGGTATTAAAATGAATAATAATCGTGTTTAAAGGAAGTGTAATGTTTTTAAGAGTTTGTAGGTCAAACGTCCAAGGATGTCCAAGACGTCCCGAAACTAGTCGCAGTTGAACTTGTGTGTCGTAGTGTTTTCTTTTGGAGTTTTGGTGGATTGTTTGAGAGTGACATTGATAATCGAGGGTTACAATACATATACTTAAATGTAAAGGGTCGAAACTACTGATAATTATGCCCCGGGGTCCAGCATATGTGTCCCCTAGGTGGATGCAAACATGGGTCATTGTAGCTGCCGGGCACCCTAGGTGTGGAGGCTTCTGCACGAAGCACAGCCATCAATTAAAGAAAACTTTTACTTCATGAGAGAGGGTCCGTCATGAACCATTATGTCCCAAAATTTTCCAAAACCAAGAATCAAAAATCAAAAATGCCTCTGTGACACGCAGTAAACTCCTATATTTGATCGCGTCATTTTTAAGTCAAATTAGTATTAGTAAAATGGTCCAATAGTTGCTGGGGTCTTTTGGGAATTTTATCGACTAATCATTGGAGGTTATTTTAGGTATTTGAAGTGTATTTTAGCTTTACAATAGTCATTTAGACCCTAGACTCCAAATCAAACCCTTCATCTCCAAAAATTATCCCAAAACCACCATTGAAGAAGAAGAGAAATTGCAGCAACTTTTTAGCACGAATTGATCAAGGAATCAAGCTGGGTTAAAGGATATAATCTAAGGTATGTGTATCTTATTCATTCATGGATTATTCCATCCATAAAGTCCCCCTATTTTTCCTCAATTGTGAATCCAAAGAACCCCAATCTAGAGAGGTTTGTAATTGCATTGTGGATAAGGCTTGATTGTGATCCCAATCTAGTTGGTAACATTCAATTATGTTCATATGATGATTATAAGATGTTTACATGAATTTTTCATGGTGAATTATAGTAATTGAACTTGAAGATGATCATGGTGATTTTTTGCCATAGGAGGCTAGATGAAGGTTTTATGTTAATCTTCTTAATTCAATTGTATTATATGCTATTGCATCATGATTGAATCACCTAAATATGAACTGAACTAGGTCTAATTCATTAAGGATGATCTTGAACTAGGAAGTTGGAATTGAACCTATGAGATCATGTATGACTAGAGTTGCCTTCTAATGATCTAATTGAATATATTAACATGTAATTGAGTAAAAATCATGAGGACTAAGTTTAGTAGTTGTTTCTAGGGCTTATGGACATTGTTTTTAGGGCTTTGGGGTTAAAGTCTTGATGAGGATGATTGTGATGATGTTTCCTTTCTCTTGGGACGTCATGGCTTGGACTTGAGAAGTGACGGCATTAGTTTGAGAGGTCATGGCATGGGCCAAATTGAGAAAAGCCGCACTTCTCTCTCCATTCGTCACAGGTGGAGGAACAATTGGGAATGGATCACCCATAGCAACCTGTTCAAGGGGAGGCATTTGGTTACCTCGTGGAGGAGCTTGGTTGTCATTAGCCCCTGCATTGGCAATGCCTTCTTCGGCCCTTCTTGCTGCTGCCCTTCGAGTATTCATACCTATAACCACGATACAAGGTTTAGGTGAAAGAACTTAATAAAACTGTAAATGTACGACATAGGAATACGAGAAAATGAGAGTTTCTAAGCATCACGTAGTCTCTCAATCATAAGTGTGGCACACTTCACAATTAGGAATGAGAATATACATAGATGTGGTTTAATGAGACATAGTTTCTAGGGATATTCAACCTCATGCTCTGATACCATGTTTGTCATATCTAGGAAGTACCCCCTAGGCGTAACCGGTGTCGTCGTCCTCGGAGAGGACTAAGACTAGACTCTTACCATTCATCATTACATTCATAGGTTAAAATGCGGAAAATTTAAAAGTTTTCATCTACACTACGTCATGAGGTGTACTTAGACCTCTCGCTTACACATAATATATTTATAGCGAGTATAAATAGACCCTTCTTATAATAAGATTACATAGTCTTCTACTTTTATGGCACATATACATAAGATACCTAACATAGTCTTAAAAGGGATGTCTCATATTGAACTATCTAAATGGAGAAAAATCAACATAGGCATAACCATTACACAATTTATAAGTGCCACTTAGGTCTTACAACAATATATTGAAACAACATGAATGCAAAGATTGTCCTTACTCTATAACAATGTAACATAGGTAGAGTGATAGAAAGGAATCATCCTCGGAGTTGAGGACATACACACTTGGAGAATGATTCCAAGTCTTCCTTTAAAAGTGGGCACGAACCCTTCAACGACCGGAACCTAAAATGTTGTGTCAAAGGGAGAAATGGGGTTAGTAAATCAGTTGTACTAAGTATGGGCACATATGCACACACAATATATAAATCATACTAAAGAAGGACGTTTATTCAAATGTATGAAAAGTCACTTTGGAAACACTTGAGGCATATTCAAGAACCAATACTAGTCAATAAAAACATATTACTTAAGTGAAGACCATGTACATCACAAGACCAACAATACCCAGCCTAGTCAAGTCAACACGTGTATAACCATAGTTGAGCACATAATCAAGAAAACTCTATCATCAAGTTATAATATAAACAAGCATGCATAAGAGTTCATAATATCATAATTCAAGCAAGACCATCACTCATACACCCCAATTAAGTCCACTATTATAATGACTAAGTAAGACCCCATAACCTCATTCAACCAAGTAAACCCAACAAGCAGTATAAGAAATGCCCAACTTTACATACTATATCATTAAGAGTAGACATCATCATATTTTAGAAATAGAGACCAACCACATATTCATAAGTGAAACCAATATCACATAGTGTCATTAACATGTAACGTCAACACATACATACCATTTACCTTAATAAGAATATAAGCACATAAGAACATCTTTCCAAAACTTCCTTCAAGGCTAACTAGTGCAATATTTAGGTAGAGTCCCATACCCGTACCTGGACTAAGCCAAATCCCTTAGGTCGTCCTAGTTAGAGTTTACTTTATTACTTTATTTTACTTTAGGGAAACCTTTCCTTAACCGATATAGACCACATGAGCTAATGTGGAATCCGGTATCATGGAACCCTACACCGAAAGAAAGTGGACTACTTGCCAAGGTAGTACGGAAACATGAACATAGCATCTATGTGGATCCACTAGCTAGTATTCCTATAGGGGAAACATATTTCAAGAACTAGGAGACATAGCAAATTTTGTTTCAAAGTGTCCAAACTGCCAACAAGTCAAAGGTCGGGTGGCTTGACTCAAAATATAGATATTCCTACATGGAACTGGGAGGATATTAACATGGACTTCCTATTAGGGTTGCCTCGTACTAGAAGACAACATGATTCGATATGGGTCATTTTTAATAGGCTAACCACGTCCAAAAATTTCTTCCCGTCAGAGTCTTATATTCGGCGGAAGACTATGCCAAATTGTACATCAAAGAGATAGTGAAGTTACATGGAGCCCCTTTGTCCATAAATTCGGATAGAGGTACTCAATTTACCTCCCATTTTTTGAAAGCTTTTCAACGTGGGGTTGGTACGAAGGTGAAGCTTAGTACCGCTTTACATCCCAAGACGGATAGTCAAGTGGAACACACTATTTATACTCTTGAAGATATGTATACGGAGTATGTCATTTACTTCAAAGGAAATTGGGATGACATCTTTGTGTCACCCGGATGAATGGAATAGAGGGATCCATGAGCCTCTTTTATGATCAATTCCATTAACCCATCCACATTCGGTACACAAAACCTTCCTTGGTGCCTAAGCACCCCTTTATCCCCTTGAGAGAAAGACTCAATAGACTTACTAAGGATCGTTTCCTTCAAATCCATCCAAAGAGGATCAAGGTGTTGCTTGGATTTCACCTGAACCACTAAAGATGACTTGGAGTTATGGCGAACCAGATACCACCCTTTGGAGATTCTTCTAGTCGGACACCCAAACGAGCCAACCTATGAACCTCTTTTACAAACTCTTTCTTATCATCAACTACATGAGTCACACTACCCATGGACACTCTACTAAAGGCATCCGCTACCACATTCTCTTTTACGGGATGGTAAAGGTAATTCATGTCATAGTCCTTTAAAATTTCTAACCATCTTCTTTGACGTATGTTCAAATCTTTTTGGGTAAACACATATTTTAAACTCTTGTGATCGGTGAATACATCAACACGTACCCCGTAGAGATAATTTCTCCAAAATTTCAATGCAAATACAATGGAAGCAAGCTCAAGGTCATGAGTTTGGTAATTCTTCTCATGTGGATTGAGTTGCCTAGAGGCATACACTATGACTTTCCCATGTTGCATAAGTACACATCTCGGATCCACTCGGGAGGCATCACAATAAACCACAAACCCTTTATTACCCTCTGGTAAGGTCAATACCGGAGTGTAGGTGAGTGTATCTTTAAATAATTGGACACTCTTTTCACATGATTCCGACCATTCAAATTTGGACTTATTTTGGGTTAAGCCCTTTAATGGATATGCAATAGAAGAGAATCCCTCAATAAACCTCCTATTTTAACCGGCCAACACTAGAAAACATTGGATGTCGGTAGAACTCAACGGTCTAGGACAACATTTGACCACTTTCGTCTTCCTTGGATCAACCTCTACCCCTTCACTAGAGACAATGTGACAAAGAAGTGCAACCGATCTCAACCAAAACTTACACTTTCTAACCTTAGAAAAATTTGGTTATCCTTGAGAACTTGCAAAACTTTCCTCAAGTGTCTCATATGATCATTCTCACTCGTAGAGTATATCAAAATGTCATAAATGAATACAATCACAAACAAATCAAGATACCTATTAAAAACACGATTCATAAGGTGTATGAATGTCGTCGGGTCATTTGTTAGACCAAATGATATCACTAGGAATTCAAAGTGACCATATGTTGTTCAAAATGCCGTTTTTGGAATATCAACCTTCCTTACTCAAAGTTGATTATAACACGACCTCAAATCAATATTTGAAAAGTATCTCGCTCCTTGGAGTTGATCAAACAAGTCATCAATCCTAGGGAGCGGGAACTTATTCTTTATAGGGACTTTGTTTAATTGACGATAATTGATACAAATTCTAAAAGACCCATCCTTCTTCTTCACAAACAATACCGAGGCACCACATGGAGATATTATTGGGCGAATAAAACCCTTACATAGCAAATCCTTGAGTTGAGCCTTTAATTCTTTCAACTTGGTCGAGACGGTCTGATAAGGAGGGATTGAAACAGGTTGTGTATCCGGCAATAAGTCTATACCGAAGTTAATCTCCCATTCAGGAGAAATTCGTGGAAGGTCATATGGAAATTCCCATACTATGGGTACCGACTCTATGGGAGGGACTGCATATATAAGATCCATAACTCTCACTATGTGGTAGAGACAACCCGTTGCAATCAATTTGGAAGCCTTTAGACATGAGATGATCTTAGCCCTAGTATTTAAGTTTCCTCCCTTCCACTCAAAAATGGGTTCATTTGTAAATTGAAATTTGACTACCCTTGTCCTACAACCAATAAAGGCAAAGAAAGCATGGAACCAATCAATTCCCAATATGACATAAAAATCAAGCATATCAAGTTCTACAAAGTCAACTAATGTAACTCTGTTGGGCAAGGAAATTGGACAACCTTTATAGACTTTATTAACCACCTCAGAATCACCCACTGGGATATGAACCGAAAAAGGTTCATCTAATATGTCGGGTAGTATATAAAACATCATGGTCACAAGAGGGTCACAAATGAAAATGTAGCTCCCAGATCTAACAAAGCATATACATCAAAAGAAAACAATTGCAACATACTGTAACCACATCCGGTGATCTATGTTGATCACCTCGGGATTGGAGAGATTAAAAGTGATTCTTCTTACGAGCATCTGGATTTGGGTCACTTTCTTGAGCTTGAGCATTTTCCCTTCCTTGAGTCTTCATCATACGACAATCTCTCTTCATGTGACCACTCTTGCCACAACCATAGAAATTACATGTGCCAACTAGGCACTTATTATCATGTTTCTTACCATATTTTGAACAAAGAGGCTTCTCAACATAAGAACCACCACCTTTACCCTCTTGGGGATTGGGAGTAGACACCTTACTCTTATTGAATCTTGGAGAATTAGGAGAGCGTTGGTTGGAAAACCTCCTTTTGAACCTTGGTTTGTCTTGAACCTCAAACCTATTCTTAGAAGAATTCTCCTCTTCGGTTCTCACCTTCTTCAACTCCCTACCAGCTTTCTTAAGCTTTTTCTCCTCAATTTGTTTGCTATGAACCATGAAATGACCTAGATTCATTAACCACAAGATCGGATATCCCCATGACAAATTTTTTCATCTTGGCCCTAGAATCCGCAACACAGTAGGAGCATGCTTTGATAGTTGAGTGAACTTGAGACTATACTCCTTCACGCTCATACACCCTTGACGAAGGTTGATGAATTCATGCATTTTCCTCTCCCTTAGTTCCAAGGGAAAGAATCTATCAAGTAAAGCCATCTTGAAAGCGCCCCAAGTATCCGACCTTCTATAACCGGCCTCTCATCCTTCCATTGATCATAACACACTTGATCTACATATTTGAATTGGTAGGAGGCTAGTTCCACCTTTTATTAAGAAGAAACACCCATAGCATCAATAACTTTGAACACTTCATCAATAAACCATTGTGGGTCCTCCTCCACCTTAGAACCATATCATGCAGGTGGATTCATCCTTGTGAAATCCCTAATCCTTGAAGCGGTGGAATTAGCATCGTGGTTTACTTCCGCCCTTGTATCCCTAGAAACTTGGGTACCAAACACTTGAGTCAAGCTAGGAATGGCCGACCTTATGTCAAAAGTAGACATAGCCCCTTCTTCAAAAGGAATTTTAGGGTTTTGAGGAGCTTGAGGGTGAACCGCCTCATTCAAATTCTCCTCTCCGGCCCTTCGAGTATTGTTCCTCCTTGTATTCATTTCCTATAAGAACAATAAAAGGATTAGAAGAAAGAACTAGATAGGGTTAAGACTATTATGCACGACTAAGGAATAACGAGAGAGTGAAAGTTCCTAAGCATCACATAGTCTCTCATTCATAAGTGTGGCGCTCTTCACAATTATGAATAAGACCCTACATAGACGTTGTTTAGTGAGACATCAATCTTAAGATTTCTCAACTACATGCTCTGATAAAAAGTTTTTTACGACCCAAAGTACCCCTTAGGCGTAACCGGCATCATCTTCCTCTAAGAGGAATAAGACAAGCCCTTAGCATACATCATAGCACATCATAGGTTAAAAATGTGGAAAATTTAAAACTTTACATATAGAGTTTACATAGACTACTCACATACGAAGTGTACATAGACTTCTCTTTTAGCATAATAAATCATATAGAAATCTAAAGTATCATCTCACATATAAACAATTTACAAGAGTATGAATCACAATAGTTTGGCATAGACCTTAGTCTATTACAATAGGACATATAAGCTACAATGGGGTCTCAACATGAGAATGGAATAATTTTCTCTAAACATAGACAAAACTAATATGGCTTGATAAGTAGCTCTATCCTCGAAACTCATGAGGACTCACCAATTGACTTAGGAATGATCTAAGTCTTCTTCTACAATGACAATGAATCTCCTGAATGGCTCGAATCTAAAAATGTTTTAGAAAAAGGGAGAAATATGGCTTAGTAAAAACTACATGTACTAAGTAGTGGCTCCTATGCACAAAAAATCATCAATGCATGAGAAAAGTCACAATTTAGTCAAAAAATGCATAATGTCCAACAATTCAATATCCAAATATAAGGAACATCATAATCATATCAACATATAAGTAACTCAAGCAACACTTGTGCAATGGCAAGAATAAATCCCCATAACCCTATCCAATGCTAAGTATCACATTAAGCCACCCATTTCATACTTACACATATTCTCATATATAACATGTTGCATGCACCAATATTACTCATAGCTTATCAACATAATCATAATCATAATCATAATTATAATCATAATCATAAAAGAACACTACTAGAACCATCCTTTAGGATCCCACATGTGCAAATAGTAAGAGAAGTACCATACCCTCCCTTACCCTATCTATTAGCCTTCAATACAACCCTAATAAGATTTCACATACTTAACTTGTTCATTTACTTTTACATTTGGGAAAGAAGTGAAATAACCAACATGAGGCCATGTGATCTATCCGGTGTTCTAATCCCACACAGAAAAGAGAGGGTTAACAATTGCCTAAGGTGTAACCATTCGTTCGTAGCTATCTAGGTGGATCTACTAAGCTAGAGTCCTATTTGGGCACATAGTTAAGGTTCAAAGAGATTGTTTCTAGTTTCCTTGACTTACTAATGTGGAGGATTCCATCTCATGAGACAACACATAATTCGGGATTCCGGACTTACTAAGGTGAGGAACCCATGTGGGAGGCCGAACTTACTAACGTGAGACCTCTATCTCATTTACATGGCCTTCCAGTACTAAGAAATTAGTTTCTTTATTAATCATGTTATCTCATCATACAAGTTCACATTAGTCTATTCTAGACACCTATGTAAACATCTTATCATATATAGATCATAGATTATCACGAGTGAGAACTATCCTTTCACTTTAGACACCACTTCATAAGTGAGTAAATATTTCACTTAACACTTTATTGTAATCATAAGAACTACTTACAATCATACAATAATCGTATCATAACATGCATACATAGCTCATGTATAATTCAATATATTAGGGTTAGGTATGAGGAATACTTAGCATCAATATCACAACCACACATACATTAGACTTAGAAGCATTACTATCTAAGTAACTCATAATTCATAATTGAATCCAAGAAGAACAAATCAACATACCTCATTGACCTTCCAATCACCTTCATACTTACATTACCAAGAATACATAGCCGAATACGTAGACAAGGTAAATTCAATAAGCAATTACATAATTAATAACAATGTAGTCAATCTACATATTCATAATCTTTACAAGTCACCATATCAATTCAAGGTTTTCATGAAATTGTGGGAAAGATATGGGTCTAGGGAAATCTAATAGGAAATCATCAATTAACCATAAATATATATTTAAACAACATTAATTCATCATAATTAACCACAATTAATTCATAATTTTGAATTTCGAAGAAGACCTATGTGTAGAAGAAAACATAGATTTTGGGGGATTTAGAAATCATCTTTTGGAGGGACCTCATGGGGAAAAGGATCCCAAGAGTTAAACAAGTCATACTTTATAGATAATAAATCCATAAAATTTGGGTTGAAAACTTAAAGGCTTGATCATTTTCTTGGAGCTCTAATGGTCTTCAATGGAGGTTTGGAAGAAGAGAGAATTTGAGAGAGATGAGAGTGGTTTTTTATTTCTACTTTTTGGACTTGTTTTGAGTGTTAGAATTGACCTAAAACTTACCCTAAGACCTTATATAGTCGCCCATTAAATTACCGAAAAGACCCCTCACTCAATTTGGTCTTTTTGTGAAGTCAAAACACTAAAAGACGAGTTTTACGAATATGGTAAGTAGTTGCGAGTTGCGGGGTTAATTCCATGATTTATTTTTGAAATACGAGTTGAGTAAGTGGACCTTGTGTAGGCCCCGCATCACGAGGCAATGATAAAATCTCCCCGTGATGTCTGCGAGTCGCGCAGCAGCTCCCACAATCCTGTAGCACGCAGGCTGCTTTGGCAGCCTGCTCGCCCATGTTCGGGTCCTCCCCAAGGACCCTTCCGTTGGTCTTTGGGGTGTCGTGACTGTACGTTTTGTTCCTCTATACTACATTTTACCTATTCAAAGTCATTTTACAAGTTTTTTACTTCATATGACCCTCTGAAACCTTCACAAAACATAGGGACGTCAATTAGTTAAATTTTGCTAGTTTTCGGATGTTAAGGCTTTTATTTAATGTTATGGCTCCAATACTTCTTATACAAGTTATTTACATTATTTTAGGTCTAAAATCATCATTATAAAACATATGAGGCTCTAGTATAGGTCATTGAATTTTTGGAGTGTGTTAATTCTTCAAGAAATAGATCCAATTCCAACAATACATTACCCTAGGCAGTCCCGGAACGAATTAGAATAGATAAAACAAACGTAACAATCAATACATTTTTCAATTCTCATCAATTTATGAGTAACATCCAAGACTTGGGGAATTTTGAGAATGGGGCATGATCCACACGAAATTCCCCTAATTAACAAGAATCACTCAACAATCTACACTTAATTAGTTATAGGCAATCACAATTAACCATAACCAATCATCAATTTCAAGTTTAGAAGAAAACCCATTAGAAGGGAAAGACCCTTGGAATTGGTTGATTTAGAAATCAACTTTGAAAGGACCTCTTAGGGAAAGTAATCCCAAGAGTGAAGAACTCATACCTTAATGAAGTTAAATCCACAAAATTTGAGAAGAAAAGTTGAGAATTGGTCTTCTGCTCCATGCTTCCTTGATCCTTCAATAGGGGATTTTGCTAGAGAGAAAGTAGAGAGAGTTGAGAGATTATGGGTTTTGTTTTAGGAATTTGATTTAAGTGAGTGAAATATTATTTAAAACTGACCCTAAGTAAATATATAGTGACCCCCTAAATTACCCAAAAGAACCCTCCCTTAATTGGGTCTTTTTGTGAAGTCAAAATATTTAAAATACGACATTAACTAATCTGGGAAGTTGTTGCGCATCGCGGGTCAATTTTACATTTTATTTTTGAAATCCGGGTTGAGGCAGTGGGCCTCGTGGATTGAACGCATTGTGAGGCAACCTTTTGCCTAACACGTGTTGGCTGCGCATCGCGCAGTAGCCCCCACAATCTTGGCTTCACGATGGCTGCTTTGGAAGCCTGCTTGCCCATGTTAGGGTCCTCCTCAAGGACCCTTTGGGTCGTCCTTGGGGAGTTTTTATTTGACATTTAGACCCTGTATACTATATTTTACCTATTTAAAGTTTATTTACTAGTTCTAGACTTCATTTGACCCTCCCAATCCTTCACCAAACATAAGGATGTCAAGTAGTTCAATTTAGCTAGTTTCCGGACGTCATGGACGTTTCTTGACGACTTGACTCTAAAACTTTGTAAATCGTTTATAAACATTATTTTAGTCTTAGAAACAGTTTTCTAAGATTTAGTTCATCATGTGAGGCTCTAGCTTATGTCACGGACTTTTGGAGTGTTACATGGTCGTTCTATGAATCAACAAAAGTTTTTTGGACAAGGTCATTCTAGTGCTTGATACACTCAAACTATACTTCCCTAAAGAAGTATAAGCAGTCGTATCAAGTAAAGAACCCAATTGTTAGGTTGGGGTCAATCCCACAAGGAAAATGGTTTAGACTTAACTTTATTCTACGATTACTTCTATTTAGTCAAGTCCTTTCCGAAAACAAACAATTAAAGGGGGGATTTTGCGTAACAAACATAATTAATTAAGTCTAAGTAAACAAGTAGCAAGTTCAAATATTTGATGTTTATCAAGTGATGAGAGAAACTAGGGTGTAAGTGTTCCCCATAGGTTCATAACGCAGTAACCCTAGCTATAACAACTCTTTTCTAGTATTTTGCATGCAAAGTGGTAACTTATGTATCCCTAATTCCTTGGTTCGGCAACTAGGAAATTTCACTCCGCACCTTGGTCCGGCTACGTGTGTATACTTTACTAAACCTTACTTTTTACCTCATATTAAGCATCATATTCAATATATGGCTAAGTTACTACTTCGCACCAATTGAAACTAGCCTTTGATAGTGTATGCTAAATCTATGTTGATAATTATTTTCTTATTATCTACCTCCTTGGTCCGCCAAGTATCAACAAGGCGAGTTCTAACGTTGGTCACCATTAATAAGACTTCTATACGAAAGATTTATCAATACATGCAAGAAACTATTCTAGAATTGTTATTTAGCTAGTCTTACTTTGTTAATTACCCATGGTTCCCACAACACTAGTTGTGGATTTAGTTACCCACGATAAGTATTACACAATTCATGATTAATAAATAAGAAATCATATACTTACTTTAACAAGTTGAAGAATACCCAGAAAATATCACTTGAATTAATGAAAAATATTGTAAGAAACGATTCCGGAAAGTATAAGCATTTTCCAAAAACCCAAGTTTTTACTTCCAATAACACAAGTCTCTAAGCAATAAAGAGTCTAACCCCAAAAACGAGGTTTTTAGTCCTATATATAATAATAAAGTCCTAAAAATAAAGGAGTTCTATTTAAGGAAAAAATGTGCCCAAAACGCGTCTGCTGTCGACGACCCTACTGACGGTCCGTCGATGGAATAACGGACCGTCGACAACTTCCGTCGGTCCATACTTCAATTCTTTTTTAGCTTACACTTTTCAACACTTTCTGTTACCATCAACGGACGAACAACATGGTCAGTCAGTGGACCTACGGTCCGTCGATGGCCTCCGTTCCTCCATACATAGTGGTTTCTTCAAGTCGGGTACTGGGACTACATTCTCTTACCACCGACGGTTAGCCATGACGGTCTGTCAGTGGGTCGATGGACCGTCGATCCTTCCGTAGCCTCACACTTGCTCAGATTTCCCCAATTTGATTTTAGCTACTTGGACCTTCAGTCAACTATCATCACCTACGGACCGTCACTGGGTCGACGGACCGTCGGCGTAGGTCACCACTTCTGCAAATTTCAGCAGAGTCTTTGGCATTTTCGTTCGAACAGTTTTCCTGCAAACACAAAGAAAAACACATTTAAAACTACTACAAAAGGCCTTATACACACACTAAACTTATGGAAAAAGCATTGGAAGTACCGTGAAACCACAGTACATCAACACCCTCAACTTAAATTCGTTGTTTGTCCTCAAGCGACGCACTATGAAACACCACAACACCTTTGTACAAAAGTATCTTCATTTAAGCTATCACAATCATCTGGCTATCAATCCGATTATTTTCATTATTTTTATGCATGATATCACTCTTAGGCTCATTCACGTGGATCATACCATGACACAGACTCACCACGCACTGACACCTCTCCTCTTTTATCTCTTACCAAGGTACCAACTTTCCAATATTGCAACTAGTGTCCTCACTTTTAAAAACAGCATCCTCCTTTTTCACACAATGATTTCAATTTCAGTATAAGATTTTTTTTTTCAACACTCGCTCGCAGAACAACTTCACACCTAATTGATACTTGTCGCCATAGGCTTGCCCTTATTTTCACTGCTTTAAGTTCATGATATTAGACTCTCACGACCACGATAGGACTTTCTTGGCTTGTAACGTAGGCTCATGGTCAGGTAGGGTACATTTGGATGCATTTTAGTGACTTGTTGCCCTCCTTGACTTAACTGCTAAGCGTCCTACCTTTTCATCGTTTATTATGCCCACTCTTCATATTCTTATATTCTTTGCCTTGCCTTTCTCCTTTCTTTCTCCTTTTGTGCAAATGACTTTTCTTTTATTTTAAAATTTTTAAATTTGAGCCACTTTTATTTTCTTCTTTCATTTTATTATATTTTTTTTTTTACATTAATCCTTTCAACACCACTTTCCGGAACATTCCTCATCATAGCCACCCTCAACTCATGGCTTTGCCATGAGTCAAGGTACACAATACCCAATGTTGGGTCAGGGCCAGAACGATATTGGTTTCTGCATTAGCCATCCTCAACTTATGCTTTTGGCATAAGCTGAGGTGCACATGTCCAAGGAGGGACAAGGTCCAACACATTGTACCCAGAAAAGATGAGTTGGGGTAGAAAAGAAAGGTCCATTGTAATCTCAAATCATTTGGATCAAAAAGTATTAGTTTCATTTGGTTTTCTTTCATTTAGGCTAAATATTGAATATTTTGAACAAGGGCCTATGATCCTTTCCTAATTGTCTAACACGGGTTACTTTTTGCAGGACTAACCGGGCAAGTTCTATCTAGGTATCAACGGTGGATTATTCAACTTTCCTCACACTCACTTAACACCTTATTACCCTACCAGATTATCGGACACCTAGTTAGAGCATTAGATCGAGGGTGATGCAATCGTGTATCTCTATGTCATGCTTAGAGCCAACACATCCAATATTCACTATGCCTAATCATGCAAACATTCATTTTAGAACGGGATATGATTGTATTTTAGCCATCATGCTTCAGATTTCACACACACTTTGTACAAGGTAATTACATGCCGGTTCAACAGTAAAATAATCAGTCTCATGGGGAAAAAGAACACAGACAAGAAAATTCCAAGAGAGGATCATGAGTTGGGCTACTCAAACTTCACCCTAGCACTCACTTTCCATTTACCCCATCCCCCCAAAAAAACATGCAATTGTCCCCAATGCATAAGAAATATAAAATAGGGTGGTAGGTGAAGCAAACCTGAGGCGCATAGCGCCGATGATCAACAAGCTGGCGGGTTCGGTTTCCCGGAACCCACTCCCTTAGAAGTAGGGACACCATCAGTAGTGTACGCAGCAATAACATCACCATCAGTAGTGCTCCTCTCAACATCAACAATCCTAGAGCTAGGCGCCCCAGTAGCCAACTCATGAGCCCTCATCTGTCGGGCCTCCTCATCCATCAACAAGGCTCTCCTCTTATCCTCCAATTCAGTACGCTCTCTCTTCCTAGCATGAGCCTCATCACCCTCTCTAGACCGATGCCTTTTGGTCAGCTCACGTGGTGGCGGTGGTGGCGCAGTGGTGGTCTGGAATAATGCAGCAAGCACCGTATCCTCATCCTCATCAGGCTATGCAAGTGTGTCCTCAGATTCAGGTACCCGCGCATCCAGGATTGAATCCACGTCAGCCCTCAGACTCGCCAAAGCAGCCTGGAGAGTCATAAAGTCAATAGTAGGGTCTGGCCGGGAGAGAACTCTCAACTCGAAGGAGTCAAGGCAATGGTGGACTGCCATAATCTGCCTCTTAGTCTGCTGGGCAATCCTCTTCTCGATCCGCTCCTCCATCTCAGCAATAAAGTTCTGCATCCACGGCTATATTTGATGCAGCAGTGTGGCCATCTGGGCCTCTAACTTCTGGACCCTAGCAATCGGGACCAGTGCTGCAGATGGAGTGAAGCGGGAGGAACTCAGAGTTGTGCTACTACCCCGGATAGACTCAACCGGGGTGGTGTCGGTAGGCTCTGATGTAGCCGGATCAGCCCCTTGGGCTTGCTCTACCGTGTCCGCCAAATTCTCTCCTAGCGGCTGCACCTCCACTCTGGGCCCTCTATTGGGTACCGCCTCATTCGCCTTATCCCGGATGAGACCGATATCAACTATCCCCGTAGGAGTTTGGAGAACATCAATATGCAATATGGGCACTCCTACAGACCTGCACAACTCAAAAATCATGCACGGAAAAGGGTACGTGGTTGTGGCCTTAAAGGCTCTGTGATGAATGACTGCCAGCTACAGTATCAAAATGTCCACGTCGAACCCAGCAACCAAAGCAGCTACCAATACTGCTCTATCCCATGTAACAATGTTGTTAGCAGTAGTGGGGGATAGGCAGTGACGGACCAATAGCCAGATAAATTTGGCCGTGAATGTAAGGTTGGCCTTCTTGATGACCCCTATAGGCTCCAATGCTCCTAGCCATCCACTCTAGACGATAGCGGGTGAAGAGAGTATGTACATCAGGGACAGTGTGAAGACTCCCTATAAGAACTTGCCGCTCGACTGTCAGGGTCCGATTCATGACACCCTTATTGTTGACCAACTTCGCATCCCGGTACACCTGGTATTGGCCCTCGATGGACCACTGGTTGGGTTGATCAGTAATGGGTGCGGGGACGTCGGTCGAGGGTGCTGGAGTAGAATTCGTACTATCAGCCTCATCAGACGAGGCAGAGTGGGCAGGTGCAGCAGGAACAGTGGCACCATGCGAAGCTGACGCTTCCTCAAGCCCCAAAACCTTCTCAGTGACGGAATCCTCCTCAGAGACGGACTCTCCCTCAGAGCCAGACGCTCCCTTAGAAACTGCGGCAGACCTAGACGGTGTGTCGGTGAGTGTGCGCTCCTCATTAGACTGGGAGGTAGTGACTACGCCGAACACCACCCTCTTGGGAGTGCTCCGAGAGGTCTTAGCAGCACGTGACGGTGTCTAGGTGCCTGGTGGCACGTATTCGGGGTCGCGTTCATCGTCGGACGAGCCAATCACCAGTCGGCGTGAAGGGGCGACAAACTTGGAACGTCCTCGAGAGTAGACTAAGTCTTGCTTGGGGCCATTTGTACCTGCAAAGGAGAGTTATTAGTTTCATTGTAAACATCTGACACACCCAAGAGAAACATTACCAAACTGTGAAACACAAAACATAGTCCAGTTCAGAATTGCAGAACTGACCGACGGGCACTACAGACGGTCTGTCAATGGAATGGCGGTCCGTCAGTAGGGTCCGTTGGTGAACACTTAGCAAAATTTTTGAAAGGTGCAGGAATAAAGGTTATGTTAGAGACGACGGACCTGCAGGACGGTCCGTCGAGCAATTGACGGACCGTAGGTCTGGTTCGTCGTTGGACACTTAGAAAAAATTTTAAAATGGTTGACATGTAGGTAGACACTTAGACTAAAATGTAGGAACCCTCAGCAAACACGGTTCTGTTAAAGATGACGGACGTGCAGGACAGTCCGTTGATCAACGAATGGATCGTAGACCACATCCGTCGTTCCAGAGTTAGGAAATATGGGGAGTGGCTATCGACGGACCCCATCGACGGTCCGTCATCTGACCGATGGTCCATAGACGGGGTCTCATACCGTTGGTCAGACAGTTTTTTTGGTAAGTTTTGGTTGGTAGCCCAAGGAAAAATGTTCAAGCAAACTTAGATACATTAAGTTCATCTAGTATTTAACAAACCATTTCCTCATTCCTAGGGCATGGATTATCGGAATTTCAATTCTAGATTCTAAAAGACCATCAAACCGTATGTCGAAAACAACAACATTCAAAACACAGTACATTTAGACAATACAACCACAACCCATTCACTTTCCATTATTCTAAGGGACTAGGAACTCAGTTTCAACAATTCAAGCATGCAATTTTGTCCCAAAGTCAAGACACACGTATTACTTCAATTTAGAATGCAAATGAACGAGAATTCATTGAGCAGATCAGAATGACATACCTGTGTACTGTAGAGTAGTGAATGGGGAGATGAATTTGTATATGAAACCACATCGAGCCAAACTTTGAACACCGAACGGAAGAAAGACAGAAGCAAATGGGAATTTAGGAGGGAAGAACTTTTGGGATTGATGGGGATTTGGGGAAGATGGAAATCAGAGTGTTTAAGGAGGGAGTAAATGGGCGAGTGAGTGGGGGAGTTGAAAGAAAATGGAGAGGGAAACGGTTGGTAAGGGAATTTGAAAGGGTGGGGGTAATTGAAAAGTTAAAAAATTCAATATATAGCCGGTCGGGTCGGGTCAAGTAACTGGGTGTGGCGAAATAATGATTCCCCATCAACGGACCGTAATCCAATCGACGGTCCGTCGACTGCTCCATCGATTGTGCCCTAACTTAGAAAAAATTAAAAATCATACCTAGGATCCACGGATGCTATCGACGCTCCGTCGATGGGACGATGATTCGTCGGTTGGTCCGTCGATCATTGCACCAGACCAATTTCTGCAGATTTCTAGTGTTTTGGTCCCTGCACATTGAACACCCAATAAGCTAATCTTTTTGTATTTTCTGGACACTTTTTGGACACGGACCCTCGTCTACTCTCTAGGCAACACTTCTAAAAGAAAATTAAAGAAATGCATACTTGACATTAAGTAAAAAACGAAATAATGCACTACTCTTATAAAATCAAGAAAAACCTATTGTTGGCTAGAGGATACATATTGGGTTTCCTCCCAATCAGCGCTTGATTTAACGTCGCGGTATGACGCAAGACTCTTGATTACTCAAACTTATCAAGATGGTACGCATCAATCACTTCATTCGCATTGTCCGCATGCCCTAGGTAGATTTTGATTCTCTGACCATTCACCTTGAACCTTACACCCTCCTTGTTCTCTAGCTCAACCGCACCATGCGGAATACTTGAGTGATCACGAATGGACCAGTCCATTTGGACTTAAGTTTGCCCGAAAACAAGCGCAACCTAGAGTTGAAGAAAAGAACCAAATCCCCAACCACAAAGTCGCGCATCTCAATCTTTTGGTCATGGTACTTCTTCATCTTTTCTTTGTAGAGAGCTGAACTTTCATATGTCTTCAATCGAAAATCATCAAGCTCATTTAACCCATTCAACCTTTGTTCCGCTGCTTCATTCCAATCCATCATCAGTTTCTTCTTTGCTCACATGGCCTTATGCTCTAACTCAATCGGCAAGTGACAAGCATTCCCATATACAAGTCGGTATGGACACATACCTATGGGCATCTTGTATGCTATCTGGTAGGCCCAAAGAGCATCATCAACCCTCCTTGAACAATCTGTTCTACTTGCATTCACCATTTTCGCCAGAATCTGCTTGATTTCTCTGTTTGACACCTCAACTTGCCCACTAGTCTGAGGATGGTACGGCGTGGCCACATTGTGGCGAACCCCATATTTCTCCAACAACCCTTTGAACAACTTGTTGCAAAAGTGGGATCCCCCATCACTAATAATGGCCCTTGGGGTGCCAAATATGGAAAAATATGTTCTTTTTCAAGAACAGTGTGACACTCTTCCCTTCATTATTTGCAAGTGCTATGGCTTCCACCCATTTTGACACATAATCAACCGCCACAAGAATATACTTCATCCCATGAGAACTCACAAAGGGGCCCATTAAGTCAATACCCCACACGTCAAACAACTCAATTACAAGGATGGGATTTAAAGGGAGTTCTTGCCGTTTAGAAACACCTCCATCTCTTTGGCACCTATCACATGCCTTGGCGAACTCATGAGAATCTTGGTGGATGGTTGTCCAATTGTAGCCACATTGTAAAATTTTATGGGCAATCCGGATACCACTATGATGCCCACCCACAGGTGAGGAGTGGCATGCCTCTAAAACACTCAACATCTCAACTTCTGACACACAACGCCGAATAAGCCCATCGGCACAACTCCTATATAGATATGGCTCATCCCAAAGAATTTTTTCACTCCGATGGGACGATATCACTAGCCAAATAATTTGCAAAATCTGCGAACCATGAAATCAGGTCATGAGAAGCGGCCAATACATGCTCATCAGGGAAAGTATCATCAATTTCAGCCTTTTCACCCAACTCTCGCATAGCTTCATCCTTTAATCTGGACAAGTGATCGGCAACTTGATTTTTAGTCCCTTTTCTATCTTTCACTTCAAAGTCAAATACTTGCAACAGTAATACCCATCGAATCAATCTTGGTTTCGCATCCTTCTTTGCCATCAAATATCTCAAGGTTGAATGATCAGTATGCACTATACCTTTCGTACCAAACAAATATGATCGAAATTTTTTGAAGGAAAATACCACCGCAAGTAGATCTAGTTCAGTCACAGTATAATTCTTTTGAGCTTTATTGAGGGCTTTACTGGCATAATAAATGGGGTGAAGGATTTTATCCCTTCTTTGTCCCAAAACAACACCAAGAGCAACCCCACTAGCATCAGAAATAACCTCAAATGGTTTGCTCCAATCTGGAGAAATAATGATAGGCGCAGACACAACCTTCTCCTTTAACTTTCCAAATGCCTTCAGACAAGATTCATCAAAATAAAATTTACACTCTTTCTCAAGCATCTTGCACAGAGGATGTGCAATTTTTGAGAAATCTTTGATGAACCTCCAGTAGAAACCCGCATGTCCAAGGAAACTCCTCACACCTTTTACAGAGATGGGTGGAGGAAATTTCTCTATCACCTCGACTTTGGCTCGATCAACCTCTATACCCTTCTCTGAGATGCGATGGCCCAATACAATACCCTCTTTCACCATAAAGTGACATTTTTCCCAATTTAGCACAAGGTTGCGCTCTTCACATCTTTTGAGAACTTCATACAAGTGACTCAAACAATGATCAAACGAGTCACCAACAACAGAAAAATCATCCATAAATACTTCAATGGTGTCCTCTACCATATCGGAGAATATGGACATCATACATCTCTGAAAAAGTAGCCGGTGCATTACACAACCCGAAGGGCATCCTCTTGAACGCGTAAGTTCCATAAGGACACGTAAAAGTGGTTTTCTCTTGATCTTCCGGTTCAATAGAGATTTGATTGTAACCCGAATAGACATCAAGAAAATATTACCACCCCTTACCTGCAAGTCTATCCAACATATGATCCATGAAGGTCATAGGAAAATGGTCCTTCTGAGTCCATGCATTCAATTACCGGTAATCCATACACACTCTCCATCCGGTCACCGGCCTCATTGGAACAAGCTCATTTTTCTCATTAGGGACCATAGTTATTCCCCCTTTCTTGGGCACACACTGAACAGGGCATACCCATTTACTATCGACGATCGAATATATGACTCCGGCATCAAACCACTTAATAATTTCCTTCTTCACTACCTCTTGCATAGGTGGATTTACACGTCTCTGGTGTTAATACTTGGCTTATAATTGGGCATAAGTTGGATTTTATGTGAACAAATACCGGGAGGGATCCCAATAGTATCCACAATAGTCCACCCAATAGCTCTCTTGAACCTCTTCAACACTTCAACCAAACACTCTACTTGTTGCCCCTTCAAATATGATGAAATACTTACCGGCAAAGTGTCATCTTTCCCCAAGAATACATACGTTAGATGAGGTGGTACAACCATAAGCTCTAATTTTGGAGCCTCTTCAATAGATGGTTTCGCGGGTGGAGACTCACGATGTTTCATGTTCAACTCCAATTTCTTTGGTTTGAACCGAAAATCACCTCTATCAAGTGCCACAACCAATGTCTCATACTCTTCAATACCATTACTCTCAAAATTCATAATCACTGCCTCTAGTGCCTCAACACCAAGGCGCTCTTCGATTTCAACCTTAGACGTACTCTCAACCCTATAGGATATAGCAGATACCATTTGGAGCTCACCACTCTGCCTCATGGACCTACAAATGTTGAAAGTTGCTTCTTCATTGTTCAATTGAAACTTCATCTGCCCTTTCTCCATGTCAACCAATGCGCGACCGGTAGCAAGGATTGGCCTCCCAAGAATAATAAGCACCTCAAAATCTACCTCACAGTCAAGAATCACAAAATCGGCTAGAAATATGAATGACTCCACCTTTACTAACACATCGTGGAGTATCCAATAGGCCTCTTCACTGTTCGATCGGCCATCAGTATCCGCATCATAGTGGGCTTTGGATCACCCAAACCCAACTTCTTGTAGATAGATAGAGGCATTAGATTTAAGCTTGCCCCAAGATTGCATAATTCTTTAGAGAAGTGTAACATCCCGATTGTACATGGAATAATGAAAGCACCCGGATCTTCTTTCTTTTGCACAAGAGACCTTGGAGCAATAGCACTACAATGTTGCATCCAATTATCATTCTCAAAACTCACTGACCTCTTCTTAGTGACCATATCTTTCATAAACTTGGCATAACCGGGCATTTGTTCAAGATCTTCTATCAAAGGTACATTGATGTTTAGTTGTTTCAACGTAGTAATAAAACGCTGGTATTTGCCATCCTCGGTCTTGTTCACCAATCTTTGTGGAAATGGTGGTGGTGGTCTAGGAACGGGATCACCTTTTGGGGCATCCTTAATTCTTTTACCGTTTCATTTACCAACTCACCACTAGCTTCTACTACCGCATCATCTCTTCTCACCTCATCTTCAACACCAGACGGCATAGGTGGATCAATGGTTTGCTTACCCCCTCTTGTCATGACTGCCATACAATGTCCATCATTTTTCGGATTTTGGACGATATTGCTAGGAAGAGTACCTGGTTGACGAGGGTTCATAGTCGATGACAATTGGGCCATTTGCATCTCAAGATGTTTGATTAAGACTGCATGTGCATCCACTTTTTGCCAAATGTTAGCTAAATCACCTCTCAACTCCTTGGCGTGCTCATCACTTGCATCAAACCTCCTCATCTTCTTTTGCAACATATCTTCAACTCGCGCCATACTATCTCCACCATCCCTAGGAGCAACTTCCCAATTTTGAGGTGGAACATAGGGCCCACTTCGATCGTTTCTGTTTCCATAGTTACCTCGGTTGAAGTTGCTGTCGCGGTTGTAGTTTCCTTCACGAACATAGTGACCCTCTCGATTGTAATTCCCATAGTTCTGACCATGATTTACTTGACCTTGGCGCCAATTATCCTGATAGGAGCCTTGGGAGTTCGGTCGGAAACACCCCGTCTGCTTATTTACTACATAAGAATCTTCTTCATAGTAAAATTCACCTATTGGCGGTGGTGGCTTAGTCAAATAATTCACTGCATTCACTTTCTCTGCACCCCAAGTGACATGTTTCAATACTAACCCAAGCTCAGTTCTCATTTGAGCCATCTCTTCATGAATCTCATCTGCGGCTGGGTTGTGTGTAGATTGCACCACAAAAGTGTTTCTCCCAGTATCCGAATTCTTAGTGCTCCAAGCTTAATTATTTTGGGAGATTTTCTCTAACTTCTCAGCAATCTCTTCATATGTACACTCCTCATAGGAACCACCCGCAATAGTATCAAGCACCGCTTTGCTGTTATCATATTGCCCCCGTTAGAAGTACTTTTTCAGTGACTCATCATCAATGCGGTGGTTTGGGACACTTCTCAAGAATGAGGTGAACCTATCCCAAGAACTACTTACCGACTCCCCTGGTAATGCAACAAAGTTGTTCACCATGTCTTTGTGGTTGAGCTTTTTAAAAATCGGGTAATACCTTGCTAGGAACACATCCTTCAACTGCTCCCAAGTATAGCTTAAATTGTAGGGCAACTCAGTAAACCAAATAGCAGCCTCTTTCGTCAGTGAGAGAGGGAACACTCTTAAATCAATGACGTCCATGTCCAAGTCAGCCTCTCTACACAACTCTTACACACCGACCTTATTTTGGCGATGTGAGCATGTGGATCCTCAGATGGTAGCCCCGAAACCAAACCTCTAGCAGTGACCATCTGCATCAAGCTACTAATTACCACAAAAGTATGACCTGGTAGTAGAGAAGGTAAAACAAGTGGTCCATCAGAGTCAGTGATGTTAACATTTCCCCGATAGTTCTCTTGAGGGCGTGGGGCGGTAGGTTGCCTTCTCACATCACCTTCACTGAGATTGTCAACCAACGCTTGATTATGAGCTTCAACTGGCGGTGGAAGTTGCCGGTTGAACTAATCCTCAAGATTAGCCGGGTTGCGTGGATTGTTCATTCTGCGAAGTGTAAGGTTTAGTTCTGGATCGGGTGAAAGAATGGGTTCTCCTCGACTCCGTGTACTTGGAATACACTAAAACTAGACCTGTAAGAGACAGAAACAAAAAGAAAAAGTAAAATTAGGAAATTGTTGACTAAACTTCGGTAATGTTCTTAAAGTTAATCTAAAAGTCAGTTTCCGCAACAGCGGCGCCAAAATTTAATACGCTCAAACTATACTTCCCTAAAGAAGTATAAGCGGTCGTATCAAGTAAAGAACCCAATTGTTAGGTTGGGGTCGATCCCACAAGCAAAATGGTTTAGACTTAACTTTATTCTATGATTACTTCTATTTAGTCAAGTCCTTTCCGAAAACAAACAATTAAAGGGGGATTTTGCTTAACAAAAATAATTAATTAAGTCTAAGTAAACAAGTAGCAAGTTCAAATATTTGATGTTTATCAAGTGATGTGAGAAACTAGGGTGTAAGTGTTCCCCATAGGTTCATAACGCAGTAACCCTAGCTATAACAACTCTTTTCTAGTATCTTGCATGCAAAGCGGTAAGTTATGTATCCCTAATTCCTTGGTCTGGCAACTAGAAAATTTCACTCCGCATCTTGGTCCTGCTAAGTGTGTATACTTTACTAAACCTTACCTTTTACCTCATATTAAGCATCATATTCAATGTATGGCTAAGTTACTACTACGCACCAATTGAACCTAGCCTTTGATTGTGTATACTAAATCTATGTTGATAATTCTTTTCTTATTATCTACCTCCTTGGTCCGCCAAGTAGCAACAAGGCGCGTTCTAACGTTGGTCACCGTTAAAAAGACTTCTAAATGAAAGAATTATCAATACATGCAAGAAACAATTCTAGAATTGTTATTTAGCTAGTTTTACTTTGTTAATTACTCATGGTTCCCACAACCCTAGTTGTGGATTTAGTTACCCATGCTATGTATTACACAATTCATGATTAATAAACAAGAAATCATATACTTACTTTAACAAATTGAAGAATACCCAGAAAATATCACTTGAATTAATGAAAAATATTGTAAGAAACGATTCCGGAAAGTATAAGTATTTTCCCAAAACCCAAGTTTTTGCTTCCAATAACACAAGTCTCATAAGCAATAAAGAGTCTAACCCCAAAATGAGGTTTTTAGTCCTATTTATAAAAATAAAGTCCTAAAAATAAAAGAGTTCTATTTAAGGAAAAAATATGTCCAAAACTCGTCTGCCGTCGACGACCCTACTTACGGTCCATCGATGGAATGACGGACCGTCGACAACTTTCGTCGGTCCATACTTCAATTCTTTTTCAGCTTCCACTTTTCAACATATTCTGTTACCATCAACGGACGAACAACATGGTCCGTCAGTGGACCTACGGTCCGTCGATGGCCGACGTTCCTCCATACATAGTGGTTTCTTCAAGCCGGGTACTGGACTACTTTCTGTTACCACCGACGATTAGCCATGACGGTATGTCAGTGGGTTGATGGACCGTCGCTCTTTCCGTAGCCTCATACTTGGTCAGATTTCCCCGATTTGATTTCAGCTGCTTGGACCTTCAGTCAACGATCATCACCTACGGACCGTCACTGGGTCGACGGACCATCGGTGTAGGTCACCACTTCTGCAGATTTCAGCACAGTCTTTGGCGTTTTTGTTATGTACAGTTTTCCTGCAAACACAGAGAAAAACACATTTAAAACTACTACAAAAGGCCTTATACACACACTAAACTTAAGAAAAAAGCATTGGAAGTACCGTGAAACCATGGTACATCAGTGCTTGTAATTATTAGGATGAAATGGTGTCTAACCCTATACCTCAAGTGAAGAATGAGTATTCACTACCTACTTGCTCTAGGTGAGGTAAGAAGCATGAGGGTAGGTGTTTGGCCGGTACATATGGTTGTTATGGATGTGGTGAGAGTGGCCACATGTTGAGGGATTGCCTAAGGCAAAGGCTAATGTGAGGGAAAGAATGAAGTTGCTGCTAGTAGTGAGGTAGGTGTTCCTAAAGCCAAGGCTAGGTTCTTTGCTCTCAAATCCAAGGGTGATCAAGAGTGATGTCCTCATGTCCCTTTAAGGTATGTAGTTCTTTATGATTTATGAAAATTTTCAGAA
Source organism: Solanum sitiens (assembly GCA_016801875.1). NCBI lineage: Eukaryota > Viridiplantae > Streptophyta > Magnoliopsida > Solanales > Solanaceae > Solanum > Solanum sitiens. Next base: position 1,439,762 of record JABWTJ010000144.1, on the reverse strand, counting down.
TTTCTTTTGATTATGGTATGCCTTGTGATTTGTCTGTTTCCTTATGATGAGGATTTGATGTTAGAAAGACATGTGTAGCTTATTCCCAAGTGGGGGATAATAATCCTTTGTATGAGGTCTGTATACGGTTATGTTTATCTTGGAATTGAATTGTTTCCTTAATTTGGGTATGTGCATTTAGGTAAAATGCATATACGATGGGCTGCTAGTCTAGAGTTAGTCCTTTAGAGGTGTGTTTTACAAGGTGTCATTCGAGGACGAATGTTTCTCAAGTGGGGGATATTGTTATGACCCAAAAATAAACTAGGTGAATATAGAGCCCAAAATGTTTCTCATGAGATTATGAGGTCGCAAAATGAACAATAAGTGTGTTTAAAGGTAGTGTGTAAGGTTTTGAAGAGTTTGAAGGTCAAACATCCAAGGACGTCAAAGACGTCCGAAAACTAGTCAAAGTTGAACTTGTGTGTCGTAGTGTTTTATGGTGGAATTTTGGAGGATGGTTTGAGGGTGAAAGTGAGAATAGAGGGTTCCTATACATAGTATGACATGTAAAGGTTTGAAACGTTCGATAACGATGCCACGGGGACCAGCCTAAGGGTCCTCGAGGAGGACCCAAACACGGGTCATTGAATCTGCCGGGCAGCCTAGGTGTGGAGGCTGCTGTGCAACGCGCAGCCATCACTTAAAGGGCAATTTTATTTCCCTGCGATGCGAGGCTTTCACGAACCATTATGTCTCAAAATTTTTCAGAATCAAGAATCAAAAATGCCTCCGCGACGCGCAGTATACTCCCAGATTTGGTCGCATCATTTTTAAGTCAAATTAGAATTGGTTAAATGGTCCAATGGTTGCAGGGGTCTTTTGGGCATTTTATGGATTAATTAGTGGCGGTTATTTTAGGTATTTGAAGTTTATTTAAGTAGTACAATATCCATTTAGACCCTAGACACAAATCAAAACCTTTCTCTCCAAATATTTTCTCAAAACTACCATTGAAGAAGAAGAGAAATCGCAGTAGCTTTTTAGGACAAATTGATCAAGGAATCAATATAGGTTTAAGGATTTAATATAAGGTATGTGAATCTTATTCATTCATGGATTGTTCCATCCATGAAGTCCCCCTAGTTTTCCTTAATTGTGAATTCAAAGAACCCCAATCCAGAGAGGGTTGTGATTGCATTGTGGGTAAGGCTTTATTGTGCTCCTACTCTAGTGGGTAACATTTAATTATGTTCATATGATGATTATAAGATGTTTTCATGAATTTTAATGGTGACTTATAGTAATTTAACTTGAAGGTGATCATGGTGATTTTAGGCAATTAGAGTCTAGAGGAAGGTTTTATGTTAATCTTCTTAATTCAATTGTAATCTATTATATTGGATCATGATTGAATCACCTAGATATTAATTGAACTAGGTCTAATTGATTAAGGATGATCTTGACCTAGGAAGTTCGAATTGAACCTATGAGATCATGTATAACTAGAATTCCTTCTAATGATCTAATTGAATAGATTAACATGTAATTGAGTATAAATCATGAGGACTATGTGTAGTGGTCGTTTTTAGGGTATATGGCAATTGTTGTTAGGTATTTTGGGATAAAGTCTTGATGATGATGATTTTTATGATGTTTCCTTTCTCTTCTACACCTAAACATGAACATGATTAGGAGAAGCAAGTTCTCAACTAGTTGAACCCTAGGTGGACCTAAGAACCTAACATGAATCAATACATGGTAGACTATGATTAGATTGAATATTAGTTGTATGGTTTATTCTTGTGTAGTGGAATTTTTGAGTCAACACGAAAGACATGGTAGCTTGAGTTGAAGTACTCATGATAGCTTGAGATGGTAGATATCAAGGGTAGCTTGGGATAGTGAATATCAAGGAGGCTTGAGTTGAAATACACATGGTAGTTTGAGATGTTGAATCTTATGGAAGCTTGGGTTAGATTACTCCTGGTAGCTTGAAGTGAGGAACTTCATGGTAACTTGAGTTGGTTTGGCCAAAACCAATTCATGGTAGCTTTAAGAAAAATGCCTATACTCTCCGAATGGTAGCTTGATTTTCATATAAGGTGTATTTCATGAAATAGCTTGAGGTTAGTTTCTCATGATAGTTTAGAGTTGAGGATTCATGTTCCCCTATGATTATCTTTCATCTACATTAATGGTTGCATGGTGGTTAGGATGGTTGAATCCTTCCTTAGTTAGCTTGGTTAGTATGATGAGATGTTTTCGATGATAGTAAGTCTATTATGATAGTATGTTGAGCTTAATAGAAAAGGTTGCAAGACAAGTTAACTTGGATTAGGTTGGTCTAGAGCAATACTTAGTATGGATGGTATAATGGGATGCCATCTATACATTACACAAGTATAACTTGAAGCTACCTACGACATGACCCCTATATGATGTATGTTTAGATTGGGTAGTCCTATAGTTGCCTTCCATGACATGATTGACATAAAATGATAGTTCCTAGTCAATATGAAGTAGGTCTATTAGATGACTTCTAAGATGATATGAACAAGTTAGGGTGATTTCAAGATATGCTTAGTGTGTGAGGTATTATGGGATGCTTCACATGCATTGCACAGTGTGTTTTGACGTGGCCTAGGGGCATAGTGCTTATTTGTTATGATGAACATAGGTCTTAATTATGAAAGTTAACTATGATCAAGTATGACCAAAGAGAGGTACTTAGCTTTGGTAGTAGTATGGGACACTACCTTAGTGTTGCACAAGGATACTTGGACGTGGCTTGTGATGTAGCTCATAATAGTAAGAAAGACAATGTGTTATGTATGAAATCGTATATGCTTACGATGATTTACTATGTTTATGATGGTCATGAAATGTTTATGCTTTTATCTTTTATGATTATGTCTATTGTTGACTAACCCTTTGAGATATCATACGTTTGGTATAATAGTTTCCATACTTAGTACTAATCATACTAACTCATATTGCCTACATGTAGTCCATGTAGGGTCTTGAGAAGATTGAGTTGCTTGAAGGGTAGAGTTCCAAGGTTTCCAAGAAGTGAAGATCTGGTGAGTCCTCATAGCATCCGAGGACTACCACCGCTATGTTCCATATGTTTTTCATTATGTTAGACTTTTATGGATTGTAACCGAAGACTCTTGTTATTTATGTTGTCATAAATGGTTTTGAGACATGTGTTAGAAGTTTTATGTAATGATTTCGCATTACGTTTTGAAAGAAAAGTTTTTATTCTATACTACGTTTCGTATATATACTATGAAGTATGTCTAAGGGCTTGTACTAGACCTTTGAGAGGTCAAGTACGTCGTGTTCCGACCCAAGAATGCCCCAACTTCTAGAGTGTAATGCGGGACGTGACAAAAAGTGAAGTTAAGCAACGCTTTTCATCCTCAAATGTATGATCAAGCAGAGCGTACTATTCAAACCCTTGAGGATATGCTATGAACTTGTGTTATCGACTTCAAGGGAAGTTAGGATGAACATTTCCCATTGGTTGAGTTCTCTTATAACAATAGTTACCATTTGATTATATCTGTGGCTTCTTTTGAAGATTTTTGTGATAGGAGATGTAGATCTATAGTTGCGTATTTGGAAGTTGGTGAGTCTTCACTCCTTGGTCCCGAATTGGTATATGAAAGTTTGGAAAAATTTTGTGTCAGAACGAATAGGTTGAAGGTGTCCTATAGTCGGCAAAAGTCTTTTGCGGACAATAGGAGAAAGAGAACTTCAATTTGAACAAGGTGATAAGGTGTATTTGAAAATTTCACCTATGAAAGGGGTGATGAGGTTTGGGAAGAAAGCGAAGTTGAGTCCCCGTTATGTGGGTCCCTATGAGATTTTGCAAAGGTTTGGCAAAGTTACATTCGAGTTGAGATTACCTAATGAGATAGCTTTGATTCATCTAGTGTTCCATATCCCCATTCTTAAGAAATGTATCGGTCATCCCGAGTCCATTCTGCCTATTAAGGATCTAGGTGTGGATGAGAACCTCTCCTATGATGACGTTCTGGTTGAAATCCTTCATCGTCAAGTGAAGATATTGAGGAACAAAGAGGTGGCCTCCATAAAAGTTCTATGGAGAAACCACCTATTTGAGGGAGGAAGATGGGAAGCCAAGCCCGACATGAAGTTCTGTTATCCTCATCTCTTTGGTAATTAAGTTTAGTTGTTCCAATTAATAATGAATAAATTTAATTTGACTTGTTTTGCAAAGATAAGCATATTCATGATAAAGGTTTTTGCTAAAATGAGTTTTCATGAAAAATGTTCTTTTACTTGATTTGTACTCAGTTGGTGTATTTTTGTATGTTTTTTCCTTTATGAAATGATATTGAGCATGTTGATGTGTTTCAAAAGGAATTTTGGCATAAATGACTCTATATTTGTGTTGTGCTCATGTTGTTGTTGACAAGGAAATTCCTCATGTGGTAATGTTGAGCTCTTATATAAAGTAATTGATGCTTTGAGTTACATTTAGTAAATGCCATGTTGTTATGTTGATTTGAGTTGTAACTCATGTAATGTTATGTTGTTGTTGGTAGGGCTGCTAGTATTGAGTCTATCATTTTCCCTACAAAAGATTTTAGTGTGATTCGGGGACGACTGTTCCTAATGGGGGATAGTGTAACACTCTGAAACTCCATGACCTAAGATAGAGCCTCACATGACGAACTAAACCCTAAAATAGTGTTTCTATGCCTAAATAATGTTTATAAACCATTTAGGAAGTTTTAGAATCAAGACGTCAAAAAACGTCTAAGACGTCCGTAAGCTAGTGTAATTTAACTAGTAAAATGTCCTTAGGTTTTGTGAAGGTTTGGAGGTTTCATATGAAGTCTAAAAGTTTCATAAAGAATTTAAATAGATAAAATAATGTATATAGGATGAAAACGTCCAGGTCCAACCCCCCAAGGATTGCCCTAGGGGTTCACGAAGTGATCCAAACTTAGCCAAGCAAGCTGCCAAAGCCAGCCAGATTGCACTTGGCTGAAATAGGTCCACGTCGCGGACTTGGTGTGACTTTGGCCAAAAATCAAGTCTTCCTCGCGGGCACGTCTCTTAATCTTTTTTCTCAAAAATTAATTTAGAAAATCTTGCGGGAGCATCTCCGCATCGCGGACTTGTTCCTCGATGAAAATCAAAAATTTGGAATTCAAATTTGACTTCATTAAAGGGTCAACTTAAGTGAGGAGTCTATTGGGTATTTCATGGGGACTATATATTTCCTTTCAACCAATTTTCCCTCAAATTAGTGACTCAAATTAAATCCCAAATAAAAACCCAAAAGCTCTTACCTCTCTCTACTTTCTCTCTCTATTCAACCTCCATTTAAGGAAGAAGAAAGCTTTAGAAGAAGACCAATTTCTCTAGGATTTCACTTGAATTTTATGGATTAAGATTCATTAAAGTATGGGTTCTTCACTATTGGGATTCCTTTCCCCAAGAGGTCCTCCCAAAGTGGATTTCTAAATCACCCTATCCTTAGGGTTTTTCTTCAATAATTGGGTTTTTCTTCTAAAATTGAAATTGATGATTTATTATGTCTAATTGTGATTACCCATGGCTAATTAAGTATAGACTTTTGATTACTTGATGTTAATTGATCGGAATTTGTATTGATTTATGTCTTTTCCCCAATTTCACCAAATCTTGGATCTTCCTTACGAATTAATGGAAATTGATGAATCTATTGATTGTTAGACTTGTTTTATCTATTCTTAATTCATTCATGGACAGTCTAGGGTAATGTATTGTTGGGATTGGATCTATTTATTGAAGAATTCATCATTAACCCTATCCCCCTAACCCTAGATTATGAATTGATTAGTGTTGATACAATTGACTTAGTTCTTGTGTTAATTACTTTTAGGTGATGTTGTTACACCTATTACTGGATGAAATTTTTTGGTTGATGGTAATACCATTGATGATGGATTTTGAAGGAGACTTGGTAAGTCTTTGTGATCTCAAACCTTTACTTCAATTATGATGGCTTGTACTTGGTGATGTACTTCAATTGAAGTATATCTTATGATTGGATTAAGTAGGTGTGGTATTATGATTCAATTGACATGTATTGATTATGTGATTGTTAGATTATACTTAAGATGAAATAATATAAGGTTGGTTATGAATTGCATATGTGCCTTAATATGACGTAATGATGATAATGTGATAATATCACATATGAGGATTGTGTTGAAAGGATGTTCTCATGCAATTCCTATAGAGTTAATGACTATGAATATTCAAGGAGTTAGTCTCCTATGACCTAAAATAAGTTATGATTGTTAAAGAAAAACATTTCAAAAGGGACTCTATCTTAGCACCGAGTGAACTAATAGTGAGGAGTGTCCCTTCCCAAGTAGGGAAGGTAGGTTCACTATTGTACTCATGAGATCGGAGACTGTAATTCATGTTGCATAATGAGGGTCCCATGTACATCTCCTAGTTCTTGAACTATGTTGCCCCCATACGAATACTAGCTAGTGGATCCACCTAGATGATATATTTATGTATTGGTACTACCTTGGAATATAGTCCACCTTCTTTCGGTGTAGGGTTCCATGACACTGGATTCCACATCAGCTCATGTGGTCTATGTCGGTTAAGGCATGATGTTCCCGAAAGTGAAATGAAGTAATAAAGTGAACTCTAACTAGGAGTACTTAAGGGTTTTAATTAGTCTAGTTAGGGGTATGGGACTCTACGTATTCATAGCACTAGTGGCCTTGAGGGAAGTCCTAGGATGATGTTTTTTTATGTTCTTATGCTTTTATGAAATGAATGACATGTTTATGTTGATTTTACATGTTAATGGTCTATATTACTAAATATGATGATGAATACTCATGATGCTATGTTATGTGAAGTTAGACATTATTTATGATCTTTTGGTTGGTTTGCTTGGTTGAGTGGGGTTATGGGGCTTCACTTTGCCATTGCACTGGTAAGCTTGGTAAGGGGTTATTAGTAAGGGTATTGCGTATATTGTAATGTTATGAACTTTTGAATATGCTTTGATGTTATAACATGGTTTTAGAGTTGTTTTGGCTATGGTTCTAATATGCTATACACATGTTGACTTGACTTAACTTGGTGATGTTGGGCATGTTTTGAATATTCTATTGTCTTAAGGAATATATGATTATTGTCTTATATGTGTTATTGGATGTGCATAAGGTTTTATAAAAGTAATTTGGCATAGTTTTTAACCAATGTCCCTTTTGGCATGATTTCTAAGTTGTGTGTGCATATGTTTCCATTCTTAGTACAAGTGATGTACTAACCCCTATTTCTCCCTTTTTCCCAAACATTTTAGTTTCTGTTCGTTGAAGGGTTTGTGGACAATTTGAAAGAAGTCTTGGATCATTTCTCCAAGTATGGGTATGTCCTCAAGATCCGAGGATGATTTCTTTTCTCATTCTACCTATGTGAGTTGTTATAGTCTAATTACTTCCGTTTCACTCTTATTGCTCAAAGACATTGTTGTAAGGCCTAAGTGGCAATTATACATTTGTGTAAGAGCTATGCCCGAATTTTTCTATTCTGGCTTAGATGGTTTTATATGAGACATCTTTATGAGACTCTATATTGTGTATATTGTATATGTGACTTAATAGTAGAAGAATAAATAATATTCCTATGTAAGGAGTCTAAGTAAACTCCCTATGTATATATATTGTCTAAGCGAGAGGTCTATGTAAACCTCATGATGTAGATGTAGATAAAAAGTTCTAAATTTCTGCACTTTTTCACCTATGATATGTAATGACAAATGGTAAGAGGCTAGTCTTAGTCCTCCCCGAGGATGACGACGCCGGTTACGTTTAAGGGGTGCTCTTTGGATGTGACACTTTGGTTGGTCCTTGGGAGTTGTTCCCAGATGTTGTGACCCTAAACATGTCCCTATAGGTGTTAGGGCAATCCCCAATGATTTTAGACTCCAAACAAAACCTAAAAACATGTACAACATACAAGGACACACTAGCACACACAAGACTACTTTCTGGACGTATTGGTATCCTTTGACGTTGGACTTCCTTACTCTTCAAACTATCTCCTAAAGCTATTATTCATCATTTTAACACCTTATTAACTTATTGAACACATGTAATGCTCCAGTTCACCCTATTTCAATTTGAAGGTTGCACCAATCTGCCCCACTTGGAAACATTCGTCCTCGAATGACGCTAAAACACTTTCACCACTTTCAAGAGGTAAAGATTCAAGACTAGCAGCTCATGAACATACCACATCATTAAAAATACAGATATCAAGGAGAAGATCAACTCTAAATAATCAAGAGACTCAAAATAAAGCAAAAAAGTAGGAACAACATCTACAACTTATCATTCAATAAGACTCTGCATTTCTCATTTCACATAGGAGGAACTTCCTTCTCCACATATCATCATGCTCACTACATTACTTCTAAGCACATTATGCCTATTCTCATAAACCAAAATTATGCAACATTTATAAAAAGTTCATTGTTAAACATTCTTATAGGTTCACTCATGCAACATTTAGGCGATTCATTATAGATACACGTCAACATGAGGGACAAAATCAATTAAGATCATTTTACCATATAAATATAAAATCATGGAAACATGTCAAAGTCGTAAGCAAATCATGAAACTCATTTTTCACAAAAGAATCCAAATTCATGCACATGCTACTACAAAGTTCTAAAAAATATAAAAGAAGAGATAAGATCCATCAACCGAACTATCCACCATACTCCGCCACTTAGAAGGAACCCATCACAAATCAAAAGAGAACACTATAACTTACTGGTACCTTCATCCGAATTTGCTTCCTTGTTTTCCTGGAGGCAATAGAAGTGATTCTTCTTTTGTTCACTAACATCCGAACATTTAGGAGCAGCTTGCTTGACAAATCTTCCCCTAGAAGAAATAGTAGGACAATCTCTCACATTATGATCATTGTTTCCACAACCATAGAACCCACTATTACCGGCTAGACACAAAGTACTTCTTCCCACAAGTAGAGAAAGTAGGCTTAATATTTTGAGAATCAGTACCCCTCTCGTTGTTGGCCTTAGGAGCAGTAGGAACGTCTTGGTTTGGATCTCTATGCTTAAACCTAGGTTGATTTTTCCCTTCAGTTCTTTCCCTTTTAAAACCTCTACCCCTCCTTTCAAGCTTAGATTCCTCAATGGATTCAGCGTATAAAGTAAGCCTAGATAGAGACATGTCATATGGAGCATTGCTATACGAAACTCTTCATTTATAAGGTCGGTAACACCGTTCACAAACCTACTCATCTCATCTCTAGTGTTAGACACCAAGGATGGACCATACTTCGACAATAGGGTAAATTTTAAGGAATACTCCTCCACACTCATATCACCTTGCCTAAGATTTATGTACTTCTTAACCTTAACTTCTCTTTTCTCACGGGGAAAGTACATTCCTAAGAAAGTTTCTTTAAGCTCTTCCTATTCTGTGGGTCCCAATTCAACCAGCCTATTATGTTTACATTGTGTGTACCACACTTGAGCAATTTCCCTCAATTCATATGAAGCCAACTCTGCTTCTCCTTAGATGTCACCCCCATAGAACTCAACACCTTATAAACACCATCTAGAAACTCTTGGGGATTTTCTCCCGCCTTAGAGCCAACAAAAGTAGGAGAGTTAGTCCTCACAAAGTCCCTCAACCTAGAGTTAATGGTAAATTCAAGAGAATTCACCCTAGGCCCTATATCTCGATTCTCTTGAGCTGTCATTGCTTGGACTCGGGCAAGTAGAGCTCTTCTAACTTTGTCATTAGTCATATCCGAGGGAACCACCAGAACCTCATTCCTTTGATTAGGTATAGGGACTTGTTCACCTTGAGAAACTTTTTCAACTTGGAGAGGAACTCCCTTATTCACCACTTCCTCATCCACTGTTCTTGTAGGCGTCCTTCTTGTATACATATCCTATAAACACAAGAGAAAATATTAGGAAAAGACACTTATAACCTCAACTCTATGGCACGACATGAGACTAATGAAGAAAGTGAAACTTTTATGCTCCAATAACCTCTTGCTCATAGATGTGTCGTGATTCACCACCTATGAACAAGACTCTACTATACATGGATTTATGAGACTTTTGATCCTAAAGACTATTTTATAATCTTATGTTCTGATACCAAGTTTGTAACGAGTGGAGAGCACCCCCTCAGAATTTATGCGGCGTGCTCGACCTCTCAGAGGTCTTATATAAGCCCTTAGACTTCTTTGATCGCATATATATGAAAAGTAGTGCGGAATAATAACTTTTCACAATAATAGTCAAAGTCTTTTATAGAAACATTAGAAAGAACTAAATCTCATCATAAGCCATCTTAGACACAAGTCAAGATCATAGGGTCACAACCCTTGCATCAATTTAAAATGAAACTTATAGTCCATTAGAAAATCCTTAATAAGAGGGAGCTAGAAATGTAAACCATGTCCTCGAACATATAAGGATATACAATGCTTCTTGAGAGAAATCTACTTCCCAAGATTAAAGTTCTAAGAGAGTCCTCACTTGACACCTACACTTGTAGTAACAGAAAAACATATGGAATTTGCACATTGAATGCACTAAGTATGCGAACATGCACGAAAACCATGCAAAAAGGGACATTTACTTATAGATATGCATTTCATTCTCTTTTGGTAAAAGTATCATAAAACAAGTATAAGAAACATCTTTAAGTCAAAGTTCACAAATAAGACATATTTCATATTAAACAATTAAGCCTTTTCATCTGTTTAGACCATCTACCTAAGGTTACTCTAAGACTCACTTGAGTAAGACAATAAGAGACCACCCATACACCCTCTTCAAGCACACCTAAGAGATCCTCAAAGTTACCCTAGATAAGAACCTTTCTAAATATATTTCTACAAAGTGAAATTATTCATTAGAGACATTTAAGAGACAAATAACAAGTAGGGGACTTCACGTAACAGTCGTGGAAGCACTAGGAAACTCATTCTAGATGTCACACCCGGAGAGTACACCCCAGATGCGACCAGTGTCATCGTCTTCTCAGAGGACTCAAACAAGACTTAACATTCGTCATAACATGTCATCAGTTAAAATTGCGGAAAAATTAAAAATGTGAAGTATACTTAGACTTCATACATACCAATCATGAAAACATACGTAATAATATTCTATAAGCTATCTCATATAAAAATTGTCTAAAGAGTAGGAAAATGGACTTAGCCAATAAATAGTCAATACACCATACATGCCTTAATACAAAAGAATCCGAAGAACATAAATGGAAATACGAGTATTCTTAAAATCTACTAAAGTCTTCGTAAGATAGAATAATGGAAAGATAGCATCCCCGAACATGAGAACCTACCAACACGTGGAGAAAGAGTTCCAAGCTTCTTCACTCGACCTTCTTAATCTTCACTAGCCGGACCCTACATTTGTAGTAGTATAAAGTAATGGGGTTAGTACGCCACATGTACTAAGTATGGGTATATGCATATAACATTTAAGGAAAATCATTAAAAAGGATCATTTATCATTTCTTTGGAAAGCATGCTAAGTCATATGAATGTCTTCAATGCACATACTATAGAACATGTACAAGTTAGTTGTTCCGTCAACGTAAAGTATGATCATAATCAAAGACATATTATTATAGAGTCATGTTAACAATTCAAATTCAAAAGATCATATACACATAACATACAAAACACTTACCAATGATCCCATCCCCAACCACGAGTACAATGGTCATGTGAAGCCCCATAACCCCACACAACCAAGTAGATAAGATAGGAGACCATAAGTAATGTTTTGCTTCATATAACTTGTAACATAAGTAGTCATTACCTCATAAAGCAATATAGACCAATAACATGTTCATCAACGTAACAAACTTAATATAAGAGTAATAACATGTATCATAAGCATCATACATTTAATGTTATCATAATACATAAGAACAATCTCCTAGGACTTCCCTTAGATTCAACTTGTGCAATTTCTAGGTAGAGTCCCCTACCTCTACATATACTAAGTAGATTGTTCGAGTCACCCTAATCAACATCCATTAACTTATCTTTCATTTGTTTCATTGGATTCAGATATTTCTTTGAATCTAAATAATACAATTAGATTTACTTTTGAAAGTTCTTTTTTTATTTTTTTTAGAAATCCAATACTTTTGATAAACAATTTTGTGGTTTCTTTTGAAACTCTTCTAAATAATTTTGCATTTTACATGATGGAACATTCTCCTTAACTAACATAAGAACATGTGAGATTAACATGGAATCTGGTGTCATAAAACCCCACATCGAAAGAAGGCAGTCTACCAGTAAAAGTAGGACAAAACATGACATAGCTTTCTAGGTGGATCTACTAGATAGTATCCTATGGTGGCAACATAGTTCAAGAACTAAAAAATATATTAGAGACCAATAGTTCCACATTACAAGGCAACCTCCATCTCATGAGATTCATTGTAAACCTACCTTCCTACTAGGGAAGGGACACCTTTAATATCTAGTCCATCTGTGCTAAGCTTAAGTCCCTTTGAGAATAACCTTAAAGTCATCATTTATTCATAAATCGTATCATAAGTCATAGGAGATTTACTACTTGTATAAATATGATCATAAGCTCTTTAGGATTAGATGAGAATTTTCTTTCATCATTACCCTTCATTTGTGAGATTAACATATCATAAATCATCTTTTGTAAAACATACAAAAGAATATCATAAACTTGTATTATCGTATTCTTATCATGATCTCAGAATTATCATATTTATAGCCCAACATATATTCATAACATCATCATACATTCTTCATTAGGATTGTAACATCATTTATAGGCTACCACAAACTTCATACAACAACCAAGACTTTAGAAGACTTACCTCTTGCTTCAAAGTACCTTATTCAAGAACTTACGTTCAACTTATAATAATCATAACAACGACATAGTGAAATACTCAATAGCATAATCAATACCAAATCTTCAAGTCATATAAAAGATAAATTCATAATGTAGGATACGGAATGAGGTCCATTTAGGAGTTCATTCAAGTCATAGTCCCAATCCCAATAATTACATACTATCAAGTAGTAGATATAACACAATCAAAACCATCAATTTGA